>CM072815.1:68361722-68961722 GCA_036937905.1 Salvia rosmarinus | reverse complement strand
AAATCTATTCAGGCGTTATTTATTTCAAATCTTACGATGAGAAAGTTCGGTAAGTCATTTAAATTTATTGTTTAGCGATAACCTATTGAGTACTTGTTGGTACTCACGCTCTAAAATTTTCTTTATGCAGGTTGAGCTCGGAGATGAAGATGGAAGATGATGCTGAGTTAGGGTCCTTTTGTTGTAATTATTGTTATGCCCTGAATGTCATGTATTCATACATGACGCTCATCCATCCTTCCGTTGTCAAACTCATATGATCTTGACGCCGACTTTTGATAACCTCTTTGTATGTCAAGATGTATATGAAATCTTTAAATTTTAACCTCGATCTTTATGTTAGTTGTCAATTAGTTAATTAAACTCATTTGATTCTTGGAGACATTTCATATTAAAAGTTATTATGTTCTTATTCTAATCCAGTCATAACTTGATTACTTAGTTAACTACTTAATTAAGTAGTCGGGTCGTGACAACAGCAGTGCTTACAAATATCACCCCACTTGGAGAAGAGTCATGCAGATACTGTAGCAATCTTTTTCCCGAAGAAAATGTTGTGCGCTGGCACATCATTGAAAAAGAGTTCTTTGTAGTTCGACAGACTTTTAAGAAATGACATATTTTCTAACTTGCGCAGAATTACTTTAAAAGTGGATAACACATAAGTTAAAGCTTTTTATTAAATAAGATTGAATCTAAGCCCGAAAAGGCTAGATTATTAAGATATGGCCGAGTGCCAATAATATATTTATGATATTGTCGTTTTAAATCTCACGAAAATATTCTTGCAAATTTTCTGACGAGAGATGGAGCCGAAGGAAATTGACTCAATTGTCACAGCCCAAAGGCATCTTCGGGAGAACCTGGAACTACTCCTATGAGAATGGGATGAATGTGTCCTTCATGCCAAACAGGCAGGGAGAATTCAAGAGGGTGATATGACCAATGTCACATACCGAATCAGAGAATGCATACGGAACGAGGGTTCGCTCCAATCCGTAATGCACCAGCCACTGCTCCGGGCTGCCAGTTCAAGACTGGGTAAGGAGTCCTTTCCCGTACAGGGCGGTATACCTGTAGCAAGGAGTTCAACTACCCTTAGCACGAGTGCTAAGTTGGTGGATTCTTCGGAATTGCCGGCCCAAGCAAAAGACGATGACCAGGTGTCACAACCTGACTCACCGTGTCAACCCAGTACCTCTGGAAAAAAAGAGGGAGAGATCAGCCTTAGGCCCATGACTGACAAATCTAAGGTTGATACTAATATTTTTGATATTTCTCCTACATGGCAGGCATACCAGTCCAATTGGGAGAAGTTGCAGATAAGGAAATATGTTCATCCTGAACACATCAGGGTTGATACCTCGGGAAAATATCCCCGAATGTGGATGTCCACCGGAGCCAATCCACAGGATGTCAAGCTATGGTATGATTTTGGGGCACTCACCTCGCTTTATACTACCGCCCAAGTTTCACCGAGATCATGGTCTACCAAAATGGATCCAAGAAGGTGCACGATTCTCGGTAAATAACTCGTGTCTCAGCAGAGGAAACATGTTGGAGCTATATTTCATCGCAATTCCGTAACCCGTTGGCAAAGGAAGTCACGAAGCCTTCCACTACATCGTGCTTGACGACCGATACAAGGGCTTTGAATAATATTAAGGCACCGACATCGATTTCACCATGGTCGCCACGCTTTGAAGACCGATTACTACACGGCGAGCATGGGTATGAGTCTGTCTCACGAGACGGACAAAGTTAAGTTTCCATTCAAGTTCTTCCAACTCGGCGAATGGAACTTTCCTTAAACACCACGACATGGAAGATAACAGTTTCGCAGAGTTTCTTCGAAAAGAAGAGACACTCCTATGGGAAAACAAGGTTACGACGAGCAAGGAAACTCATCGCAGTTATGTAACATGGCTCACTTTGACCATCGGACGCCAAGAATTTATTCGGACCGTCCGAATGCTAGGGAACCGTAGTTTGAAAAGCTTCTTGCCAAAAAAAGATAAGAAAAATTACGATCCGACGAGCATGAGGAACGTAAGGTTCCTCAGAAAAGGACACCTCGGGCACCTCCAAAAAATTAAGGTGGCCGACAGAGGAAAAAGAGTCATGTGACTTTGAGACTAAAGATCACCCACCAAAAAGAAAACGACATGGGTGAGTGAAGCAACATGAAGATTTCCACTAAGAAAGGTTAGTGAAAAAAGTGAAAGCAGACTCCACTCATCAGCAAACGACAAAGTGTCGGTGAAGAAGGTGGAGTGTACAGGTAGGCCATTTTCAAAAGAAAGTTGGTCCAGACACATGTGAAGACGCGGGAATCTTTTCTCCACCACAAAAAGAGTGTCGGCAGGAGACAAAGGACCCAAAGTCCACATACAAGCACGTTGTCACGAAAAGAGCATCCGAGGTAATAATTCAAAGCAATAATAGAGGGGATCAAACCTCTATATTAACCCAAGCAGAAGGAAACTCAAAGTATCGAGCATTTTTCCTAGTTTCGTTCAACCCTAAAGCAAACAAATTCTCTCTGTGATAGTGTTATAGTTTTTCCATTTCAAGTTTCTTTCCTTTTTATTTTTAAGTTTTTAGAGTTGTATGCGGAGAGCACCCAGCTACCATAGGTAACTAAAAGAGTTAGTCTCCTCCCAAAAGGAGATACACCTATGTACAAAGTATTTTTATAATTCCTCAATAAAAAGAAGGTTTTTGCCCGACTATTTCGACGTCTTGTTTAAGTAATCTTCCATAGATATCGCCCTGATACCCTACGCCCCGAATCGAAAGAGACTAGGGCTGTGCTGAGTGTTGCTCAAGGAGGTCCGACGGTAGGAGTCCATCGGTTGAGATCGTGTGCTTGGTAGTAGCTCGGGAGGAGCTCAGAAGCCCGTAAAAGTCCAACAATCCGAATGAGTTACGGTAGCACTGCGGTCAACAGATATAATGACGAAAACTCGATTGATTATTTTAATTTGATGTACAGAAGCATGTTGGGCCTAATTGTTAAGCATGTTTATCTTTAATAATGAATGTGGTTTGGTTGTAGTAAAGTAGTATACGAAGGTTTGATGAATTGAAGGATAGATTGGTTATATTTGTTGAAAAATAATGAAAATGGATAGATTTGGTATGAATGTATTGAAAATTGATGTTAAAGATTTTTGCCTAAGTAAATTATACTAACACTCATGATTAATATATATATATATATATATATATATATATATATATATATATATATATGTGGGGGAGAGTTAAATGTTAGAATCTTTTGTTTTGAGAATATAACAATAAAAAAATCACTGTAAAATTGATCAAATCGTTGGGAAATTATCGACTCAAAAATTAAAATTTTCGTCCTTCTTGGATTTGAATTTAGATGAAATTTTTGAATTTTTTCTATAATTTTTCGATTAATACATTAACTTTCATAAAGAAATTTATTTTGTTTATAACGAATTTTCATAATTTTATTCTCATTATATATATATACTGCATTTGGTGATGTAACATTTGACATTTATCTTCTACTCTTCGACTGCTAAACCAAATTTGGCCTGAACAAAGTTCGCCTTAAGTAATCGATGAAATGATTGTTTTTCGCGAATTGGAAGTATAATTCAGTCCATAAGCTGTATAAATACGTCGCAGTCTTAGATTGTTATGGCGTCTTCAGTTGCATCTTCAAGTTCAGCTACTATATATTCATTCCACAGAAAACCCAGTTCACAAAACCTAATTTTATCTTCATTTTCCGTATCTTCCCGCTTCACAAAACTCGATTGCGCGCCGTGAAGACCGGCTCGGATAGCGGCGGGCGGTTGGGAGCAGCCAGGAGCGCGGGGCGGACCTGTTGAGGAAGCCGGTGGCGCCGCCGCCCGCCGCCAATGACGATGAGGAGTCGGCGGCGGATTATTCGGACGATGATGAAGGTGAGAAGAAAGGCGGAGATGGTGACACGTGGGTGGATTGGGAGGATCAGATTTTGAGGACACTGTGCCCTTGTGGGATTTGTTAGAATGATTCTCCACTCTGGAAAGTAAGCTGGTTTAGCTTCATTTTCTGAACTGCTTATGCAATCCCATTCAAGCTTGCAGTATGTATTTCTATCTTGCACTCAGTCAGACCCACACACACCACGCTTCTGCAGTATGTATGAGGATGTTAGTAGTGGCATAAGTAGAATTCACTAGGCGTAGCGTTTACAAGATTGTTATACGACGTGTTGATAATCAACTATAGAATGTTCAAGAATTCAAGGGCATATAGATAAACTGATAATGAGGAGTTCAAGTTATCATTTGGTTTCCTTTTTCGTATCTTGTGCTAGCTCATCCTTAGGATCACCGAAAATTAAACTGTGGTTTGCAATATACGAGCAAAGAAATTGACGAAGGTTTTCGTTCAGTGGACGCTACGTTGTTATGCTCGACCATGTTTTGCTTAAGATCTAGTATTCACTTGGGAATTACCTTAAGGTTCAAGACTTAGCGGAGCATTAGCAAAGTGTATGGTTAATTCCATTGATCATGCAGCCGCTCTCCTTCAATCTGTTAGCAATCATTCACTATAGTTGTTCTGCCTCTTTCACTATGGGGTTATAAAATATGCATTTGGTTCTGGCTCGAGGAGTGGCTTCACTTTATTGGCCTAGTTGCAACTTGCAACTAGGATAATGGACCTTGTATGAGGTCAGAAAATTGTATTTAGGAGATGTCCACTGGTCTTTCAAGGGCTTGAGCATGATCCCCTGTTTCAGGTTTTAGGATCACAACTTATGAATTGTGGTTTTAACCAAAAAAGGGGACCAGATTGGCCGTGTAGCTTCTGTGAGAATGTCAACATGAAACTTGTTTGTTTGTGTATTACTAATAATTAATAAATGATATAAGTCAAGTTAGCAAAAAATAAATGATGCAAGTCACATTTTGTCAAACTTACCCATGTTCAAATTGCAGGTATGAATGTGGTGATAGGTTGAGTCCCGAACATGAGAAAATTATTCTAGAGAGGGTGCTTCCCTATCATCCAGCATATGAAAACAAGATCGGTTCTGGTGTTGATTACATCATGGTATCTCTCTTACTTCTCTGTCACTGACATGATAGTTCCATAAGCTTTTATAGGATTCTATCGCATGACTCCCTGAAGAAAATCCAGGAACAGACGAAATCGCACCGGACTTTTACTTAATAGGCATCTCGTATCCCCCTGAAGTCTATGAAGTTCCTGTTTTTGTAATTATAAACTTTAAAATAGCTTCAGTTCGCATGACTTCAAAAACGAACTCCACACTGCTGAAACATTTGCCAAACAGTGTGTACAAAAAAATTGTAGTAGAAACTGTTACTTTTTACTGATCACCATATCTATATGATAGAGTGAAGGAGGTTGAACGGAAAACAATGATAGAAATAGAATAGATGACTCCTCAAACGAGGCCTACAGCAAAGCTGTCCCAAGTATTTTCCTGAATAATCATAAACCCTAGCTCAAACCCCTATTTATAACACTGACTCCATTTGGGCCCATGCACACGTTGGGCCTTATTCAAAAAACTAATCAACAAAAAATGAATTAAATAGGTTCTGACTCAAACGACTCAACAACTAAAAAGTAGTAACTGACAACCGCTCGCTTCTCGCAAGCATAAACCATATACTTTAGACGAACTCTATCACTATAGGAGCAAATTGATGTGTTTTATATTTGTAATATCTCCTTATGGGCATATTATATTATTGAAAGGTGTGGTTATCTAAGGTAACATCTGTGTTTAGTATTTAACAGCAATACGCCTCTTTGGGGACTTCAACATTATGCATCTGTTATCAAAGAAAGTTTTTCTGGATCAAAAGTGTATGTGCTAGCATGAAAATAAACAAAACATGAATCAGTGAGTCATCTTCGAAATGTAAAATCTAGTAGTTTCCACCATCCAATTATTTAATTGCTTAAGTTAAATGATGGATATGCCTGAAGCAGGAAATTCTAGACTTCATTTATTTGTCTGTAAAGACCTACAAGTCTTAAAAGTATGCTCCTGTAGCTTAACTTAGAAACACGAATTTTGTAACCTGGCCAGCTATGTTAATTTGTCTTACCGACTATTGAGGAATCCTTTTGCTCAGTGGGCTATGTGGCCAGGAGATGGTGTGACATTTAGCTACATGGAAATTGAATTTTAAACATGATAATACTTCAGATATATCTTCGGTGAACCTTGATATTGCAGATGTAAAATTTTCCATTCTTTCTAGGTCTGTCACATTATAGTTTTAGCATATAAAACCTCAAATTCATGTTTCCTTCATATGTTATGTTAATCTGCCTGGTAATTAATCCTAAAAGGATCTTACAATACTTCATAATAAGAAGAGCTATTTCTTCGTGCTATTATTCATGACAAGGGCTTGGAAGAATATACTTTGAGATGGTTTCGTTATTCCTCAAATTTATGAATTTGCATCCTTTATAAATATATGTGGGACTATTTTACATACAATTCTACTGCTTCTTCTGGAATTAGTGAAGTGGGACTGTTACATGCTTTGCCTTTTTTCTCCCTTTCTCTCACATAGAGATGAAAGCAAACCTTACTGACCCATAGGCAGGAAAAGAAACTACTAATGCAATATCCATCAGTTCATTGCTTCATATGAAACCATTAACATCGCTTTATCCTTTTCTTCTAATGGAAGAAGAATTAGACTATTGACAGTGATGGCTTCCAAGGTGGCAGTTAGCGGTTACTCATCCGCTCAAGTTCTTCAGTTAGTGTTATCTGGACAAACAAAATAATGAGAAATAAAATTGAAGCTTGTAATTTTCTTTCCTGCCTTTTACCTGTGGGCTAGTTTGCTGGATACCGAGTATCCCATAACTCACAGCCAATTGCTCTAACAAGCTCCATTTCTCGTGTTGTCTTATTAAATTAATGGTATGTTTTTAGTTCAGGAGGAGAATTAAAGTATGAAGATCGGTCCCTATTGGGTCACAAATTTTATACAAGAGGCTATGAGCTCGTATGCTGTCGAACACTTTCAGCAAGCATAATCTAGCATTATGTGAAAACAACCTTTACTTTTTCGTATTCTCATAATCTGAAGTCATGATCTGCATCTGTCATGTTTTGGTTGGTTCAACCAGAAACTGTATACCAAAACAACTACAGTCTTCCTCCTTTTCTGCTTAGTTTTACCTATAAACTTCTTTAGTGATTTTCTGTATTGAGGTTTCCTAGATATGTTAAGGCCGATTGATCACATTTACATGCGCATCAATTATGTACCTCAGTCTTGTAGGTAGTTGATGGAAGGTTCTTATGTTTGACTCTCTGCTTGACAGATCGGATACCATCCTACTTTTGGAAGCTCGAGATGTTTATTCATAGTTCGTGAGGATGGAGAAATGGTTGATTTCTCATACTGGAAATGCATAAAGGGTTTGATAAGGAAAAACTACCCTTTGTATGCAGACAGCTTTATTCTCAGACATTTTAGGAGGCGTAGGCGCAACGACTGAAGGTAACTTTTCTCATAAAAAAATAGTCGTGCTTCATACCAATTGGTGCCTAGGAACATCCTTTCCCATATGGCTTAGTGTACTACCCCTTTTTCCTCAATCATATTACTGAGCTGAAGATTGGCATGTACTACGTTGGGAAATAGATGGAAACTATCAATCTGAATATAGCCGAGTTGGATTATGAATGCTTAAAATGAAAATAGTAGCTTTGTCTTATCATTAGCATTTTATTAATTGGCAAAAGAAGCCAGGCATTTTAGGATGATATTTCTTCTATATTTTTGTATTAATATCCATTATTTTCTTTTGATTCACATCGTTGATTCCCTAAATATTTTTATTTTTCTATAGATTCTGTTATGAAGTTATATACAGCAGAATTTTACTAACTTGGGTCTTCTAATATAACCCATACATTGTTATCTAATCTGGTAACGCAAATATAGTGACGACATCAGCAGTTTGCAAAACTGAACGCTATGCGTGTGTGTGTGTTAGCTAGTGGTAGAGTGGTTAATCGCCTGCGCCAAAGGTCTCGGCTCGAGTCCACCGCGACGCAACCTTTAAAATTTATGTATTAATTGACCAAAAAAAAAAAAAAACTGAACGCTTGCACGAACAAAGAAAAAAGTATTGCAACAAAAAATCCATTCACATTCTCAAATTTAATTTAATTTTTTAATATGCATCAATAGCGAATATTTTATGAGGCCAAAAATTATGGATTTTATAGGTAAGTTGCTATTTATCATCTGAACTTAGGCAACGATCAATATTTCTTATATCGTTGAGGATCTTTTCAGAGTGGTGGTAATGATGAGGTTTTGGAAACGTAAGGTTTTCAGATAAAGTTTTATTTATTCAGTTTAATTATTGTAATGGTAATTTAGTTTGTGATTAGGATTTAAAAAAAATTAAACCATATTTTTTGTACATTAGACTAAACTTTTTTTTTTTTTTTTATTCTATCTGAAGTATACATTAGACTAAAGTTTAGATATACGCTCAATTTCCTTCATGTTTGTGTAGCTGTGACATATTTTATGTACTCGAATTCGGTCGGATTTGTCCGGAAAAGCTGTCGAACCGAACTTAACCCGAATAGTAGCGGACGATTTTTCTCGGTTTTTCTTTTTTCTTTTTTGATTTTACTTATAAAACTAATTATTATTGAATAATCAGTATTTACTGAAAGGTAATTAAAGAAATATTACGTGCATTAAGTACATTTCACTTTGATAAGATATGGTCCAACCTCTCGTGCCCAATAGCAGCCCAAACGAGCTGGCCTAACCTAATGTTGCCTACTCTACACGCTCCGAATAACGGTCCCCAAACCCTAATTAAAGGCGAGTCAAGGACACGATAACGAGGTAACAAGAGAAATCACGGGTAATAACGGTGAAAATCATGGGCGTTATGGTGGAGATCATGGTCCCGCCAATCAAGGATTCATGATAAGGTTTACGCTTATGTATAAATAGGAGTTAGATTGAAGGTAAAGGGTTAGCAAATTCATCAATATTAGAACTCTTCAAATACTTGTTGTAATCCGATTATAGTAAACATTTCGAGGATCATCTCCTTCGTGGACGAGATCTTATCCTCGATCGAACCACGTAAAAGTCTTCGTGTTCTTTATCGCTTATAAATCTCACACACTAGATTTATCATCGGCGCCGTCTGTGGAAATACATCTTGAACAAAAGTCGTGTTTTCTCCAATCTAATGGCAAGGACACGCAAATGCTAGTACGGGTCGGCGATGTCGGTAACAACCGCAGCAGAACGATCGTGTGGTCACACAACGCCGGGAAAGCGAGATTGCGGACGCCACCAATGGTCACACACCGAGGTTACATGGAGAATGCTTCCATACACCTCGTGATCGCCGCCCAACGGGAGTGAAGACACCGACCTCAAGACGGTGAATGCGAGGTTCACCGCCCCACGAGGTCCTCGGTCGAGCAGGTCCGAATTCCTCAACGCCAACCTTAATCAATTCCGTAGTTTCTCAACCAGAGGACAAACGGAGCGGGCCCTCAAGAGTGCCCGGCGGTGATTACAGTAATCGAGGTCGCTACCTCTCCGAAATAATCAACGCTCACCGCAAAGATAACGACCGCCCGATACTGTGGTTCATTCTCCTCGCATCTCCGCGGAGCCGCTCTCCACCTCGACGTGATACCCATGTGAGTGGACGGGAAAGCATGAGGAAAGACGGTCGAACTCCCTCAAGAGACGACAGACGCCGTTATCGATCTCCCACTCCCGGAGAGGACGGTAACGAGTTCCCTGATTCGACCGACACGGACGAATTATATCTCCTTTTCAAGGAGATTCGATACACCTTGCCACAACGATACCGGCCCGAATATTGCCGCATACGATGGCCTGGAGATCCCTCCGACTTCCTATTTGCCTATACCACCAACATGGCGAATCAAGGAATGAAAGATTTATATGTGTAAGGTCTTTCCCGAGGTGCCGATCTCCAACGCCGACGTTGGTTCACCCGCTCGCCGTAACAAAGATCCATTGTTTCAAAGACCTTATGGATCGCCAAATGGCGCTTACCAAAAGATGCCGCCTCAACAACCTTCGTCCGATCCGCTATAATACGCCAAGGGCGGACTCCGCATTCATCATGGAACTCCTTAAAATAGATGAGTAACGATCTCACATCATCAACGATTCAAGAACGGATCCGACCGAGCTCAATAAAGAGATCACCCGCGAATGTACCAAGACAAATAGTCGCTCGACCTTGGTCGACAACTTTGTCAGGGGACGAGTCGGACCGGAAGAGAGAGATCTGGACGAGCAATGATCGAGAGGCTGCCGTAAGATCGGGGTCGAGGCCGAACGCAAGTGCGCTCAAAGAATAAAAAGGGCCAGAGAATCAAGGCCGGACCTCGCCAAACCTTGGTAATAACGAGCGCCTCTATTCAAATCCAGTATGAAATATTTGAGCTCACACCGAGCTCTTTCCAAAACCTCCCTATGAAAGCGAGGATCCAAAAAAGTCAATCGGAAAGTATTGTGACTACCACCGTGGGTACGGTCACAATACGTAAGATCGCAAGTCCTGGCTCACAGATGACGAGCTCGTCGGGAAGGAAATACTGAAGAAGACACCGCCGACCCGGCCGGTAATAAAAGCGCAGAGGGAAAATGGAGGTGGAAACAATTGCGGACCGACCTCAACGGCAACCCGACTGAAGATGACGAGGACGAAGGTCCCAATGCAATGGAGCAGTCTCACGCTATAACCGGATCGCCAGCTGGTACGACGAGGTCGCCACTAAGAAACGAAGCTCAAGGCCGACCCCGAGGAGCCGAAAACAAGCGACTCGAGACGGAGAGAACATCGTGTTCTCCAAAGACGACCCAAGACTCCAAGATCATGCCTCACCAGACGCCATCACTATACAAGCCGTGGTGGGTAACAAGAATGTACACCGGGTCTACATCGACATCGGAGCCTCCGTTAGCATCATATTCCGTAGCCGCCGATAAACTCGATGTCGGAGGAATTAGCGCGCCCGCACCTTCCCGCCATGAGCTTTACTCAAGAGCGGTTCAACCCAAGGTATCATTACCCTTCCGGCCACCGTAGGCGTGCCCTGTGCCTGGTTACTAAAGCCATTCAATTTTTCCCGGTCCGAGCTCCCTCTCCATACAATATTATCCTGTGAAGAGATTGGTCAGATGCAATCAGGCCGCCTCGCCTGCGTGTACCACCTTACCATTAAAATACCCACCCCGTGGAATGTTAAGCATCCAGGTGACCAAACGGCACTAAAGAATGCCTACGAGTCTCAACCCAAGACGCGGCCTTACCCAGCTTAGCAATTACAGAGCCTCCGGTTGCCACCGGATGATCTTCCGAGAATATTCACTATACGACGACCTAATTCTTCCAAAGTTGTCAAGGTTGGTACCCAAGGTTCACCAATATTCGCCAACAGTCATGCAATTTCTAAGGAATATAGAGATGTGTTCGCATGGTTCCATTAGATATGACCTGGTCTCGCCTCAACTCATAACTCATCGCCTCAACATCGATCCGCCACTAAGCCGCCTCGCGTAAGAAGAGAAGTTTTGCCGCGGAGCTGCAGCCAGTCATAAGAGACGGCAACCCAACCCGTGAGGCTAAAATCCTATACGAGGTTAAATACCCAACTGACGGCAAACCTGCTGTAGTTCGAAGCCGTGAGGGACGACGATGTGTGTCGACTATACCGACCTCAATAAACACCGCCTGAAGGATCATACCCTCCCGACATCGATGGCAGGTGGAAGCTTTGGTGGGGCATGAGGTCTTCGGGCCTCGGATTTATACAAGTGGATACCACCAGTCTTAATGAGCCCTAAGATGCCCCAAAAAAATGCTCATTATCGACTTTGTCTTTTGCACCGAAAGATGCTGCTCGTCCGAAAAACGCCGAGCTACCTACCGTAGAATGGTGGATGCGATCTTCAGGATCATATAGGAAATTGTTGAGGTCTATGTCGACGATATAGTAGTCAAAAGCAAAAGTCTGAAAATCGCGCCGCTGATCTCGAAACTATTCTTCACTCCTCAGTCGGCCAACCTCAAGCTCAATCCCAAGTATGCACATTCGTGGTGAAGACGGGTAAATTTCGGATGCTGGTTTCTCAAGGCCCGAAGCCAATCCTACCAAGGTGAAAACGGTGCTCGACATGCGTATCCCAAAACCATCCGTGAAATACACAACTCACCGGATGCCCGGCCGCCTCACCGATTCCTATCTCGAGCCGCCGAGAAGCTTTCCTTCTTCAAGATCCCGAGAGAGCTCCAGATTTCACCCGCAGAAGAACACGGTCGCTTTCCAGACACCGGGCGGAATATCTCACGACCGCCGACACTATCCGCCCCCAAAGCAAGGTGAAATTTTATCATTATACCCGCCACCCTGACGAGGCAATTAGTGCCGATCGTACGAGATGAGACGGGACGGCAACTCCTCATCTACTTCATTAGCCGGCTCAAAGGACCGAGACGAGGTACACCAACCTCGAGAAGGTAGCTCGCCTGTGAACGCCAAGCGACGCCCGCCTTACTTTCAAGCTCATTCCGTCCGTGTACTAACGGACTTACCTCTAAGACAAGTCTTATCAAAACCGTAGTCATCCGGGCGAATAGCTAAGTGGCACCTGAGCTCATGAGCACGACATCTCATACTCCCTGTGTCGGCCATAAAGGGCAAGCCCTTGCATTTCCCAGAGGTCAATTCACCGAGGTCGCCTACCAGCCGAGGTCACTCCCACCTCACGGCAGAGAACTCCGCCCTCGCATCACCACTGGATGCTGGCGGATGTATGTGGACTGAGCTCATGCAAGACGGGTAGCGAGCGGTATCCTTCTCCTCGCCCGATAAGCAAGAGGTGACATACGCCCGATTTACTTTCCCACCACCAACAACGGTGGGAGTACGAAGCACCGATCTCGTGACTCCGCTTAGTAAAGGAATCAAAGGACAAAGTCCAGATATTTGAGATTCCTGTGTCGATAAACTGTGTCTTAGCACATACGAGGCTAAAGAGGATCGAATGAAGCAAAGACTTTGAGAAGCGCAAAAGAGATGTCAACCTCATTCAAATACTTCAAGATTAATCAATCCCACGAGAGGAAAACAAATGAAATGACATCCTTAGTAAATTAGCTTCACATCGACAAAGCCGCCAAGAGAGGTTCATTCCGTAAGCATTGAGGCGTCCCCACATCGTCATATCTCGAGGTCAACTAAACCGGACGACGCCCCTAAAAGCATACCGAAGTTGGCACACTACCTCGGGATCGGCTAGAGGCCAAAAGACGATGGTGAAATCCAAAAGTATCTTGTGTACGAGGGCTCTCTCACCTAAGTCTTACCTTCAACCCTCCCGAGGTGCCTCGGGCGTAAGGTTTACCACGTGCTTAATGAGATTCACAGATTCTGCGAAGCCACATCGGCTCCCTGCTCTTTCAAAGAAGACGCTGAGGTCGGGATATTATCGCCCACCCTTATTCGAGATTCAAACAACTCGTTAAAAGTGTCCGCGCCGCCTTCATTCCACGGCCAAGAAGCTACCCTGCACCGATCCGAGAGTCAGCAGAGCCCACGGCCTTCATGCAACGGGATCGACATCGCTGGTCCGCTCGACCGAGCACCGTGTCGCCGATATTTAGTCGCCGCCATAGACTATTTCACAAACGGGTCGGCCGAGCCACCGCCGAACCTCACGAGCACAAGGATTCGCACCTTCGTGGAAGAATATAGTCTTCCGCTTCGCATACCACACATCCCGGTCTCGACAACCCGCACCCAATTCGTCGACAAAAACTTCAAGGAGCAGCGAAGAGCTTCAGATCGATCAGCGCCACCCTGGCCGCACACCCGCAAGTCGAATGGTCGCACCGAGGTGACGAATCGCACGATCGCATAAGGATCGAAGAAGAGGCCGGACCGAGCCAGCGCGATCGGGCCGAAAATCTCCTCAAGTCCTCTCGTCCCACAGACCACACCTGACGTCAGACGGAAACCCCTTTAGCCCGGTCTCACGGTACCGAGGCCGCCATACCGCCGAGATCGCGCCAAGCCCGCTGCGACTCTTCACTTCGACTGTGCCGAACGAGGAAGACTCAGGGCCAACCTTGATGCCCTCGAGGAGAACGCGAACTCGCCTTCATAAACGGCTAAGTCTGCGGTCGTCGCACCAGACACAACAAAAGGGTCAAAGCCTCCGTGACCGCAAGTAGGCGACTGCCCCACTTAAATAATGAAGCCACAGAGCCGAACGCCTTAACAAGTTGGATCCGACATGGAAGGCCCATACCACGCTCACGAAGACCCTGCAAGGGGCCTACAAACTATCTCACCTATCCGGCAAGCATATTCCCTAACTCGCATATTTCTCATTTAAGGAGGTACTTTTACATAGCTTCGATTACTGATCGCCTTTATGTTAGTCTCCTTACTTGTTTTTGCCAAGTGCGATGTTAAACACTTGTCAATAAAATGTTTATTTTTGTATACGAGCATTCCATTTTATCGATATGCGAACATCTATCCGGATATACCGATTTAAACCTTCACGGCGGGACGCCTCACGAAGATTTAATAACCCACCAAGTAGTACTCACTAAGCGCTACCGCACTCGTAGATTCCTCATGAAATCAACGTCTCAAAGGCAACGACATGCATAACTCATTAATTTGAAAGTCTACATGCACCCATGCATTACTCATTAAATTGAAAAGTCTATATGTAAAGGCATCCGATCGATCTCACCAAATTATGTCAGATACAAGATAAATACATTTACGATCAAACGAAGTCTTGTTATGTTTATACCTCTCAAGAGGAAAACGACACTTCAACGTAGTCTAAATACATTTATACCTACATACAAACTCCCGACTATATACAATCATTCGACTTCCGGCTCACCGCCGAGATTCACCGGTCGAGATAGTTTTGAACGAAATCCTGTGTCGGGCGATGAATACCCTGAATGAACTCTGCCTTCCACCCAATCTATGAGGACGGCACTACCTCGGCCCGCCCAGAGAGCAACTGACCGACGCGGGCGGATTCCGACTGGGAATGCGATCCTGCACTCCGGCCACACTCGACCCCGCGAGCCCCGACGCCGGACCAAGACAATGCCCTCGCCCCGAACTCTCGCCTTCCACGCCGACTTGCCGCCCGCGCGCCTCCTCCGAATCGCCGAAAGGCCCTCTAAAAGCTCCTCCGTCGGCGGGACCCATTAGACGGAGCACTTCGGCGTGATCGCAGCCGCCCCTCCTCTTCGTGCTCTTCAATTACGGGATCCGCCGTCTCACAGACGCCTAATGGGCGGGCATGCGCTGCTTGTGAACGATCTCACATTTGCATGTATTTCGTGACGAGTCGAGGCGCCTTTAAACTTCGCTATTTGACCCTCCTCATCCTCAATACCATGCCTCCGCCAACAAGCTCGAACCCTTTGCCGGCTTCGATATAGTAGTCCCACCACCGCGGATTACCTTCTCATACTCGCATGCTCTTCCGAGATCCGAGCGCCTTCTCCCGCCGCCACCAAGCCGCCTCGCATTGCATCGGCCGTCTCGATCACATCTGCAGACAACCACCGACTTCGAGTTGTGTAATCCTTAACTTTAAAGCCTCATTCTCGCAGCGAGCGGACCACTTCGCAATGCCCTCATGCAACTTTTGTTTCAGTCGGTCAAGATGCCGAAATGACATCCATGCCGGCCGTAACTCGAGTCAACTCGCACAGACCTCCAAAGGTGTCACTTCTTCATCCTTCTCGCCTAGAGCACCCTGACTTCTTTCACCTTTGTTAGTAACTCATGATCGAGTCCAAGTATCGAGACGAGGAATGCTAGAAATAGGACAACACACGCGCATTTTAACAAGATATGTCTATTATTCAAAATGGAAGTTTAGACAAACACGTGGTCCCATCGACCGATAATCATCCTATTACATCGGGTCCACCGACCTCGTGCTCATTGCCGCCTCTCCGACCTCCCCGCCGCGCCGCCGCCTCCACTGTTGCCGATCTCCCAAGGGACGCCCGAGCCGACCGCCGCTTTGCTGCTCAACTCGCAAGGAATGCTCAAGCTCCACGCCTTCATCTTCCTCAGACCGAAAGCTACGGCCTCCGCCTGCCGTGAGCGAGGCGGTTGCCAAGGCCTCCACCACGGAAAAGAGATCGCCCAATGATTATGCGAGCATAATTCATGCATACCTCCCGAGGTTCGACCTCAACCCAACCGTGTCGGGCCTTGTCAAAATCAGTCTCTACCGCCAACTTCTCGAGGGGCACATATTACCCGCGGCCTCATCACACCGCCAGTCGGAGACGGCGAGGAAAACTCTCGACTGATAAGCCCACCGGCGAAGGCCTCAAGATAGGTCCTCGCCCACAAGAAGGCGCTTGTCTCACTGCCCGCCTCCTCTCGCCCTCGGCAGCCTCCTCGAGCGCCTCCACTCGCACGGACCACCGCAGCCCGGTCCTTCTTCTCGAGGCGCCCGCCGCCATCTGCCACTGCTCCTTCGGCTTTCGCCAGAAAGTTCAAGGTCCGCCGGCAAAGATCCAACATGGATTCAAGAAATGCCTCGCTTGTCCAAAGCGGCCGCCTTCTCCACGGCCTCAGATTTCGAGGCGCCTCAACAACAAGCCCGCCATGCGGTGCATCTCACCCGCCATTGAGGCCGATCCTAAATATGGAATAATTAGCAACACGAACAACAAACTTACAAGGAAAAAGTAGCAACTTATACCTTGGAAGGATAAAGAGTGTTGGAAGCCGGCATCTCGGCAAGAGGTCGGCCATGGACCTCGATTTCAGCTGTCGGGTCCGAGGTTGCTCGAGGACCACCATTGTCCTCGTATGCCCACCACCACGGGTCAGTGGACTCGTCACCGCTTCTTCCTCGCAGCTCCCTTCGCCGACGGTATGGCGCGCGAGCTCGATACATCGACTTCTCCGTGGGGTCAATCTTCACCGCAATACAAATGAGAATTTCGTTAGCACGATTTAAATCAACGGGAAATAAAGATAAGGTTGCCTCACCCAAATCGCACTCGACACCGAGCTTCGACCTATACACACTGCATCAAAGATTGTTCAAGTCATCCCCAGATAACCGATCGACAGATCTCACCCATATCGCTCAACAGCCTCCATAGGCCTGTGGGATTAATTTTCACGCCCTTATTGCCCGAGGCCCCACTCATACCCTGATACCCTCACCGAGAAAGAAGTATCTATTCTACCAAAGGATACCTTCATGGGAAGCTATTTTAAACTTCAAAGCGAGGTGAAAGATAATACACTCTCCTATAGACTTGATGCTAAAAACGATCAAGACTTCGAAGAAAACTCCTCGCCTATGCCGAATAAAGCCACCCCTAGCCCAACCACCGACCTAATAGAATTGGAGGTCACCGACATACGGGATTCAAAGTACTCAGAACTAAGGAAAATAGGGCAAAAGGAAATCTAAGCCCACTATTAAACTATCTACAAAATGGTAATAAACCTCCTAGGGCCATCGCCCTATCATCGGGTTTCGCAGCACCACCATGCATCCTCCGGGATGTGGTATTCTCCGCAACCACCAAGAGCCCTCCGTCAAAGTTGATCTCGCCAAGACCAATCTCGATGCCATCCCATACCAAGACACCGTGAAACCCTGTAACTAAGTCCTATAGATTTACCTAGCGGTTATGGCATATATAATCCCTTATGTCGAATCTGACGCCGTAACCCGGCCGAACCGAGTTATCGAGCGGTAAGAGGAACGGAAGCGAAGAATACATACTTACTTTTTCTCGAGCGAAATTCGATTTCTTCAACAAAGTGTGAAAGAGAATGGGAATTTCTAAGGTTATGCTCTCGGATTAAAACGTCAAGGAGAAAGTGAACAATGCCTCTTTCGACCTATTTATAGGATAAATGGCGCCTAAAATCGCTGCTTCGCTTTCTCACACGCGCTCATCTACAATCGACGTGGCGACCGACGCCGCACGCTTTCAAGTGCTCCAACCACCGCCTCGCCAGATGACGACTTATGGAAAAATGCATCGCCACCGTAAATAATGATTACATCGAGCTCGGACATCTGACTACGCCCATGTCCTCATACCAATGTAAGTATTTCAGTCCGACCGACGCCCCCCGACATCGGACCTCGACGTCCGTCACCGATTATGTGATATCTTGAGCTCTGACATCGGTTACGCCCATGTCCACCCCGGACCAATGTAGTATTTCGTGCCCGACCTCGACGCCCTTCAAAAAAAAAAAAAAAAAAGAGGAAAAGCAAGAGCCATACAAGAAGAGACAAGAACTTTCAACAAACCTTCACCAAGCAACATCCCGCCTTAAGAAAGCCCATCTCCGCTTCACCGCACCGCTATTCCTCGACTTTTCGTGGCTATGATAGGATATGGCCCAACCTCTCGTGCCCAATAGCAGCCCAAACGAGCTGGACCTAACCTAATGTCGCTCTACCTATACGCTCAATAACGGTCCCCAAACCCTAATTAAAGGCGGAGTCAAGGACACGATAACGAGGTAACAGAGAAATCACGGTAATAACGGTGGAAATCACGGGCATATGGTGAGATCATGGTCCCGCCAATCAAGGGATTCATGATAAGGTTTACGCTTATGATAAATAGGAGTTAGATTGAAGGTAAAGGGTTAGCAAATTATCGAATACTAGAACTCTTTGAAATACTTGTCAGAATCCGATTATAGTAAACATTTCGAGGATCATCTCTCCGGACGAGATCTTATCCTCGATCGAACCACGTAAAGTCTTTCGTTTCTTTATCGCTTTCATAAATCTCGCACACCAGATTTATCACACTTTTAATTGATTCGATCGGAATATACCAAACCGAATTTCAAATCATAGCTTTGAAATACATTTTTCATGTACATTCCAAGTAATAATTAATCATGAATTTCAATTTTAGATCATAATTAACACACCCATCTACGATTAACTTGAAAATGAGTACTTATATCAAGAATGTAAATATTTGTCTAATCATGATAATGGCTGTTGTATTTCATCCACTATGTTCTAATTTGGGTGGGATGGATCACAAGTTACTAAAATTGCATTTAAATTGAAGGGATTCGAGGGTTTAAATTGAAGTTGGAATGCAGCCTAAATATTTTAATGAAACTAGTTTCAAATTTTGAGAAATACGCAATGTCAATCTCACCCAAAGTTGATAATCGTAAGGTAGCATGCTGAAAATTAGTGGCAATCTCAAGCAAAGAAGAGTTATAAATTGCCATTTTGAAGCATAAACTTTCTATTGAATATTAAATTTGTTATATTTTGTGTTGCAATTTCTTTTATAGTAGTATCATTATTATATATTATGTATTTATTGATAACATCTTCGATATACATAAATAAAACAAAAGAGAGAGAAAATCAAACAGCAAATAAACAAAAGTCAAGTGTGTGGTGCAACCTTTAAAAGGAGTAAACGTGTCGGCGTTTAATACAACTGCCATGTAACTGGTAATTTTCGTTATAAATGGAGATTGCAACTTTCCACACTATTTCTTTTTTCAGCATTTGGGAAATCATAGAAAATTATGTGAGATCATCTCATTGTCTAATAGAACTTCGAAATCAAGTTCATATTTTAATATTATATTAATAATCTTACAACTATGCTATTAAACTATGAATTTAAATTAGAATTTATTTGTCTCACAGTGAAGCAATCACACGCGATTCGATCATTAAAATTAAATTGGACGTTGAGGCTTATAATTAGGGTGCTAGTGAAATGATATTTCCTTTTTCTTTCAATGGGCCCTTTAGAGGATAATATGGATAAGATTTCTACTTCTAAGCACTAAGTTTTGATGAGTCTCATTGGGTACATATTGATAGGCCTAGACGAGGCAATATACATCCTTGAGATCAAAGTCATATGTGATCGCAAGAAAAAGGTGTTGAGCTTGTCTCAAATGATACTGTGTTGGCTCGCTTCAACATGCAGAGTGCTAAGAAGGGATTACTTCTTTTAGTCATAGCACCCCTTTCGAATGATCGGTCCTAACACACAAAAGGAGAAATAGCATATGAGCTTACGCTCATAGTAGATAGCCCAATGTATGCAATTTTGTACGCGACCGATATTTGCTATGCAAGGCAACGATTATAGACATCGCCTAACCCCGGACAAACACTAGTCCGCAATCAAGAACATACCAAGTACCTTAACCGACTACGGATGTAAACACTAGTCTCGCAATCAAGAACATACTCAAGTACCTTAACCGGACTAGGAGTATAAGCTTGTGTATCACCGACGCTTTAGTTCACGTGGATTATACCGACTGGATTTTCAAGTCGACCGGATGAAAAGAAATCTACCTGGCTATGTGTTCACCATGGGAGCTGGAGCCATTTCTTGGAGAAAGCAAAGCATAGGTGCAATGCAGACTCCACCATGGAAGCTTCTAATATATCACGTGCCTGAGGCGGTAAGAAGGTCAGATGACTCAAGAATTATCTCGATCTAGGAGAGATACTTGGTTTGCACAAAAGTATCATAGTGTAATCGTGATAACTCCGCGCAGCAATGGCAAACCTAAGGAACCCAAGACCCACATGGCTACCAAGCACATAGAGAGAAAGTACCGATTGTACGAGAAATCGTTAGTCATGAGATGTGCTAGTTGAAAATATTGATAAACGGAAAATCTAGTCGATCCTTTACAAAGAGATTGCCCGCAAGGTGTCTTCAAGCGGCATGTTCAAGACTAGATTGCGCTGCTTGAGCCCCACTTAAGAAACTTTTGTAGAAGTGGGAGAAGATATTATGTTTGCTATAGCTAGTAGGTAGAAACCTAGTATACTAAAAGTTTGCTTTAATATAACCTGGAAATTATCGGTTTATATACCGAAGCAAGACATTTTACGCTTGTATACAAAATTCTCAATTTACTATTATTCTCTTTATCCGAATAGTTAACTTATTTCATATGTATGTCTCATTATCTCATCATAAAGTAGATTATATGGTGTGTTGTAGATCACATACGATTAGATTAACCTTATGAGATATAAACTAATATCACAAATTAAACAAGAGCTATGGAGGAGAATTTTGGTGATCTTCATAGCATACTCACTAAGTATCAAGATTCGACAACCGGATACAATTCGTAACATCGAGTTGAGTCGAAATCAATCAGATGTGCCATCAATTTGTGTTTGTCTCAGGAACACCCATGCGTCGCATTGTTTATAAGACGCTGAGATATAATCAATGTATGGTGAATTATAATATTCCAAGAAAGATCATCAAGCTTAAATACATGATTAAATTCATATATCCCATACCGGAAGAGTTGCTTGACGAGCTTGAAGTGTCGGCCTTCTCAACAACCACATTCTCACTCATTCGCTTTTGTCGATTCGATCAATGCTTTCCTTTCTTTGTGACTCACCAGACAATGTGTTTGAAATATCATTTTTCCACAAATAAGCACTCATCATCTTTGTATTCGTGTCGATTGGGCTTCGTCAACCGATCCTTACTAGTTCTTTTCGTAGCTTCTATCATGGTCGCTTTTCTTTCCGATACTTGTTGTACTTTTTCACTGGCTTCCATCTTCCTTAATCTTTCAACCATGTCGAGTCAAGAACTCGTCATTGCCGCACTCGCCTTTTGTCTGGCCGCCTTCTTTGGTTCCTTACCTTGTTAGCTTTCATGAGACACCTTTGTTTGTGCCGACTGAGCTACTTTTCCGAATTTTCAGCTTTAGAAGACTTTAGTACGATCGATGTCGCACTTTCAGCCTTTCAATTTTGAGAAGAGTTTTCAGAGACATCTCGCTGAAGTCCGCTTCTTCTTCAAGTGTTACTATATAGACTTTCCAGCTAGTAAATGAGAGAACCCATACGACTTTCAGTGTTGATCTCTCGCCGAGTATATTTGTCATCAGATAGGACTAAAATCTCATTGGTGATTGTTGCAAACCGAGTTCCATATCATCAACGGATTCTCTCTTCTTCTCGCTTGAAGTTGTCAAACTTCCGACGTTATCGCCGCCTGTTCTCATTGTTTCTCTCGAGCCCGCAAAGGCTCTCCAACGAGTCTCACATCTCATCGCGCTTCATATTTCATCGCCTTCCCAATACGAGAGTTGGTAACTATTCTTGAGATGATGTTTTCGCCGTGTTGTTGAGCTTATCATGTTCGCATTCTTCGAATGTGAAGTCAGCCGATCATTTGCCTCGAACTCATAGGTCGGGTCTTACCACCTTCAAAGATAACTTTGTGATTCTTTCTCTCGATGGTGATTGGCATTCATTACTAATGACCTCCCAGACACTTAAATGTTGTGCATGAAGGTAGCTCTTCATCGAACTTATAGATCTTATAATTTCCACCGCTAATACGAGGAGCGATGTCGACATACGTCAGAAGTTAGTTTCCATCACAACAAACGCTCAACAAAGGAGCAAAAAATATATCGACGGCGGATCTATTTAATTTGAATAACCACTACGGAGTTAGTAGTTCTTGTGAACAACCTACTCAGATACCAATCGACGGTCCCTGGGGGTCTTATCGTATATGGAAAGAGAGAATAAACCAATTAAGACAAATTAAAACTCTTTCTTTTACACAAGACCGGATGTTCTACCGATCAATATATATCGTGTAATCAAGTCACCGCACTAGTATCAAGACAATTGATCGCCTAAGACAATGAGTCCCGTATCGAGTGATATCGCTAGCAATCTTTTTTCTTTTTTCGATCAATTAATACAAAATTTTAAAGGTCTGGCCAATGGACTCGAACCCGAGACCTTTGCATCGGGCATTAACCACTCTACCACTAGTACACACACACACATCGCTTAGCAATCTTACTAACCGCCGAGGCAACCGGTCGTAGATCGATAACTAATGTGTATGAGGAATGTGGTGGTTACATTTTGCCTTTATCGAAAACTAATTGATAGAAAACACTTAGTCAAATATTATTTAGTCGGCTTTTGCTTACTCGTTAGTATCAAATTAATATCGATATATGATTTTAAACAATATGTGTATGTTGTCCCGATGATATTCTATTCAATAATATACAATGTAAAGACAATATCTGAGAGTAAAGAACACTTAGTTTTTACGTGGTTCGATAAATCGCTCATACATCCACGAGATGTTTGGTATGATTTTGTGATGATTCTTGATATTGTTTTACATGTCATTTTCTATGATTGTCCTATTTAGCCTTCTGTTGATTATATTTATCGATTGACTTACTGCTCGCTTCGATGTTTTGTAGGAAAACGCAGAAAATAGGATGAATTGGATCCGCCAAGAATCAAATATATTGAAGAGCATTTCGACAGAGTTCGAGGCGAAACCGTGTGAATCGGAGTTCGACGGGAGAACGGGTCGAACCATGTCACAAGACGGCACTGTCAGATGGCTGCGCCAAGACCCACGCCTCACGACACGCCCACGCCCAGACTCGCACCCAGGCTGCCTCCGAGCGCTGTCAACTTCTCCGGCCAAGGCCACCTGCGCCACCTGTTGCCTGCCGCCGCCCACCATAGAATCAAGGCCAGCTGCTGCCGCCCACCTCGCCCGAGCGCCCACGTCCAAAAGACGCCGCCTGCCTGCCGCCTCTGGCCATTCGCTCTCCCTGCCCAGGCGCCGCCAGGCGTGTTCTGGCCAACTCAGTACCTTTTCACAGACGTTCGCCGCACAGACCCAGCTGCTCAAGTTCAGCCACCAGCTGCCCACTTCTCTTCCGTCTGGCGCTGCTGGCACCACACGCTCCTCAAGATTCACTTCAGCGGGCCAGCTGCCGCTCAAAGACGGCCGCCTGCTGCTCATCACCTCGCATTGCCTCAATCGGCGCTGCTTCCAATCTTCACCCAAAGTGCTCATTGGATCCAACCATTTCCACAGTGAGTTTTCGAGCCGCCAACCCAATCTGCTCATATTGAAGTCGAATGTTTTCGAGCGTGAGCTCATTATGAACCGCGCCACCCTATTTTAATATATATACGCGCTAGTTGAGGAGGTTCTTCTGCTCGGTTATTATTCTTTCAGCCACCCAGTCGCTATTCTTCAAGTTCTTTCGGAATTCTTCGTACAACGTAGTTAGATTAATGCTTTAATTTTGCTTCTGCTTCATCGCACAATCTTGTTTATCAATTTATGCTCGATCATCGCCTATCGATTTAATTTCAAAGTATTATTATTTGATGATTTTGTCAATTCAATTCATAGTGACAAGTGGATGATTTTCATGTTCCGCTGGTTTGCTTAATGATTTATCGCTTTGTTTATTTGCAATTAGATTTAGATTAGGATCGATAAACCCTATGAATAATATGATTGCATATGCTTTGTTTATCGCTTGATTTATCGCTTATAGTTCAACTGGATGACAACCCCAGTATAGATTTATCGCTTTATTAGTATAGCTCGATCGACAACCCCGGCTTAGATCGCTGCTTATTTCTCGTATTTCACCTTCGCATGTTCAACCTCGTGATGTTAGAATGTTTAGGATTTAATCGCAGCACAACACAAACAATGGCCCCAGTTTTCCTAGAGACAACTCGTGTTAACTTATCACGCCACGATTACCTGCATAATTGCGTAGTAATTTGAGTGTGTTTTAGCTCAATCAATTTTGGCGCGTCGGGAAAACTTTAGCGATTGTTCGGTTGTTTGTTTTCCGTGTTTTTCTTTCTTTGTTATTTTCTCCCGTGCGGATCTTGTTTTTGTTGTTGATATCTCATAATGCGGGTTATCAACAAGACAAATATGGTCAACCCTACCGTGAGGAAAGTTCGTCAGATAGACAAATTCTTCTTGGGCAGAGCCCAATTCGGCTATTCGAGGAGTATCCGTCAGCCGGAGCAGAAGCCTACAATCTATACCGGATCAACCACCTCCACCGCACTATGAGGATCAAGCCTCCAATGCCTACGGAGCAACCACATCCTTCACCCAGTGAGTACCCACAACAACCACCTCCCCTCAGGTACTCATATTCACTGAGAGCGCCTCCACCGACTCGGAAGCGGGAACCACAACATGATTATGGATGGTGTAATCCCATCAACCACACCTCCACAAGCAAGGGTACCACCCAGCAGAGTTTTATTCGATGCGACGACATCAAAATCAGCGCTGCAAGCAAAATTAGAAATGATGTCAGAGAGAAGCTGCAGGCTTCAACAAGATCGCAAGAGGGCCTCAAGCTCACCTTTACTGAGGCTCAAAGCACCACCGACCATCGAGTTTTCCATCGGATGATAGACGCAACTCTGAGCGCTTTAGAGGCATAAATAGGACGATTCGCTAAGTATGTTGAGTATCAACCGCAACTTGAATGAGGGAACTTCAGAACCAATCCGTCAGTCCAGGTCATCGTTTAGAAAGTGACCCAATTATTGAGAATTGGGTGAGAGACACGTCGAGCGCAACTGAGGAGGTGGAAATGGTGGAAGAATGGGTAGCTGAGGATGAGGCTAGATCGAGCCACGAGGAGTTGTTACCGATGATGACGAGAAATGGGGCATGAAACCGATGACACGCAAAACCCACTCGAAAGTGAAAGAGCTGCCTCACATGAAGTACGTGTCCCGAGGACACAGGATAACAAAAGTCGAGGTAACTTCTATAGTATGTCAGACATCAATTCACCAAAGTATTGTGCTTTGGGAATTGATGTCATCTATTTTTCTTTCGAGAATAGGATGTCTGACTTGTGCTTAAATGATTAGTTATTTGCTTTCTTTACTGCCTTTGCATATATGATTTATACCGATGCTTGCCGAGATGGTATTCCTGCGGGCGACTATGGATAAGTCCGTCGTTCGGGTTTACGCGGCTCACGACGTTAAGCGAGTACTCTGGGAGTTACCCACGGTGTTTTTATTTTGTTTTTTTCTTTCTTTCTTTGCTTGTTTTGTTGTTCGTTGATCGCTTGTTATCCTTGTGTTACTTGTTTGAATTTGGGAGTAAGGTTTTGTATATTTTTATCGGTAGAGAAGGCGGGATCTCCAACTCTACATCACATTCGTTGATTATCGTGAAGTATCATCCTCTATGGTTATTTTGAGCTTTTAATGTTTTGAGCGGGGGCGGTGCTCGATTTAAAATGTGGAGGATGTTTGCTCGGTTTTGTGTGCGTGATATCTTGTTTCGTATGCTTAATGATGAGCCCTCAGTGCTTATTTTGATTGTTTGGGCGTAAGCTTTGTCTATGAGTAAGTTAGGATCTTGATTTGTCTGTTGAACTACGTGGTATTGATCAAATTGATTTTGAATTTCGAAACTTTTGGTGATATATGATTTGAGTATAATGTGAATCGACGAGACCGTGATTGATAGGAAATGAATAGGGAAATTGATGTGATTTGTCCGGCTAATGTTAGGGGTAGTGTTAACATTGTGGTTGCTATATACTTGTTTCATTTTATATATATAAAAAAAAAAAATATGTGAAAAGAAGAAGAAAATGAGGAGAATAAGCTCCGATATCTTGTTGAGATTGTTGAAATGGAGGATGAGATTATGTCCCTCTTTCTCGTAAATTGAGAAATGGACATGGGAAACCACGTTAGGAGACTCGAGTTCATCGAGAGTTCACCTTTCGAATATTGTTCCAAAATCTGTTAAAACATTCTTTGTGCTTTATAAAAGAAACTTGTTGCTAAAGGTGACCACATTAGTTAGTTCACCCCTAACGGAGAGTTGGGTCTGAGCAGAGATTACCTTTTTATTTATTGGCAGTCAATTATCGTTCTTAATTTATTTCACATTGTCTTTGAATTCGTAAACACCAAGTGTGGGGGAAATGCAATAAGGTTTGATTGATTAGAATAAGGGTTAAGTTGCATGAGTTATCTTTCGACTCTTATTAGTATAGACTTTGCTTGAGGACAAGCAAATGGATAAGTGTGGGGGAGTTGTTTGGTATGATTTTGTGATGATTCTTGGTATTGTTTTACATGTCATTTTCTATGATTTGTCCTATTTATGCCTTTGGTTCGATTAATATTTATCGATTCGGACTTGCCGTTCGTTTCGATGTTTTGTAGGAAAACCAGAAAATAGGATGAATTGATCCGCCAAGAATCAAATATATTGAAGAGAATTTGACAGAGTTCGTAGAGTGAAAACCGTGCGTAAATCGAAGTTCGACGAAGGAGAACGGTCCAACGACCTAAAGTCGCAAGCCCGGCACCCGTCGCATGGCCGCTACCACACCCACGCCCGCGCCTTTCGGCCACCCAGCCAAGCGCTCGCTCCAACGCGTTCGCCACTTCCTCCGGCCAAGGCCAGCCGGCTCACCGGCGTTGCCCCCAGCGCCTCTCCTCGCCCGGCAGCCAGCGCAATCCATCGCGTTGGGCCCGCCGTGTCGCCCGTCTCGCCCGAGCGCCACGTCCGCTTCGCCCGCCGCCAGCGCCCTCTGGCCCGCCGCTTTCAGCTTTCGCTTCTGCTCCCGTGCCGGTCTGGAAGCCGCCTGGCCAGGCCACGTAGCGTCTCAGCGTCGCCCTTCCGCGACGCCGCCCGCCTAGCGCCCGGACTCAGGTTGCGTTCAAGTCAGCGCCACTAGCGGCTTCGCTTCCTCCGTCCGGCGGCTGGCTCGCAGCCACACGCCTCCGCATCTCTAGGCGCCAGCGCGCCCGCCGCAGAGACGCCGCTTTCAAGACGCGCGCGCCCGCCCGCAGCGTTCATCACCCCCTTCGTTGGCCTCCAACGGTGCTCGCTTCAATGCGAACTCTTCACCCAGCGAGCGTTCATTGTGATCCAGCGCTCATTTTCAAAGCGTTGAGTTTTCGAGCGGCGCCAACCCCAGCCAGCGTTCATATTGATGTCGAATGTTTTCGGCGTGAGCTCATTATGAACCGGCCACTCCTATTTTAATATATATACGCAGCGTTTCGAGTGAGGCGGGTTCTTACATTGCAGGTTATTATTCTTTTAAGCGCTGTATTTGTGTCGCTATTCTTCAAGTTCTTCCGGAATTCTTGAGACAACGAGTTAGATTAACGGTTTTAATTCTTGCTTTACATTTCATTGCACAATCTTGTTTATCAATTTATGCTTGGATCATCGCTCTATCGATTTAATTTCAAAGTATTATTATTTGATGATTTTGACAATTCGATTCATAGTGGCGATGGATTGGATTTTCATGTTCCGTTGGTTTAATTTGTTTAATGATTTATCGCTTTTGTTTATTTGCAATTAGATTTAGATTAGGGATTGACAAACCCTATGAATAATATGATTGCATATGCTTTTGTTTATCGCTTGGATTTATCGCTTTCATAGTTCAACTAGGGATTGACAACCCTAGTCTAGATTTATCGCTTTATTAGTATAGCTCGGGATTGACAACCCCGGCTTAGGATCATTGCTTATTTCTCGATTTCAATTCTTGCATGTTCAACCTCGTTGATGTTAGAATGTTTAGATTTAATCGCTTCAGGCACAACACAAACAATGGCCTGTTAAGTTTTCCTTGAGAGCGACTCGTGTTAACTTATCACGCCACGATTACCTCGTGCGATTGCGTAGTAATTTGAGTGTGTTTTTAGCTCAATCAATTGATAATATAGTCAATCCACTACTTAGAATTAAGTCTTGTTTGTAGGTACAAGAGTAAACCTACATACTGAAATTCACCTTATCAGTATCCCGCCGTACTTGGCGTATCTTCCTACATTTGCTGGTGCTAGGAAACCTCTTACTGCTTATGAATGCAATCGACCTAATCTCTTGTTTACAAATAAAAGATAACCAAGCTTTCAGCAACTAACACTTCATTGTTTACTTGCCCAATTTCTACTTAACCTTTTTGAGGAGTTTGAGTAGAGGGTTTTTCAACTAGGCTTTAAGCTATCACAGGGCTACAACTTGAGTAGAGGGTTTTTCAACTAGGGTTTAAGCTATCACAGGTCGACAACTCAAGGTTTCTAGGTTTATGGTATTACAAGATTGTAACCTAGAAAAAATAAAAGAGTATATACTGAAATCCTAAGCTGATAAATATATATAAGCTTTGAGGATTTACTGACAACACTTTGAACTCTTTTCTTCGAAATATTTGGATGTTTGTTCTTGAGATATAAGCTCTAGTGCTTTAAATATTTGAATGCACAATGTTTTGATACCCTTTAAAGGTTGGATCCAACACGTATTTATAGAGCGGATGATGAATAGTGTCGTTGGATGAAACACCAATCACATCCATTCGATTTTTCGTTTGAATTCTTCCCGTTAGAATCCTCCTACGTTGCTCTCGACGTCTGCAACATCGTACACTGTAGCTCTGCAACTCTCAAAAGTGGTTCTAACTCGTCAGGATCTTTTGCAGATTCGATATGACACGTGACAAGTCAAACACTCAAAGTTTAAATATTTTTGTATTTTTAGTTGAGTTGACTCCATGTTTCTTCGTTATGTTGACTTTAGGTCACATCGATCGAGTTTGTTTCGTGTTTTAACGCGAGGCTAGGCGTCGTGTTTTTATCAATTTGGTGCCCAGAGTGGGTTTGATACATCAGTTGGCGTAGTTCTCAAAGAAATTGACTTCTCGATTGTTGGTATGACACTAGTCATATTTTGGGTTTCTTTGTCTTCAACGAATCTTGAGTCTTCAATCTTGATGTTTCAACTTGGTCTTGAGGCGCTCATACCGATATTTCTATCGGTATAGTCGAGTTTAGTATTGTAAACTCTTTTAGTATTGAGACCTATCTAAAGCGATAGTTCTTATCTTTGAAACATGTAAACAAAAATTGGCTCCCTAACAAGTGAGCCGCACTATGTTACGTCGGTGAACATTCATCAGCGAGGGTTTTAAAATCTAATCAAAATACACGTTAAGATAGAATTTTCCCAACAACCTTAAACATGCGTATACATATAGGTTGCACTCGCGCGATTGATTTACTAAATGAACCTAACCAAAAATTAATTTTCATTCATTTAGATTAATAACAAATAGAAATGATGTACTACATACCTTATGCGAGCACGTTATGCGACATCGATCATGTTTAAGTAGGGCTAGTAATTTTCGACACAACACGAGAACACGACACGAACACGCACGAAATTAACGGGTTAGTGTTCAGCCTTATCGTGTTCGTGTCCTTATCGTGTCGATACGATAAAGACACAATAATTTCGTGTCGTGTTCGTGTCGGAACCGTGTTGTGTTCATGTAACCCGATAATTTTCGTGTTGCATTTGTGTTCGTGTCGGATCGTGTGGTTTTCGTATAATTCGATAATATTTATATATATTTAATATTAATTTAATTATATTTTATATATTTTTATTTTTATTTATTTATTTATTTTTAATTTTGATTTAAATTTATTGTTTAGGTAATAGGTCGTGTCAACACAAAAAATCGTGTCATATTAGGTGTTAGTATAGTGTTCGTGTAGGTAATCCGTGTCGATTACATTTAGGTATCGTGTTCGGTGTCGGACGGATCATAACGGATCGTGTTAGGTGTGTTGGCCTTATCGGTCGTGTCGTTATCGTGTCGACGCGATAATGACCCACGACACGTAATTGTCACCCCTATGTTTAAGTCACATAGCATTATTCGTTTTGTTTTAGATATTTATTTAGATTCTAATGCCTAATAAATTGTTATTATATAATTGACATCATAAATTTTATAAACTATATAAAAATCAAAGGTCGATCATTTGTTTCAAAACAAATCGAGCTTTTATTCAAATAATGAATGAAAAGAACAAATCGAGCATCGATTTTTATATAATTTATCTAATTAATTATGTCATTTTCAAGGTATTTAGATTCTAATATCTAAGAAATTGTTATTGTCTTATGGACATCTTTAATTTTATAAACTATATAAAAATCAAAGCTCGATTTATTCATTTTCTCTACAAATCGAGCTTTTATTCAAATAATGAATAAAAGGAACAAATGGAGCATTGATTTTTTTATATGATTTATCAAATTAATTATGTCAATAATATTTTTCAATATATTAAAATCTAAATTATTAATATCTAAAATAAAAAAGAATAATATTTGGCTTCAACTTGATCGGTGCTCACATAAAATATGTAACATATCATAACACACTCAACCTGCAGATGTAATTTTCGCTCCGCAAACATCGCACACAGACTCTTAGACATGGATAGAAATGGCTTTTAAAATTGTGCAGTGCTGTTTGTTAGTGATAGGCAGGATTGGATTTTCTTTTCTCCACAAAGTGCGAAACTAAAAATATTAGAAAGCGTAAAATGAAAAGTGTAAATATTTAGCACTTTGTAGGTATGGATATTTTTAAGTAGAAATGTGAAATAGTTGTTGTTGATGCTGATTTCTAATTTCATCTATTTTGTCCTGATCGATCTTAATTTCGTAAGGAAATAAATGCTAAGAACACGAGGGATTTCGTGGTTCGATCATGAATAAGATCTACGTCCACGGGAGAGAGAGTATTCGTGTATTGAATGTGTAGAAGCGATTACAAAGAGTGTGAATGCCTCTATTTCGCCTAATCTAGCCTCTGTTATACACGAATGTATTGACCTAGATCTTGAATCGAAGTCTTCTCCACTAGGATTCGAGATCCTATCCTTCTTGAATTATGATTCTTTTAGATATGGTTGAGCTTCGCTGCTCCCACCGATTTTAGAGTCTTCATGGGCGAACTTGTCAAGCCGAGCACGATGTCGGGGTTACTTGTATTGGGCACGATGCTTGGGCACAGTAGTTGGGCGTATCCTATCACAACCCCCAAAAAGACGCAAACGAGGTCATCTTTGGATTGGGGTTGTTTATGACGAAGCGGGATTTGGACGATCTTTGACATTCTTTGACATTCTTTTCTTTGTCCGACCTTGTGCGTGTCAATGCTCGTGACGTCGAATATCGTATACTGTGCTCGCAGAGGTGTCTGCCGAGGTCATGTTTGTTGTTTGTATCTCTGGCGAGGTGTCCTGGCTTCTCGCGACGAGGCGTTATGCCGAGGTCTTCTGAGATGCTTCACCTGTCGAGGTGTTAAGCCGAAGTCTTCTGTCTGGCTTCACCTGTCGGGGCGTTAAGCCGAAGTCTTTTGAATAGCTTTGTCTGTCGAGGCGTTATGCCGAGGTCTTTCGACCGCTTCGCCGTCGAGGCGTTATGAGGTCTTCGACTAACCGACGAGCGCTTCAGCGAGCAAGACGGATTTTACGCCATTGCCGAGTCATGGACGGGATACGCACTTAATGCGCATTAAATGTGGCGGCGGTTGGATTCCCGATAAAGTGCATATTGGGGAATGTCTTCCTTGACACGCAATATCTCCTATCACTTTGCCTTCCACATTTCTCAATTTTTAAAAACTCCTTGCTTTACAAGAAGACGGTTATTCTTCGCCATTGGCGTCCCAAGCTTCTCGCTTCTTCATCGATAAACAAAAGTAAGTAATGGCTACTTCTTCTTATAGCGAGTCGCCTGGCGCCAAATTGTGTCTGCTTCCCCGTCGATTCGTTAGTGAATATGCATGTTTTCACCAGCGTTAAGGTTCCTCCATTCAGTATGTACTGCTGCGATTCCTACTAAATGGGATTGTGGCAAATGTCTTCTTTTCTTCGACTTTGAACATTTCGATATAAGGAATATTTGTCATCAATATTTTATTTCTTCGATGTTGATCTAGTTGCCCCTCGTCAGGAGGATAGGGCTTGTGCCCTCGGAGGGTTTATTGCCGTGTATGAAGGCGAATTTCGGTGGTCTGCGTCTTCCCTTTCCTCATGTATATCGTCGAGTTCAAGAGATGTTTGGCGTATCTCTTGCTCAACTCACCGAATTCATTTCGGCATTTGACGGGTCTCAGGGGTCTATGCCTATAGGCATAACTTTCCTTGACCTTGGGCTGGTTCTCCGATTTTTGCAATTGAAGGCCACTTGGGGTGGTATTATCGTCACTCGTAGGAATTTCAAAGTGAAGACAAAATCTAAGATCTCGAACCGCGGAAGAAGTTTTTCTTCCGTAGGTTCGAGAAACTCAAATGAGTTAAATGCAGCGATCTCGATAAGATCGCCGATGTGATCGTTGACACGAACTACGGTGACTGGGAGGCGTTGGACAAAATTGGCCTTGTTGACGAGGTCTTCTCCGAGGCCAACCTTGCTGTGCGGGCTTAGCCCTTATGATCCTGCCTCCGTGGTGGAGTCGGTGAAGGGTGAGGCCCCTTCTTCTCTTTTCTCTTTATTCCATGATTATACGTGTTGATGCTGACTTATTGTATTTCCTGGTAGTGAACCTTATAAGAGATAAGAAGAAAGGAAGGAGCCGATCTCTGTGCCGGCGGCCGTCTCGACTTTGAAGGATGTCGAGGACATGCCGAAATGAGTGGAGAGGCTTGAGATCCCCTTCACCGCAGCCACTCAGCGCTTGAAGAGGTGAAACATGTATCCCCGAGTCTCTGCGGTTGCCGAGGTCGAGTCTGAGATCATTGGTTCCAAGTTAGCGCCTCGTCTCTTTCCCGAGGTTTTGTACTTGTCTTTATACTTTGTGTAGTAGTATAAAAATTGTGTTCTTCTGACCTGATGTATATATTGTATAGGGGGTCGAGGATGTGGCGGCTGAGGTGTCTAAGGTATCCGATCTTATATCGGATTACTTGAAAGGCGCCGTTACGCAGTTTGATGGGGTGGCCCGGTATGCTCGGGAGGTGGAGGAGAAGAAGACCCTCCTCGTTCAAGAACTTTCCGAGGCCGAGGCTAAGATCCGGGACCTCGTCAAACAGAAGGCGACGGCCATTGAGGCAGCGGCGGCAAGGGCCAGATCGGCGGAGGCAGTCGAGGCAGCAGAGGCGGCAAGGGCCAGGGCGGCGGAGGCCGAGGTTGCCTTGATGAAGGTTGAAATGGAACAAGTTCGCCGTCGAGAGGCGAACATGGCGGCTTCGCGAGGAAAATGCTTCGTGCCTGCGGAGAGGTCGTTCATGTCGACGAGCCCGGATGGTTTACGGCGCCGAGGTCCTTAATAAGCGCGCGTCTGGATGCAATTGAAGAGGTGCCGAGACTACCTGCACTGGACAAAGCCAAGTATGGGTGCGAGGAGGCGATGATGATGTCTGGCGGGCCTATTTTGATGTGCTTATCCGCGGCTGAAGGAGCTTCCCGTCTTTGAGCACTGTCTCTTCCTCGGTTCTTACGTCCGCGAGTCATTCGTGCTGTCCGTGGACGGGACCCCGACCGACGCTTTATGGCCGATCATGCAAAGGGTCGGGGAGGCGGTGAGGCCTCGAAGGTATCGAGGCTCAGGAAGTTCGAAGAGGCCGAAACCGGGCGAGCCAAGATGTATGGAGGAGGCCGAGGCTATCCGTGCTTCTGGAGGCGGTGAAGTGGGCGTGGTCGAAGCTTACGGAGGGTGAGTTGATCCCCCTATTTTTTATTTTTTTTGAATGTAAATGTACACTTGTTTTACGCTTAAGGGCATATTAATAGAATCACAAGTTTATATGAAAACACTTATCTTTTGTTCGATTATCTCTGAAATGCTTGATCTTCTCCTTGGTTGAACCGAATCGAAGACACATCGCGGGCTCTTGAGTTGAAAGAGGTCGAACTCCTCCATATAAAGGCAGCTTGGTCATGTATGCGGTAGTCGATGTCGAGCATAGAGCGCCAGAGAGCTTTGACGAGCTCCGTGCTCGCCTTTTGGGTGGAGGAGGTGTTCGAGGTCGCAGCGAGAAGGCGAGGTGATAGCCGAGGAGCATGCCGAGTACGAGGAGGTTATCCACGAAATGGTGGGATAGACGATCCCGAAAGTTGAAGCCAGGTTGTCGGTGCCGCCCACAGCGAGGTACCGCGCCGAATATGGTCGGACCTCTGGCAATTTGGGCGATCTGACTGAATTAAAAGGCTGGGAGCATATACAAACTGTCATCGCTCGACAACCACATTTCGACGAAATGCTTGACGGGATGCAGAGGCCTCTTCTCGCGGAGCTTCTCGATGCAGAATAAATGAACCGAATTATGACGATCCGGGTGGCGCTCAAGAGAGGTGCTATTGCCCTTGAGCGACGTGGATCTTCAAGGGGTCGAAACCAAAGCGTTATCGAGTGGCGAGGTCGAGCTCGCAGAGAGGCCTTTTCAAGTGACCGAGGTCACTGGCGGGACCGTAGTGAAGACCGAGGACGAGGTGAGGTAGGATTAGGATTAGTATAGATGAGTTGTTGAATCCGATTTTTCTAGGGATTGGCTCGACTTTTCCCGATCCGCTCCGTCCTCGTAAATGTAACCTATCATCTCTTTGTTTAATAAGAATGAATTCTTTGCTTATTGACTTTGTATTGAACAAGAGTAATATCTGAAGGTAGTTCGTCCTCAGAGAATTCCGCTTCGAAATAAGCGAAGAATCGGTTCCGTCTGAAGGTAGGGGTTCGTTTTGCCGAGGTCATCGGAGGGTGGTCCCTTTACTTCGACTACATAGAAAGAAGCGCTTGAAATAAGCGAAGGTAATCGATCTCGTATGTAGGAATGGTTCTGTTTTTGCCGAGGTCATCGGGAGGGTGGTCCCTTCATCTACATAGAGAACCGCTTGAAATAAGCGAAGGTGTCGATCTCGTATGTAGGAATGGTTCTGCTTTTTGCCGAGGTCATCGGGAGGGTGGTCCTTCATCTACATAGAAGGCTGCTTCAAATAAACGAAGTGTCGATCTCGTATGTAGGCATGCGTTTAAATTTACCTTGTGAAACGAAGGTGTCGACCTCCGTCGAGGGAATTCGTCCTCCGTAGAGGGTAATTAATAATGTGAAGATTAATTATGCATTAGTGACGAGTAGAACTTGCAAAAAATAATATTTATTGATAAAAGACGACGCGACCACCAAATAAGACTCAGATTTAAACAGGACTTTAAAGACACGACCGAACCAGACCCGACCCTTGGCACTTATGCATAATATCTCTTCAGATGAATGATGTGCCATGCGTTGGGTAATTGCTCACCGGACAATTGAGCGAGCTTATAGGCCCCTTTGCCGAGGACTTTGTCGACCCGGTAACGTCCTTCCCATGTGGCTTCCACCACCGAGCTGCGGCTTTCTTGACTTCATTATTTCGTAGTACGAGGTCGCCCACTTGAATTGTCGGGTTTTGACATCACTGGTTGTAATACCGAGCTACTTGTTGTTTGTGCCGAGCTTCCTCGATGTAGGCGAGGTCTCTCTTTCTTGAGTAGGTCTAGATCATTTCGTAGATTTTCCCCATTTGCTTCGGAGAGAAGTCGATGGTGCGGGACTCGATACTCCAATTTTCTTTGGGATCATCGGCGGTTCCATACACCAAAGCTGTAGGCGTTTCTCCGCTCGAGGTCCTTGGTGTTGTTCGATGCGACCATAAGACTGTGGTAAATTTTCCACCCGAGGCCCTTAGCTCGGTCGAGGCGAGTTTTAGACCTTTACGATGGTCTGTTGGTAACCGGTCGACCATTTGCTTGAGGATGGGCCACCGAGGTGAACTTTGTTGGATAGAAGCTCTTGACACCAATCTTTGAATGTCTTATCGGTGGTGTGTTCCGTTATCCAGAAAGGAGGATATGAGGGATGCGAGCGACACACTATGTTCTTCCGCACGAAGTTGAGGCGTTCTTGCTTGTGATTTTCGCCAAGGGCTCGCCTTCCACCCACTTTGAAGTAGTCGATCGCAACAATTAAGAATTGAGCATCCCAGTGCTTTACAAAAGGGCCCACAATGTCGATCCCCCATTGCATAAGCGGCCAAGGGCTCTGTATGGAGGTGAGGTCGGTGCATGCGGTAGCCTTGGTGCGTTCCCATGGATTTGACACTTCGACACTTTTTCGAGGTCCATTGAGTCTTGGAACATTGTTGGCCATAGTATCCCCATCGCATGATTTTCTTTGACAAGGCTCGGGGTCCGATGTGGCTTCCGACGATCCTTCGTATTTCTCGTAGAACGTAATTAGCTCGGTTCGGACCAAGCACCTTAAGAGAGTTTGGAGATATGACTTTTACGTATAGGACCACCGCTCGATTGTATATCGCAGAGATTTGTTGGGATCCTCCTAGCTTCCGACTTGTCATGGGGCGGCTCGCCCTTCTCCGGTACTCTCGAATGGGAGTCGTCCAATTGGGTTCTTCATCCGAGACTACGTTGACCTCGCTCCGTTATCGGCATCGCCTATGCTTACGCTTGGACTTCCTCTCTTGGCGGACTCGTTGATGGCGAGGCAATTTATAAGATGTCACTCGGCTATTTTGCTCCCTTGGGATGCGAACTATCTGGAAGTGTGAGAAAGTCCGTTGCGGGCTTTTGCTTTTCAAGATACTCTTCATTAAATAAGCTTTTTGCCTCGTATTTTCCCAACATTTGGCTCACGACGACTTGGGAGTCATTGTGAACTGAGCGGCTCGTATCTCGAGACTTTGAGCGAGGCAAAGTCCTACGATCGGTGCTTCATACTCCACCGTTGTTCGTATTTTGAATGTGAACCGAAGTGAGTAGGCGATCTCTTGGTCGTCCGGCCTAGGAGTAAGATACTGCTCCGCTACCTTTTTTCGGCCCGTCAGCGTAGAGTTGCAGCCGCTCCTTTGGTATTTCATCCATTGGTTCGGCTTCGGCATTGCTCGTCACGGACTCGGTGGGCCTCGGTTTCGACGGCTAGCCTCGGCAAGGAAATCCGCTAGGGCTTGTCCTTTGATGGCCTGGCGGGGGCAGAAGGATATATCGTGCTCGCCCAGTTCGATTGCCCATTTCGCGATTCTCCCTGAGGCTTCGGGTTTTGTCAATACTTGCCGAAGTGGGTAGTCAGTGAGGACTTGTATGGGATGTGCATGGAAGTATGGACGTAGTCTCCTCGCGGCGTTTACCAATGCTAAGGCAAGCTTCTCCAGGGGCTGATACCTCGTTTCCGGGCCTTTTAGTGCTCGGCTGATAAAATACACCGGGAGCTGACGTCCTTCTTCTCGTACCAAGACTGCACTTATAGACTCGTCCGAGGCGGCGAGGTAGAGGAAAAGGACCTCTCCCTCTTTCGGGACGGATAGAGTGGGGAGTTTGGCGAGGTAGCTCTTGAGATCTTCAAAGGCGGACTTGTGTACATCATCCCATGAGAATTTCGGGGCTTTTTTGAGTATCTTGAAGAAGGGTAGCTGTTTGTCCATGGATTTTGAAAGAAAGCGCTCAATCATGCTATCTCGACTGTTAGCTTGTGTCGTCATGGATGGTCTTTCGCATCTTCATTTCTAAAATGGTTTGGACCTTGGGCGGGTTTGCTTTTAGCCGCTGCTTGTGAAACCCAACACCCTAAGAACTTTCGGACGGACCGCAAGCGTGCATTTATGGGGATTGACTTTAGGTTGATTTTCCAAGAAGGCGAGGACGATCCGGAGGTCGGCAACACATGCGACTTCTTCCTTGCTCTTCACGACGATGTCGTCTCGATACCTCCACATTCGACCTATGTAGGTGAAATATTTTGTCCACCATCCTTTGATAGGTAGCCCTGCATTTTAAGGCGAATGGCATCTTTTTATCTGTAAAGACTCCAAAGTCGGTAATGAAGGCTGTCTTGGCAGCGTCGCGTCGATCCATCGGGACTTGGTGATATCGCTGTATAAGTCCAAGAAATCAAGACTTCGTATCCGACCAGTAGCACCGACCTTCTTGTCAATGTTGGGGAGGATAGCAATCCTTTGGGCAATGTTTATTGAGGTCGGTGTAGTCGATACATTCGCCATCCCCGTCCTCCTTTCTTCACCATCACGGGTTGGCTATCCGGTCGGATATTTGACCTCAAACAAGATGCGTGCTTTTAACGGTGATTAACCTCTTCATGAATGACTTGGTTCCGTTAAATGCGAAGATTCTTCGCTACATCCGAAGCGGCTTTATGTTCGGGTCGATGTTGAGCCGGTGAGTGATGATACTTGGTGAGACTCCGGTCATGTCGAGGGAGACCAAGCAAACACGTCTCTAATTCCTTAAGAGTTGGATGATCGATCCTTTACTTCAAAGCGCCGTGGTGAAACCAACACGACGACCTTTAATGGCTCATCTTTGTACAATGCGACCTCTTCCACCGACCGTCGGGGAGTGGCGATGTACTTCCGACTCCAACTCCTCGGGTTTCTTTAATTGCTATGCCGTGCGGGTCTTTGGACCGAGGTCCCGCACTCGTAAGCGCAACTTGCATACACCCTGGCTTGCTTTCCGATCACCTCGGATCACGGCTGTTCCCTCGTGGTGGGTATCTTTATCGTCAGGTGGTACGTTGAGCATACCGCCCTTACAGCGTTCAGCCAATCTCGCCCTAGTATGATGTTATACGGCGAGTGGGCCTTCACTACTGAACCGCACCACCTTGGTCGAGGTCGTTGGTGCTTTCCCCACCGTGACGGGTAGCTCGATTATCCTCCGGACGCGTCTCTTCACGGACGAAGCTTCGGAGTGGCGTGATGCTGTCGAGGTGCGCTTCTACTCCTAGCTTGTCAAAGCATTCCTTGAAAAGGATGCTCACCGACGCCATTGTCGATGTAGCGTTTTACCAACTTATTTGCGACCCCGCCTGGATCACCAACGCATCACGGTGGGGTACCGTCGTATGGTGCGGGTCATCCTCGGAGAAGGTGATTGCCTCGTCCTTCTCGAATCTTTGTTGGTAGGTTTGCGGTTTAGGACTTGAGCATCGGCTCGAGGGAGGACTTCGTGACTCACGAGGGAGCCCGTAATAGTGGAGATCACCCGTCATATTGGGGCTCATCGTCTCCTTCCTAAATCGGTGTTGCGCTCGTTTTATTGTAGGCGCAATTTCCCTCTTCCTCTACTTTTTCTTCTTTTGATTACAGTCGGCTTGGCGACTGTCCTCGGTATTTCTTGAGGATCCGTCCCGAACCAAAGATCTCTATTTCACCCATGAGCTCTTTGCACTCTTCGATGTCGTGCCCGTAATCCTCATGGAATGAGCAGTATTTATCCATGGGTCGGCATCTCTTCCCTCCTGTCATCGGTCGAGGCTTCTCGAACAGGTTCATATGGAGTGCGTAGATTTCTGCCCTCGGCTTCGTCAATGGGGTGTATTGAGGTTGCTCCGAGGCGTCACGCGGACCGAGCCTGGACCTTATCGGGCGATGTAACCTTTCCAAGGCGCTTCGCCGGCCTTGGTTCCGATCTTCCCTCCCTTCGTCTCTTCTTCCTTTTTCCGAGGGTCTGCCTTGCCTCGCCAGACTTTCTCTTGTCGGCCTCGCCCGCTTTGGCGAACCGGTTGGCTATCGCGCCACAGCCTGTCGCGAGACGGGGTTCGTATTTAACGATCTCGGTATAAGGCCCCGGCAAGATGCCGTTTTGGAAGGCCGAGATGACTAACATGTGTCGTTCACGTCTTGACCTTCAAACACTCCTTGTTAAACCTCGTCATGAAGTCATTTGATGGACTCGTTACGGCTTTGCCTTATGGTGAGGAGTGTGCCGATGATGTTTTTGACTCCGCTTTTGGAAGAACCTTCGATGGAAGGGCGCCATCGGTCGCGATAGAGCCGATGCTTCCAGGTAAACTGGTCGAACCACTGCGGGCGTTGTCGACGAGTAACTCCGGAAGAGTTTACATATGAACCGGTGAGGCGTTGGTTGATCATGTTGTATTGAACTGCGAGAGGAAGTTACGTGGATCCTCATCCGTCATAGGGGCGATGCTTGGTACCCGTATTTATCAGGAGAGAAGTGTTGAGTATCCTATTTGAGAAGGGTGACTATTTTCCGTATCCATCGGCCGTCCTCCGAGATTGGGACGGAGTTCGACGATCGAACTTCGTTTAGGTGATTCGACCGACTTCACGGCGGCCCCGATGCCTTTTCCTCGCTGCTCGTCCCCTTGAGATCGGGCGAGTTCGCCGGATGGATTCGTTCGCGATCGAGGCCGGCTGCGGCGGTCACGACGTCCTCTCCCGCGTTGCTCGTTCTCGCGCGGTCGGTTTGGGCCCCGACCTGCCGTTGTGATGCCTCGTATCTAGATGAGGCTTGACGTTCCGCTCTTCAGACGTGGCCGACCTTGTGCTCACCGAGGTACTTGGAGAAAGCCTTATTTTCTCGAGAAACCCTCGAGCGGCGTCGAGGTTTACTTATGGAGCCGGATGTTCCCTCGGATTATTGCTGCGATTTCCTTCGCTATGGTAACTCGCCTCCTGCAGGCGGGTGTCCGTGCTCGTCGAGACTTTGGACATGTCCTTGGGTTTCTTCTACGATTGGGCTCTTCCCGAGTGAGTTAAGCGTTCCTTTTATCATCGGGTTGTTGTTGCGGCGACGGTCTGGATGATGGCTTCGTGTACACAGTCATGATTATTTCCACAATAAACGGTGGTTGATCGAAAACACAAAATTTCATTTCCCACTGCACGGCGCGGTGATCGATCTTAATTTCGTAAGGGAAATAAATGCGCAAGAACACCAAGGATTTACGTGGTTCGATCTATGAATAAGATCTACGTCCACGGGGAGAGAGAGAGTATTCGTGTATTGAATGTGTAAGAAGCGATTACAAAGAGTGTGAATGCCTCTATTTCGTCTAATCTAGCCTCTATTTATACACGAATGTATTGACCTAGATCTTGAATCCGAAGTCTTCTCCCACTAGGATTCGAGATCCTATCCCTCTTGAATTAGGATTCTTTAGATATGGTGAGCTTCTGCGTCCCACCGATTTTAGGAGTCTTCATGGGCGAACTTGTCGGGCCGAGCCCGATGTCGTGGTTCTTGTATTGGGCACGATCTTGGGGGCCTCAGTGGTTGGCCGTATCCTATCGGTCCTCAAACATATGTCCAAATTAAAATCAATTTTCTCGAGTTAAACTTGTCAACTTTATGAATAGGGATAGTAATGGAAATAGTTATTCTATCTATTTTCATATAGAAAATCAGATTTTGAGATTGACAATTCTATTGGGGTTAAAATGAAAATCAAGAATAGTATTTTCGATGAAGGTGGTCGAACGACCGTCTCTTTATGAATGTACATTTGGGGTGATGTCGTAGTTCTTATGGGGTGGAGATGATGGGATCGGTCTATGGATTTTCCTTCATTTTCTTTTGCCGCATTTGTTAACACATACACACGAACACATGTATATGCATATACATATGTTTGGGTCGTCACTAAGCATGCCAAATGGCATATTACTAAGAACAACCTCCAAAGTCAATTGTTGCCAAAATATAATTTTGGAAGTTATATATGCCTTTATTTACTTTATGTGAGACTTCCTAAGAGAATATATAAACTAAGTTGGGTTTGACTTAAATTTTTATATTTTACGTGTTTGGATATCTATAACCAAAAGCAAATTCTTACGGTCATCAATGATATGTGGAACCAATAAATGAACAATATTAAATCTCACTTCACAAGTCATAAGACCTACAAAGTATCAATTCAGATCTTCCATCCCATAATTTTACACTTGTGTCCCATTATTAAACTTAAATTATAATAATATTTAGGAATTTTTTTATTAACGGTTTGGTGATATTTTTTTGCTTCTTGACTTTGGATTGCAGTGTGACAAAACACGTGTTAGATTTCCACGGCAGAAAGAGAAAGTTGTGTGGTTGAAGATTGACGGTGATGGTTGTAACATGACTAGGAAAAAGATTGATTTTTGAGCAAATCTAAAGGTGTGTGCAATGTGTTTGATGGTCATTGGTTGTGGTTGAAGATTGATTTATCCATTGTACCAACTAAAGATTGGAATTTGCCCAAGTTTTTATTTATTTTATGAAGTTTTTTATCATTAATTATTGGAATTTCGTTTAAAGGTTATGTACTATGTTGGTTAAGATGTATATACTGAATGAGTCCTTATCTTAGACTAAAGTTGAGTAAGTATATATTGTTTTTTTTTAATTTATTGTATAGTAAGATGATCTTTTATAAGGATATATTTTTTACGTGAAGACGTCTGGATATCTCATTCAATTAGGAATAATATCACACTTAATTAAGAAATATGAGGATCTCACTTAATTAAAATTTTCTTATTCAGTATTATCCTCATGCGTCCAGATCACAATTATAGACTTTGTCTTACACATTTGTGTTCAATTTTGCATAAAAATTGTATCTTAGTATGTGGTAACAAAATAAATGTCAACACTCAACACCGTTAATCGCCTTCAATAGAGGGGGCAGATTAATTGGAGTGAATTATCTTAATTTTAGGAATTAACTGAGATACAAATAAGTTCGAAGATCAGAGTGTTTCTCCTTAAATAGTATATGGAACATAAACTTTTTCCCTTAATTATATTATAAAATCTCATAATTTAGTATATTCTTAATTTAATATACACTACATATGAATTAAAATGTATCACACAGCACTAAAAGGAAGGCTTAAGTTAAAGAAAATATCAATTGAGGTAAAAAATTCCAACTGTATTAACTATATAGCCGTTTATTTGGTGGTTTTTAATTAAAACTAGAAATTTCAACAATTATTCTTGATGTTGATTTTTCAATTACAACTATTTTATAGCCTCAAGAAATAGGCACTGTCATTTTCTATATTTGGCTCTTTGAAAGTGATTCAAAAATGTTTATTTTATCCTTCAATTATTGTTGAGTGTTGGCAAAGAAGCAAACACTAAGAGATGTTTCTTTGTTTTTTGTCTTTTGTATATATCCATACTGATAGAAATGCCCATTATTTCTCATCACTACTGTACATTTCGAAACAGAAATTAAGCATAAACTGTTAAATAATGTTGATGAACGGAAGAGGTTGAATCTTCAATTTCATTATAAGCAAATTTTTTGATCTATTTTTACAGCTCTACTTCTAAGACCTGAAAAATTAAAGACAACCTTTTAAGTAGATACTGGATACTATATTGTTTGGGAAAATATACAATTTTAGCCTAATAAATTGATCTTGTGACAATTTTAACATAATAAATCAATAATACCTTAATCAAGTCTAATGAATTGATTTTATGATAATTTTAGCCTTTAAGTAATTTTTCGGCGTCGAATATCACAATTGACACCGAGAATTACATGTAGAAAGCACAAGTAAGAAACACATATATTTGGAAATTATTTATAGACTACATGTTATCTCTGGTGCCAATTGTGATTTTTGATGTCGAAAAATCACTTACAAGCTAAAATTATCACAAAATCAATTCATTATAAATGATTGTTGTTATTGAATTACTAGACTAAAATTATCACAAAGTCAATTTATTAGATTAAGTATTGTATTTTCTTATATGGCTTCACTACATAAATGATCAAGTCGAAAACATTTTTATATCATAAAATGCCACGTAGCAAGCCAGGAAACCATCTCTTTTAATGGGTAATTCTTGTTCTCGTTCCGCTAATGAAAATAATAATAATCTAAATATACCACTACAAAAACAATCGATCTGCGATGGAATTTCTGACGGAAATATTTCCGTTTCAACACAACGACGGATTAACGATGGATTTACAATGATATTTACTCCTCAAATTTAACATCGAACTTAGCAACAAACTTATGGCGAATTTGGTACTTTTAGTAAACTACATGCTTAGAGGTTTACTAAAGTATCATTCTATTAACCACTTTATTTCCATGGCAGTCGTTAAGTACATTAACATACGCTATGGATTATTGAAAAAAGAGATTTGGGAATCAGCAGATTACCTAAAACTGTTAGTTTTTTAAATATTCATACATATAAATATATTGAAATTACATGAGCATAGTAACCAAGTGGTATTACTCTCTTTTAAAATAGTGGATGATCAAAGTACGAATCACAATCCTTCATCCACTAACTTAAAAAGTAAAAAAAAAAATCATTTCAGTTAACTCTTTAACTTTATATATTAATGTAAATTTTTAATGTTATACTTATAAATGAAGAAAGATATTTGCCCTTGACCTTACAATTAATTTTTATTTCCATTAGGATGTTCTCCTTTAATTAATTAAATAAGCTTAAATTTATTTATACTACAACATGCCTTTTTGATCCATTTGTAAATAAGAAGTATTACCAATTGATGCTCTAAAGATAGGATATTGATCGATCTTAAATTCATGAGGAAAATAAATGCTAAGAACACAAAGATTTACGTGGTTCGATCGTGAATAAGATCTCGTCCACGGGCAAGAGAGAGTATGTGTATTGAGGTGTAAGGCGATTACAAAGAGAGTGAATGAATCTATGTCGTCTAATCTAGCCTCTATTTATACACAACGATTGACCTAGATCTCGAATCAAGTCTTCTAACTAGGATTCGAGATCCTATCCCTCTTGAATTAGGATTCTTTTAGATATGGCCGAGCTTTTCTGCGTTCCCATGACTTTAGGAGTCTTCATGGGCGAACTTGTCCAGCCGAGCTTGATGTCGTTTACTTGTATTGGGCACGATGCTTGGGCACAGTAGTTGGTCAGTATCTATCACACCCCCAAAAGACGCTTGACGAGGTCATCTTTGGATTGGGGTTGTTGTGACGGCGGGTTTGGGCGATCTTACATGCTTTTCATTGTTCGACTCAATGCTTCGGCGTCGTATATCGATGCGATGCTTCATGAGCGTCTGCCGAGGTCTTTTTGTTGTTTGTATCTACGGCGAGGTGTCCCGCTTGCACCGGCGTCATGCCGAGGTCTTCGACCGGCTTCACCTAACGAGGTGTTATGCCGAGGTCTTACGACCGCTTCACCCGACGGGCGTTATGCCGAGGTCTTCGACCGGCTTCACCGACGGGCGTTATGCCGAGGTCTTCGACCGCTTCACCGACGGGCGTTATGCCGAGGTCTTCTCGATCGCTTTACCGACGAGGCGTTATGCCGAGGTCTTCGACCGCTTCACCCGACGAGGCCTTATGCCGAGGTCTTCGACCGCTTCACCGACGGCGTTATGCCGAGGTCAAGACGGATTTTCCGCCGTTCTTGAGTCATGGACGGGATCGCATTTAATGCGCATTAAATTAGCGTGGTTGGATTCGATAAAGTACATATTAGGGGAATGTCTTCCTTGACACGCAATATCTCTTATCACTTGCCCTACATTTCTCTCAATTTCAAAAAAACTCTCTGCGCTGCGAGAAACAACTATTACTGCGCCATGACGGCTTGAAGCTCCTCGCTTCTTCATCGATAAACAAAAGTAAGTAATGGCTACTCTTCCATTAACGAGTCGTCTCGAGCATCAAATCATGTACATTCCCGTGCGGTTTAGTGTCTACTGCTTTTACCAGTATTCATACGCCTCTTTCGAGTGTAGTCTGCGTTTCCTCGGTGGGGATTGCGGCAAAGTGTCTTCTTTTCTTCAATCCTAGGTATTTACGATATTAGGGATATAAGTTTTCAATATAGTATTCCTCTAGTGTTGAGTTAAATGCCCCGTCCGAGGAGACAGGCTTGTGCCCCGGATGGTTTTATTACCGTGTCGAGGACGGCCTCAAGGTGGTCTTGTCTTCCTTTCTCACGATACGTGTCGTTGAGTTCCAAGAGATGTTTGGCATATCCGCGCTTGACTCTCGCGAACTCATTCCGATATGATCGCCTAGGTGTCTATGCCTATAGGCATAATTTTCCTTTGACCTTGGGGCTGGTCCTTGCTTTTTGCAAGCGAAGGGCGGCTCGGGGTGGTATTATCTATCACCCCGTAGGAAATTCAAAGCCGAATTAAGTCGAAGATCTCCAATTGGCGTAAGAAGTTCTTACGTCGGTTTGAGGACATATGGAGTTCCATGGCGATCGATAAGATCGCGATGTGTTCGTTGACAAAGACTTGGTGACTGGAGGAGACGCGGACAAAATTGGCCTTGTTGACGAGGTCTTCTCCGAGGCCGAGCTTGCAGGCGGGGCTTAGCCTTATGATCCTACCTCCGGGGTGGAGTCGGTGAAGGGTGAGGCCCTACTTTTTCTTTATTGCATGATTATACGTGTTGATCTTGACCTATGTATTTCTTGGTAGTGAACTCTTTGAAGGAAAGAAAGAAGAAAGGAAGGAGCCGATCTCTCGTGGCGAACCCATCTCTGGTCGAGCCGAGGTCTCCGACCTTGAAGGATTTCGAGGACATGCCCGAAATGACCGGGGCCTCGAGATCCCTTCGCCGCAGCCACTCAAGCGCTTGAAGAGGTGGAAGGATGTAGTCCCTGAGTCCTCGGTTCCGCCGAGGTGAGTCTTGAGATCGTCGGTTCAAGTCGGTAGCCTCGTCTATTTCACGAGGTTTTGTACCGTCCATATACTTTGTGTTGCGATATAAAAGCGTTTTTCGACTGATGTATATAATGTATGGGGGTCGAGGACGTGGCGGCCGAGGTGTCAAAAGTATCGATCTTGATCGGATTACTTGAAGGCGCCGTTCGCGGTTGACGGGTGGCGGTATGCTCGGGAGGTGGAGGAGGTGAATACCTTCCTTACTCAAGAAATATCCGAGGCCGAGGCTAAGATCCGGACCTCGTCAAACAAAAGCGGCGGATGCTACGGCCATTGAGGCGGGCGGCAAGGGCGGTCGTGGAGGTAGCTTTGGCGGAGGAGGCGGCGAGGCGGCGAATCTGAGGTTGCCTTGATGAAGGCCGAGGTGGAACAGTTCGCCGTCGGGAGGCGGACATGGCGAGCTCGCGAGGAGAGGCGCCGTGCCTTTGCGGAGAGGTCGTTCATGTCGGCGAAGCCCGGATGGTCTCGACGCGTCGAAGTGCTTAATAAGCTACTGTCTCGGATGCAATCGAAGATGTCGCCGAGGACTACCTGCACTGGACAAAGCCAAGTATGGGTGCGAGGAGACCGAGGACAATGTCCCGAGGCGGCCTATTTTGATGTGATCGTCCGTGGCACGAAGGAGCTTCCGTCTTTGCGAACCTCGCCTCGCCTCGGTTCTTACGTCCGCGGAGTCCGTTCGCGCTGTCCGTGGATCGGGATCCCGACCGAGCTTTACTATCCGATTATGCAAAGGGGTGGGGTGCGGTGATCTTCAGGCGTCGAGACTCAAGTGGTTCCCCAAGAGGCGGTCAGACGGGCGAGCCCAGGCGGAAGAGCTGCGGCTATCGAGGCGTCGGGGCGGCGATGTGGACGTGGCGAAGCTTCCGGAGGGTCGATTGATCCCCATCTTTTTACCACTTTTTTTTGAATGTAAATGTACATTGATTTTTGCCTAAGGGCATGTTAAAAATGACAAGTTTATGTTAAGAAACTTATCTTTTTATTCGATTGTCTCTGAAATGCTTGATGCTTCTCCTTGGTTGAACCGAATCGAAGACCTATCGCAGCTCTTGAGTTGAAAGAGGTCGAACTCCTCCATATAAAGGCGGCTTGGCCACGTCAAAGTGAGTCCGATGTCAAGCATAGGGCCGCCAGAGAGCTGTGACGAGCTCGTGCTCGCTTTTGGAATGGAGGCGTTCGAGGTCGCCATGAGAAGGCCAAGGTGATAGCCGAGGAGCATGCCGAGTACGAGGAGGTTATCCACGAAATGGTGGGATGGCGATCCGGAGGTTGAAGCGAGGTTGTCGGTGCTTGCCCGCTGTTCGAGCATGCGCGCGCGAATATGGTCGGACCTCCTGGCAATTCACGGAGCAGGACGCTGAATTGAAAAGGCTCGGGAGCATATACAAGACTGTCATCGCTCGACAACCACAGCTCGACGACATACTTCGACGGGATGCAGAGGCCTCTTCTTCTGCCGGAGCTTCTCAGTCTAGAATAAATGAACCTAATTATGACGATCCGGAGTGGCGCGCACAAGAGAGGCGTGCTATTGCCCTTGAACGTCGTGGACCCTCCATGCGTCGAGACCCAAGGCGTCATCAAGTGAGTCGAGGCCGAGCCCGCAGAGCTGCATCGTCAGTGACCGAGGTCATGTTGGCGGGCCCGTAATATAGACCGAGGACGAGTAGAGGTAGGATTAGCATAGATGAGCTTTTAATTCGATTTTCTAGGGATTGGCTCACTTTTCCCGATCCGCTCCGTCCTCGTGAAATGTAACCTCGTATAATCTTTTATTTAATAAGAATGGTTTCTTGTTGACTTTGTATTTGAACAAGAGTAACATACGAAAGTAGTTAGTCCTCGTGAATTCCGTTTGAAAGAAATCGTTCTCGTCTGAAGGTAGGGGTTCGCTTTTTGCCGAGGTCGTCGGGAGGGTGGTCCCTCGTCTCACATAGAGAGAACACTTGAAATAAGCGAAGGTAGTCGATCTCGTATGTAGGAATGGTTTCATTTTTTGCCGAGGTCGTCGGGAGGGGTGGTCCCCTTCGCTCACATAGAGAACGCTTGAAATAAGCGAAGGTAGTCCGATCTCGTATGTAGGAATGGTTCTGTTTTTTGCCGAGGTCATCGGAGGGTGGTCCCTTCGCTCACATAGAGAGAACGCTCAAATAAGCGAAGGTAGTCGATCTCGTATGTAGGAATGGTTCTGTTTTTGCCGAGGTCATCGGGAGGGTGGTCCCTTCATCTACATAGAGAACGCTTGAAATAAGCGAAGGTAGTCGATCTCGTATGTAGGCATCGCTGCTTAGATTTACATTCGTATGAAACGAATGTAATCTGCCCTCCGTCGAGGGAATTTGTCCTCCGAGAGGAAAATAATGTGAAGATTAGTTATGCATTAGTGACAAGTAGAACTCGTAAAAATAAATATTTTATTGATAAAAGACGACGCGACCACCAAATAAGACTCGGACTCAAACAGGACTTTAAAAATATGACCGAACAAGACCCGACCCTTGACACTTATGCATAATATTTCTTGGATGGATGATGTGCCATCGTTGGGTAATTGCTCACCGGACAATTGAAGCGAGCTTATAGGCCCTTTGCCGAGGACTTCGTCGACCAGTGAAGGTCCTTCCCATGTGGCTTCCACTTGCCGAGTGGCGCGGCTTTCTTGACTTCATTATTCGAGTACGAGGTCGCCACTTGGAATTGTCGGGTTTTAACGCTACTGGTTGTAATACCGAGCTACTTGTTGCTTGTACCGGCTTCCTTGATGTGGCGAGGTCTCTTTCTTCTCGAGTAAGTCTAGATCACTCGTAGATTTTCCCATTTGTTTCGTGAGAGAAGTCGATGGCACGAGGACTCGGTACTCCGATCTCGCAGGGATCATCGCCGGTTCCATACACCAAAGCGTATGGTGTTTCTCCGTTCGAGGTCAGGGTGTTGTTGATGCGACCATAAGACCTGTGGTAGATTTTCCACCCGAGGCCTTTAGCTCGGTCGAGGCGAGTTTTAGACCCTTTACGATGGTCTGTTGGTAACCCGGTCGACCATTTGCTTGAGGATGGGCCACCGAGGTGAACTTTGTTGGATCGAAGCTCTTGACACCAATCTTTGAATGTCTTATCATGGAATTGTGTTCCGTTATCCGAAAGGAGGATATGGGGATGCCGAGCGACACACTATGTTCTTCCATACGAAGTTGAGGCGTTCTTGCTTGTGATTTTCGCGAGGGCTCGACTTCTACCCACTTCGTGAAGTAGTCGATCGCAACAATTAAAATTGGAGTTGTCCGGTGCTTTACAAAGGGCCCACAATGTCAATCCCCATTGCATAAGCGGCCAAGGGCTCTGCATGCGGAGGTGAGGTCGGTGCAGGGGTAGCCTTGGCACGTTCCCATGGATTTGACACTTGGACACTTTTTACGAGGTCCATTGAGTCTTGGAACATTGTTGCCGATAGTATCCCCATCGCATGACTTTCTTTGACAAGGCTCTGGGTCCGATGTGGCTTCCGCATACGAACCTTCGTGTATTTCTCGTAGAACGTAATTAGCTCGGTTCGCCCCAAGCACCTTAAGAGAGGTTGGAGATATGACTTTACATATAGGACTCCTGCTCAATTGTATATCGCGGAGATTTGTTCAGATCCTCCTAGCCTCCAACTTGTCGTGGGCGATTCGCCCTTCTCCAAGTACTCTCGAATGGGAGTCATCCAATTGGGTTCTTCATCCGAGACTATGTTAACCTCGCCTCCGTCTTCGCATCGTTTATGCTCCCCGCTGGACTTCCTCTCATGGCGGGTTCGTTGATGACGAGGCCAATTTACTTAAGATGTCACTCGGCTATTTTGCTCCCTGGGATGCGAACTATCTGGAAGTGTGAGAAAGTCCGCTGCGTGCTTTTGCTTTTCAAGATACTTCTTCATTCTCGCCGCCACCTCGTATTTTCCCAACATTTGGCTTACGACGACTTGAGAATCATTGTGAACTTGCACGGCTCGTGTCTGGAGACTTTGAGCGAGGCGAAGTCCTGCGATCGGTGCCTCGTACTCCACCGTTGTTCGTATTTTGAATGTGAACGAAGTGAGTAGGCGATTCTTGGTTGTCCGGCCCAGGAGTAAGATACCGCCCATTGCTGTTTTCCCGAAGCCCGTCAACGTAGAGTTGCCAAGCCTTTCCTCGGTGTTTCAACCACGGGTTCGGGTTTGGCATCGTCGACACGGATTGATGGGCTTCGGTTTTCGGCGGTTAGCCTCGGCAAGGAAATCCGCTAGGCTTGACCTTTGATGGCTGGCGGGGCGAAGGATATATCGTGCTCGCCCGGTTCGATTGCCCATTTCGCGATTCTCCACGATGCTTGAGCTTCGTCAATACTTGCGAAGTGGGTAGTCATGAGGACTTGTATGCGATGTGCATGGAAATGCGGACGTAGTCTCCTCGCGGCATTTACCAATGCTAAGGCAAGCTTCTCGGCCGATACCTCGTTCCGGCCTTTAGTGCTCGGTGATGAAATACACCGGGTCGACGTCCTTCTCGCGTCAGATCGCACTTATGGATTCGTCCGAGGCGGCGAGGTAGAGAAAAGGACCTCTCCTCTTCGGGACGGATAGAGTGGGGAGTTCGGTGAGGTAGCTCTTGAGGTCTTGGCGGACTGCACCCTCGTCCCATGAGAATTTGGGGCTTTTGAGTACCTTGAAGAAGCGGTAGTCGCTTATCCACGGCTTTTGAAAGGCGGCTTAGTGCGGCTATGCACTGTCACCAGTGTACGTCATGGATAGTCTTCGCATCTTCATTTCCAAAATGGTTTGGACCTTGGTCGGGTTTGCTTTAGCCCTTCTTGTGAAACCCAACACCCTAAGAACTTTCCGGACGGACCGCAAACGTGCATTTCGGGATTGACTTTAGGTTGATTTTCGAAGAAGGTCGAGGACGATCGAGGTCGGCCACACACGCGCTTCTTCCTTGCTTTTGACGACGATGTCGTCTCACGATACCTCCACATTCCGACCTATGTAGGGTGAAATATTTTGTCCACCATCCTTTGATAGGTAGCCCTTGCATTTTAAGGCCGAATGACATCTTTTTATATGCGAAGACCCAAGTCGGTAATGAAAGTTGTCTTGGCGCGTCTTCGTCGTCCATCGGGACTTGGTGATACCACTGTATAAGTCCAAGAAATCAAGACTTCGTACCCGACCAACGTCGACCTTCTTGTCGATGTTGGGAAGGGATAGCAATCCTTTGGGCAATGCTTGTTGAGGTCGGTGTAGTCGATACACATTCGCCATCCCTCCTCCTTTCTTCACCATCACCGGTTGGCTATCCGGTCGGATATTTGACCTCGAGCAAGTGTCGTGCTTTTAATAGTGGTTCACCTCGTCATGAATGACTTGGTTCCGTTAAATGCGAAGATTCTTTGCTTTTGTCGAAGCGGCTTTATGTTCGAGTCGATGTTGAGCGGTGGTGATGATACTCGGCGAGACTCCGGTCATGTCGAGGAGACCAAGCAAACACGTCCGGAATTCCTTAGGAGTTGGATGATCGATCCTTCACTTGGTGTCGTGGTGAAACCAACACGGGCGACCTTCAATGGCTCGTCTTTGTACAATCGACCTCTTCCACCGACCGTCGGGAGTGGCGATGTCTTGGACTCAACTCTTGGGTTTCTTTAATTGCTATGCTGTGGGTGTTGGACCGAGGTCCGGCACCTCGTAAAGCAACTTGCATACACCTCGCTTGCTTACGATCGCCTCGGATCACGGTTGTTCCCTCGTGGTGGGTATTTTTATCGTCGGGTGGTGCGTTGAGCATACCGCCTCTTACGATTCAGCCAATCTCGCCCTAGTATGATGTTATACGGCGAGTTGGCCTTCTCTGAACCGCACCACCTTGGTCGAGGTCGTTGGTGCTTTCCCCCGTGACGGGTAGCTCGATTATTCCTTCGGGCGCTCTCTTCCGGACGAAGCTTCGGAGTGGCGGCGGTGCTGTGCGGTGTGCTTCTTCTACTCCTAGCTTGTCAAAGCAATCCTTGAAGAGGATGCTTACCGACGCCATGTTGTCGATGTAAACGCGTTTACCAATTTATTGCGACTACTACGGATCACCAACGATCACGGTGGTCTTGTCGCAGTGCGGGTCGTCCTCGGAGAAGGTGATCGCCTCCTTTCTACGAACCTCTTATTGGTAGGTTCGCGGTTCTAGGACTTCGGCATCGGCCTTGAGGGAGGACTTCGTGACTCCACGGGAGCCCCGTAATAGTGGAACCACCCGTCATATTGGGGCTCGTCATCTCCTTCCTCGTCGGTCTTTGCGTTTTGTTTTTGTAGGGGCACAATTTCCCTCTTCCTCTGTTTTTCTTCTTTTGACTTTGGTCGGCTTGGCGACTCGTCTAGTATTTCTTGAGGATCCGTCACGAACTAGCTCTATTTCACCCATGAGCTCTTTGCACTCTTCGATGTCGTGCCGTAATCATCATGGAATGGCGGATTTATCCATAGGTCGGCACCTCTTCCTCCTCGTCATCGGTCGAGGCTTCTCGAATAGGTTCGTATGGAGTGCGTGATTTACGCTCTCGGCCGTCAGCGGGGTGTCTTGAGGTCGTTCCGGCGTCAGCGGACCGAGCCTGGACTTTATCGGGCGATGTAATCATCGGGCGCTTGCCGCCTTGGTTCGATCTTCCTTCCTTCGTCTCTTCTTCCTTTTTCGAAGGTCCCGCCTTGTCGCTTCACGCTTTCTTTTGTCGCCTCGCCCGCTTTGGCGAACCGGTTGGCTATCGCCATGACTACATTGCGAGACGGGTTCGTGCCAGCGATCTCTCGGTATAAAGCCCGGCAAGATGCCGTTTGGAAGGCGAGATGACTAACGGTCGTTCACGTCTTGACCTTCAAACACTCCTTGTTAAACCTTGTCATGAAGTCGTGATGGACTCATTACGGCTTTGTCTTATGGTGAGGAGGTGTGCGATGGCGTTTTGATTCCGCCTTTGGAAGAACCTTGATGGAAGGCGACCATCGGTCGCGATAGGGCCGATGCTTCCTCAGGGTAGGCCGTCGAACCACTGCGGGCGTTGTCGACGAGTAACTCGGGAAGAGTTTACATATGGTGGTGAGGCGTTGGTTGATCATGTTGTATTGGAGCTGCGAGAGGAAGTTCTGTGGATCCCTCAGCCCGTCGTAGGGGGCGATGCTTGGTACCCGGTACTTATCCGGGAGAGAAGTGTTGAGTATTCTATTTGAGAACGGGGTGGCTATCTTCCCGTATCCATCGAAGCCGTCCTCTGGAGACTGGGACGGAGTTCGACGATCGAACTCGTTTAGGTGACTCGGACCGACTTCGCGACGACCCTGATGCCTTTTCTGCGCCGCCGTCCCACGGAGATCGGGCGAGTTCATTGGATGGATTTCGGCGACTCGGGCGGCTTCGCGGTGATCACGACGTCCTCTCCCGCGTTGTTCGTTCGCGCGGTCGGTTTGGGCCCGACCTCTCGTTGTGATGCCTCGTATCTAGATGAGGCGGTGTTCGTTCTTCGCGGGGCGTGGCGACCACTCGTCACCGGCGAACCGGAGAAAGCTCTCCTTATTTTCTCGAGAAATCCTCGGCGACGTCGTCGAGGTTTACTAACGAGCCGGAGGTTCCTACGGATTATTGCTACGATTGCCTTCGCTATGGTAACTCGCCTCCCGCGGGGCGGGTGTCCGTGCTCGTCAAGACTTTGGATATGCTCCTCGGGGTTTCTTCTACGATTGGGCTCTTCCCGAGTTGAGCTCGGCGTTCCTCTTCGCGTCGGCGTTGTTGTTGCCGGCGACGGTCTGGATGCACGGCTTCGGTGTACTGGTCATGATTATTTCCACATAAACGGTGGTTGATCGAAAACACAAAATTTCGGTTCCCATGCAGACGGCGCCGATGATCGATCTTAAATTCGCAAGGAAAATAAATCGCGAGAACACCAAAGATTTACGTGGTTCGATCCGTGAATAAGATCTACGCCCACGAGGCAAGAGAGAGAGTATGTGTATTGAGGTGTAAAGCGATTACAAAAGAGTGAATGAATCTATGTCGTCTAATCTAGCCTCTATTTATACACAACGTATTGACTGAGATCTCGAATCAAGTCTTCTAACTAGGATTCGAGATCCTATCCCTCTTGAATTAGGATTCTTTTAGATATGGTGAGCTTCTGCGTTCCCACCGACTTTAGGAGTCTTCATGGGCGAACTTGTCGGGCCGAGCTTGATGTCGGGTTTACTTGTATTGGGCACGATCTTGGGCACAGTAGTTGGGCGTATCTATCGATATTTATTTGGAATCGAAAAATAATTATATCGTTCAAATTTGAATAATCGACACTTGACACAATATAATTGTGGGGTGGAGGTCTCTTCATGTATATATATATATATATATATATATATATAGAGGATAGATCATATAGTACCCAAGCCCCGTGATAGTATGTAGTACTCAATCTCATCCACTCATCTAATAGATCTTATGGTTCGATTTTTGGACTTTTTAAGCTTAATTTCGCTAATTTTCGCTTCATTAAGGGTAGATTAGTAATTTGATTTGTTATGTGATTGCGAAAACAAACAATGCATTTAGTTGAGCGAGGATAATGCATTGAAATGAACAAAAATGCATGCGATTGAAGAGAATAATGCATGTGATTAGAGAAACTCGCGCCCAGCGTCTTGTGCGCCGCCAGCGTTCTGCAAGCACCCAACGCGTTCGTTCTCGCGAAAACACACTCCGGCCTTCGCTTTCTCCCGCCCGCCGGTTGGACGCGATGCATTTTATGTTCAAGTAAATGCGATGTTATGTTATTTCATATGCATTTTTGTGTTTTGTTGTAGCTCTTCCAACCCAACGTCTCTACCAACGTCTCTACCAACGGTGTGCACCAGCGCCTTACCCTGCGGGTCGAGCCCACCCATCGCTTGCCACTTTACGCACGCGGCCGGTTGGGCGCGATGCGATTTGTGTTCATTTAAATGCATTGTCATGTTATTCTGTATGCATTATTTGTGTTTTGTTGTGCATCAACCCAAACTCGGCCCGTGGAGACCCCAACGCTCGGACTCCCTACCAATGCCGGACGGGCACCCGGCGCCCGGATGGTGCGTTCCATTTGCCCCGAGCGAAAAATGGGTTGCCACGTGTCAAATTTTGGTGCGCCCACGTGTTCAAAATGTGTGGTCTAAATTGAGTACTACATCTTATCTAACGGGGCCAGGATGCTACGTGAACCCAACCCTATATATATATATATATATATATAGAGAGAGAGAGAGAGGAGGGGTGAGTTATTATAAAAATCTTTGTCATCCTACAAACGTGAGAACAGTACATTCTCCATGAAAATTACTGCACTAAACAAAAATATTTGAATTTTTGCTCCTCATGAAATTCGAACCCGGGTGGTGCACAATGCACTCATTCATCAAAATGATACATCACCGTAGATCTTTGCGATTTAATGACTCAAAATGGTTCTCACATTTTCACTTTAAATAAGTTTTTAATTGAACCTACTCCAAGGGTGAGTTATTATATATATATATAGAGAGAGAGAGAGATAAAGAGATATAAGTTCAAATAAGAACTATTTTTAGTGTGATAACTAAGAATCACGAAAATTCGTTATGGAAGTTAATGTATCCAGTTGGAAAAGTTCTTGAATCTAAAATTGTAATTTTCACCAATGGTTCAAATCTATGAGGGTGAAGAATCTATTTTTTTGGATTTATGAAATTTCCTTACGTATTCATCAATTTTCATATCGAATTCATCATTTTTGGTTCTCTCGTTAACCCTCTCTCTCTCTCTAATATATATATATATATATATATATATATATATATATATATGAGAGAGTTAACGTAAAAATCATTTTATAATGAGCGTGGGAACCAAAAATAATGAATGAATCGCTATTAAAATTGATAAATCCGTTGGAAACGTTACTGAATCCAAAAAAATGAAATTTTCGCCCCTCATGGGTTTCGAATCCTGGTGAAAAATTATGAATTTTTGGATTCAGTAACTTTCAAACGGATTCATCAACTTTCATAATGAATTCTTTTGGTTTTTAATTTTTAGGATAAAAATAGTTCTTATTTGAACATAACTATCTCTCTCTATATATATATATTCTTGACGTATAAAGTGATACTGACTCCAAAATTTCACGCCAATGAATTGGAAAAAATGAAAATAATTGGTCCAGGAATTGATGGAAGAGAAGGTGAGCAAAAAAGAAGCAGATTATGAATGGGATTGATTTCATATGAAAAAATATATTCTACTCTTGTTTTTAGATTTAATCGTGAAGAAAATGACTTCTCATGATGACATGGATACTAAATGACCACGTTCAGTGGCCTATTTAAACTTTTTATTAAGAGATCCTACTAATTGTGCTTTTATAAATCTATAAAATGAATTTTAAAATTAAAATTTAAAATAAATAATAATTTTAATGTAACTATAACACCATTTAAATTGTATCATAAAGTTAAAAATATCAAAGTTAAACGTGACCACCTCATAACATTTCTCTTTTATTATTTGAAGTTTGATGAGTAGTTCCATTAAATGATAAAAATAAAACATCTAAAATAGGAAGTGCTTTTATATAAAATATTTTATCTACCTAAATAATAATAACAAAATTCAAAAGGAATCCTAATTTTCAATATTCTAAATTGGGAAGAAGGAACTATAAATAAAACTTTGCTGAATTTGGACTTTAGTTCCTCATGGTGTAGATATTACAAAACTTAAATGTCTTTTTAATTCATGACACATCATTATAAATAAGAATCAAATGATAGAATAACATAATAATATACAAAGTTCAAATGGTAAGATATCAATTTTTTTATTAGAAAATAAATATTGCAACACTTGTATACAAGTGAAAATTGTAGTATTCATATTCAAAACACAGTCGGAAATTAAAATAAATATACTTTTATAAACACACTATATATTTTATCAAGAAAACTTAGCACCAATATTTAGGGGTGAGCAAAAAATCTGAATATCCGATCCAAATCAAATCGAAATTTAAAATTCGGTTCGAATTTTTTGAATTTTCGGATCGGATTGGATTTTTTAAATCAGAAAAAATCCAAAAATCCGAATTATATATAAAAAAATATTTATTTAAATATGTTTAAATTTAATATAAATATATATAAAAATTAACAAAAATTGGTTTCAGATTTTCAGTTTTTTCAAAATTTTGGATTTTTCGGTTTGGTTCGGATTTTGTATAAAAATTGGATTTTGGATTTTCGATTTTGGATATTCGGATCGGATTTTTCTTTCACAAAATTGATTTTCCAATCGATTGATTAAAAATCCGAACAGAAATCGAAGAATCACCCCTACCAATATAGACAAAAGAAAAATCAATTTAATATCTATATCACATAAAAACTACACCACAACAAATAATTCTTTTTTAATAATTAAAATTTGAAATATATATATATATATATATATATATATATATATATATATATATGTACTTAGTAATTTTATAAAACAGAGGGGATCCAGTAACCCACTGCTTTCCTCTGGATCCGCCGCTGATCACATCAGTTCATACCTTGGATGCGAAATACGTAACAATAAAGCATAAGTATAACATGAATTAAATAATTATTGGACTAAACAATTATTGTTATTGCTCTCACTCCTCTTAATATACAAGGGTATAAATCACAGTTCATATTTTAACCAAAAATCTATATTTATATATTGAATAAAATAAACACTAATTTTAAAATATAAAGTGAGAAAAATTTTATCATTAAATCATAAATATCTACAGTGAATTCACCATTTTTAAAATTTAATTTGTGAACCTACATTAGAATCCTGGTATTTTTTTTAATTCATCACATTTACAATGATTTCATCACGTTCCACAAGGAATTAACCATGATTTAGTGATTTGTAGTTTAAAAGTATAGTTGTTTTAATATATTCAATCAAACATAATATTGATATTATATGATAAAAAGACATCTAAGTCGGATACATAAATATACAAAACTTCAATTTATAATTTTAAATCTTTCAAATCTTATATATATATAATTGGGTTTTCAAATCCTATATTATTTTTTAGGTACCAAATACATATCGTATCATGAATTGAATATAAATTAAAAAAATCTAAATAATTCGCATAATATAATCAAATAGTATCCCCCACCCCCACCTTCCCCTCAATATCAAATAAGTGTCTCATGACCTCACATTACACATACAAGAAAATTGATAATTTTCCTTTTCTCGGCAATAGTTATTACATAGAAAATTAAAAAATAAATAGAAAATTTTGTAACATTATTATGGAATTATGATAGAATACCTATTTTAGAGGCAAAATTTATTTTAGAAGACAACACTTAATAGAAGATGAAGGAAACATCAACTAAATTATGTTCAGAATAAATAGATAGACAAACCCAGACCTTGATAGGAGTTGAACCAAAAATATACTCCTTCCATCTCACTCAAAATGATTAATTTTTTTTTTTTGGTACAATTATTTAAGAAAATAATTAAAATAATAAAAAATAGATAAGACGTAAATCTTTAAAATAAATAATTATTTATTAAAAAAATGGATAAACTTAAATAGGACAATTTGAAAAAAAATACTCTTTCCGTCCATCAAAAGCTTACATTTAATTCATTTATGGACATTCACAAAAAAACTTATATTTTTTATTTTTGTAAACATCAACTATTCTCGATCTACCATTTATTTTAGAAAAAACACATACGACATATTTTTATTCTTACTATTTATTAACATATTTATTTATTATTTTTATTTATTTTGTATTTATTATAATTTATTAAAATTTGTATCATAAAATTAATCAAAGCTTTTCTTAGATGGAAACAAAATGAGTAACTAAGAGGGAACCTTTGATTTTGTGAATTTTGAGACCTGAGCAAGAGTATAAAAACGCCCGACCACATAGAAAATTAGTGGAGCACCAAAACCAATCATGTCAGGTCTGTGCCGGGCCTGCCACGTCAAGGCTCTCCATCAAAGCGCACTAAACGACAAACTCCCTACAAATCTAAACAGTTTATTCATCACATACGTGTACGGTCAAGATCTCACCACTTAGCCTCCCACAGTTGGTCTGACATCACACCAAACCCTTCCTACAACGCGATTATGATTGGTCCACGATTCAGCGCGTGGGACCCTCCGTTGTATTATTCTAGCCCATAAATATACATCCCACTCTGATGAAAAGTCATCGCGGGACATCTGGCGGCAGCCCACAACAATATTTTGGTAAAAAATATATATAAAAATAAATAATATCATTATTTTTTTCTTCTTTTTTCGCTATATTTATGTCTTTTTTTTGGGCAGCAAAACTTTTGTGGTTGCGTGTTTGTTCTTTTTTCTTGGCTTGTTCCGTTCCTCACTAGCATCAGTTATCTGTTAATTGGGACTGCTTTGTTCAGTTTCTATTTCGGGTCAATCTCGTATACATTTGCGGTTAGTTTTTTCTTGAGCTGTTTTTGTGTTTATTGTGTATGTGTGTTTGTCTGTTTTTTAAAAATATTAGTTATTTATTTATTTGTGGTTTGAAGTTACGGGTATTCCAATTTTTGGGGAATCATGCTTTTGCTCTGATAGCTTTAAAGATATTTTGTTGTGGGCTCAATTTGCATTTGCTTACTAGATTTGGTTTCTGATTTCTTTTTTGCTGTTTCTCGGATGAATCTTCTGTGGGCATCTTTACTTTGGGTTTTACATTTTTAATTTATGGTTTATTTATGTTGTGACATAGAATGTGTTAAGAAGTTTTGATGGTGAGCTGAAACTGAAAGCATGATAGTATAACCTGAATTTTGTAGCTCAAGATTGTGTTTTTTTTTCTTTGGTAGCTGTAAATCTGCTGATTATAGATAGTTTTGCCTTCGTTTCTAGGTGAATTCGTAGAAGGAGTGAAGGATACAGAAAGGTGTGATCCGCTGTTGTTTCGAATTTGGGGTTTACTCTGTGGATTAATAGAATAAGAGGGATTGGTTTGGATTGAATTGGCGGGTGTGTAAGGAGAGGAAGTGTTAGAAATGGGGAGTAATTTAAATTTCAAGAATTTTGGGAACGAGCCACCGGCCGGTGGTGGTGGGAGACCACCGAATAATTGCTCTTTGACACGGCAATCGTCTGTCTATTCTCTTACTTTCGATGAGTTTCAGAACACGATGAGGGGAAGTGGGAAGGATTTTGGGTCAATGAACATGGATGAACTCTTGAAGAGTATATGGAGTGCAGAGGACAATCAGAACTTTACCCCCACCAGCGCTGATGGCGGTGGCGGAGGCGGTGGTGGTGGTGGTGGGAGTAGTGGCCAAGAAGGGGGTGGCTTGCAGAGGCAGGGATCGTTGATCCTTCCTCGGACACTAAGCCACAAGACAGTTGACGAGGTGTGGAGGGATATGTCAAAGGAGGGTGTTGCAGCGAAGGATGGAGCTGTCAGCATTGCTAGCTTTGGCATGCCGCAGAGGCAGCAGACTTTAGGGGAGATTACACTGGAGGAGTTCTTGGTGAGGGCCGGGGTTGTGAGAGAGGAGGCTCAGTTAGCTGCTGCCAACAATGCCGGGATTTTTGGTGATTTGTGGCACCCTGTGAATAGCAGCTCAGGTTTGGGATTCGGATATCAGCAGCAGCCACAGCAGCAGGAGCAACAGAATAGGAATTTGGGGTTGATTGGTGCTGGGATAACTGAAACTAGTAATAATCAGATGGCTGCACAATCGGCTGCCAATTTACCGTTGAATGTGAATGGCGTAAGGTCTGCTGCACAGCAGATGGAGAATCATCAGCTCCAGCAACAACAACGACAACAACAACACCAACATCAGCATCAGCATCAACAGATCCTTCCTAAACACTCCACGTTGGCGTATGGATCCGCTATGGGGATTCCAAGTAACGGTCAGTTGAGTAGTCCACGGATTAGGGGCGGAATGGTTGGGATTTCTGATCCGGGAATGAATAACTCGCCAGTCCATAATTCAGCTTTACAAGGTGGAGGGCTCGGGATGGTTGGTTTGGCATCTAATGGATCTCCGGCTGTTTCATCAGATGGGCTCTCTAAGAGTAACGGGATACATCTTGGTGTCACCTGTTCCTTATGTGTTTAACGGGGTTTGAGGGTCGGAAAAGTGCTGCTCTGGAGAAGGTGGTTGAGAGGAGGCAGAGGAGGATGATCAAAAACAGAGAGTCGGCTGCAAGGTCACGAGCTCGTAAGCAGGTAAAAAACCTCAAGTATATCATGAATGTGACAGGTTAGATACTTGTGAAGGTGAATTGCAGTTATTGGCTTTGATGTTACTTCGTTTATAACTACTAGGACTTGCATAACACGAAGAAATAGGTTTCAACTTGGTAGATTACGTGCTATTTCACTTTCCAGATTGTAAGTTTGCACTCATATTGTGTCAATCGTGCAACCTTGGATCAAACTTTTTCATTCCTCGTGTATTCTAGGTTTCTCTTAGTGACAACTTTGTGCCTTTTCCACACATTATTGAATCTAATGAGATTTGTCAACGTGTTTGTGCTATATATGCCATCTGATTGCCTCCTGTTTTGCGGCTGCTATTACTTCGTTATTTCCTTTCATAAATATATAGCAATCTTGTATCTATTGGGACAATTTTCTTCTTCAGTAGTAGTGTATTTCAAAATAATTTCTTTCAGGATGTGATTACACTGGAAATGTTAAGATTTGAATTTCATTGGGGTTTGGCTTGATGAACTCGTAAATCCCTACAATCTCTCCATTATCTATAGTTTTAAAAAGATCTGATTTAAGAGGCTCCTAAGTCTCTTATATTCTTTCATCTCCTCGATTTGGTATTCTCAATACTCCTTTGCCAAAATGTTATTTCTCAGTCTCGTTTTCGTCACACTCTTCCCCTTCGGTATCTCTTTTCGTATTCATTTCCGCTTTAGTTTTGTATATATCCTCGCCAACTCTATTCTTTCTCCTTTCTTTTCCCAAGATTTTAGTTGACCTTTTGAATTGGTTTTCATAGAAAAAGTATTGATCAAACCTTTCTACACATTATATGATTTCTCGACTAGTTTGTATAAATAATTGGCAACTTAACAAGTTTGTATTTTCTCCTCAACAATCATGAATTTTACCATTCTTGAATTTCTATATGGTGCCATGTGGAAAGATTTCTATATTTTTGTTTACCGTGTCTGATGCAATGGCATGACCTGTAGATGTTAAGTTAGTGTTAATTATTAAATGAATATAATGGGAATGATTGAGAAAGAACTAGAAGTAGGGCTAGACTATAAATTTGATGTTCTTATCACTTTCTAAGTTATGATCATCCAAGTTCTGCTACTATCATCCATGGACATCCCCAAAAACATTTGAATAAGAAAAATTGGATGTCTTATGCAGCAGAGTTGTATTGTGATAGCGGTCTAGTGTGACGAGACATGAAAGTTATGACAAGTTACTCTTCATGAGACGCTTAGAGATCTCATTTTATACAAGGTAATTTAGTGTGCTAGGGAACATGTATGTAGTATGTACCTGCAATTTATCAACAAATTGAGTTTTCAGCTACAGTGATGAAGATATATTTTTAAGTGTTGGTTTCTGCTTTTTCTTTTCTTTATTATGTTTTCGCTGTTGAAAACCTTACTAACCAGCTCCTTTTTCTGTTTTTTCCAGGCTTACACTATGGAGTTGGAAGCTGAAGTTGCCAAACTAAAGGAGGAAAACGAACAATTGCAGAAGAAACAGGTCTATCATTGTATAATTCTGCGTGCTGAAGTACATATATTTGGAAAATAATTAACGTGTTTTGGTTGTGCTTTGCAGGCGGAGATAATGGAAATGCAGAAGAATCAGGTTTGTTGCTTCTCCTTATGCCCTCGAGAAAAAAGTTGCAGTGAAAATTTGAATACAACATTTGTATATATGGCTTTATATCCCCACTTTTGGTTCTTTATGAAAGTCTTCGTTTTGGGCAATGGTGGGATGGATACTTTCCACTCGCTACAGTCCCTATTTTCCCATTATCTGAAAGTTGAATTTCCACTAGACGAAGTCGGCTCTCACCATCAAGATTCTTCGATAGTTTCTTGAGAGTTTTAAAGACTACATTAATTTCAAACCTTCCCATTTTCTTTCATAGTCTCCTACTTTATCAACATCCCACGAACAAAAACATATGTACATCTGGATATAGTTCATCCCTCCTAATTAAATGCAATTAGGGTTGATTAATCCCCATTAGAGTTTATTAATCTCTACACTCTACTTAGGGTTTACTAACCCCAATTAGGATTTATTAACCACAATTAGGGCATATGCGCCTGACTCTTGCTGATGGGATTAGGTTGGAGGCTTGGAGCCACAAAATAATAAACCCCTCCAGCCATCCAAAACTAGCATTCCACATATCGGCATTTCATACATGCATTGATCATCTTCTGTTTGATGTTGGCAGGCCTTGGAGATGATGAAACAGCAGAATGGAGCGAAGAGGCAATGCTTGAGAAGGACGCAGACGGGGCCATGGTAAACATTGCTGAAATACAATCTGGGAACGAGATACTCCTGTGTAAATAGTACATAGAGGATGACGTGGTTCTGTTATTGTAGATGAGTATAGAGAGATAGAGGAGTAGTGCTTCTTTGCCTTAGAATGTTCCTTGTTTGTGATGGAATGTAGGTGGAAAATGCCTCAAGTTATAAAAAAAAAGGGGCAGTCGATTAGGTTCAGAGATTAGTAGAGATACATATATTGCTGTTCCCAACTCCAAAAGTGTTGTGCCTCTCCAGTAATGTAGCACTCAAGTCGTGTTCATGTTCGTTTTGACAGAATAGAAATACAGTTTATTTATATGTTTATTTTGTTTGTGATTTACTGTATCCTGTTTTTGGTTTTTGGTGCCCTTTTATGTCCCCATGGAAGAAGGTAAAGGACTTAGCAGTCAGTCCTAGTTTCAGAGGTACTTACCAAATCTTCTTAAGAGTTTGATCCTACGTATGCAAATTTATATGTATCATTTTCTACTGTTTTAATCTCGTAATTTATTAGTGCTTCTTATCATTTTTACTACCTTTTAATCTTGTAATTCAATTGGCTAGTGTACCATATACATGCGTACTGTTATTTGCTCATGGCCGAGGTCGTCTTCATTTTTTAAAATTGGTGACAAGTAGTCATTTAGAGGCACCACTTCTTAATTGGTTGCAATTTTAACATCTCTACTTTTTCCCCGGTTATTTCCATTTGATATGTGATGCGGCTTGTATTGTACAATAAAAATATTCACAAATTAAGAGTTTTTGTATGATAGAAAAGATGCTCATTTAATTTTTGTAAAGTAATGCGACAAAAAGATTTTCACATAATCCATCTAATTTACCCAAATCATGAATTGTAGATGATATTATGCAAATACAACTCAAATGAATAGGAATGTCAATTTAGATCGAAATTGACGGGTCGTTCCGAATAGATCAAGAAAAAAATATGGTTTATGGCTGAAAATTTTTAGTTCGAAAAAACATTAACCTAACTAGCCCAAACCAAAAATACCCTGAGCCTGATAGGGTTGGCTGGTCGGATTAGCTGAATCTGATAAAGTTTTGAATGTGTTTTGTTTATTCCAACACCGAGTAGAAAATTTTCTGACATGAATTTGAATAAAGATAATCGTTTATATTAAATGTGTATCAAATCATTACTTCTAACGAAGTAACTTATTAGTTATTATGAAGTTGATGTTGAAATTATATTTATTTTTGTATGTAATACGAAGTTAAATGTTTTGATTAAGAAACTATGATCTAATTTTTTTACAAGAGAAATAGTTATTAAGAAAACTCATATATGTTAAAAAAAATCATAAATATTTTGGTCAGATGGGCTAATCTAAAACCGAGTGGGTAGAGAGGGCCGATTTTTTATAGCCCGAAAAAAAAAAAAAACCCATTGACCCGAACTGAAAATAGCCCAAAACTGAATAAGCTAATCCAAAATTAAGTGGAGCCCAAAACTGAATAAGCTAATCCAAAATTAAGTGGGTTGACCCAATTGACATTCCTACCGATGAATGTATCCACATCAGACATTAGATGAGTCTTGTCCAAAAAAAAATAGTAATGCCCTTTACCTTTTTTTTTTTTGGCAATGAACCCATTAAAAGTATTTTGAAAAAAGATTTATGGCGTGAGAGCATTCAGTTGCCCAATTAAATTAGAGGAGCCAGTGAATAAGTGTGTATAAATTCGGCCGAATTCCAAGCCGGCGGCCCGAAGGGCTCCACAAGCGTCTCAGCCCGATGACCACCGGCCAATGGGATTACTTGATCCCAAGCCCGCATCTCCGTGGATTGTGGCTCGGAGACTTTCCTGACTTAAGCCTATTTTTAGAATTGAGCCCAACCCAATCACCTCATCTCATGACTTGTTTTATGAACTTCATGTCTATCTAATTCTCTAGCCATTTTAAAAAAAAATCAGCAACTTCTCAATTCCACTTCCAGAAACACATTTTATTTTAGGTTAATTATATTTTATGACTTCATATTTTGTTCACGATAAAATTGGTTTAACTTTGAAAAGGCCAAAAGAAAACAAGATATAACAAGATATGACCTTTCACGAACCTCCAAAATGGCACGGAACTATTTCTCAATACCGAATTAGAGGTGGATTAAATCTAGGTTATCAAATTTCACAAATACCTAAACTATTAGAGTACCCGTTTCGTAGCCTCTAACCCAATTGATTCCTATGATGCAACGATCTATCTCTCGATAATACGACACACAAACAATTAAATGGTGATCAATCACTTAACAAAAACCCTAGAATTCAATTGGTATACTCAATCAAAACAAATAATCAATCAATCAATTTGAATCACCCAACCCTAGAGGAAAATTAGTTCATGCTCATTTCACGGATCAAACAATTATAATCGATAGAAATCATTATCCAATAATTCAACGGAAGAAAAAGGGAATAACAATTCTTACAATCACAATAGTCGTTGATGAATTTCTTCAATCAAAGCTCTTGAATAAATCCAATGCAAGGAAATACTTGGAAAATAAAATGAGAGCTCTCCCCACGCGAATTATTGTTCATCTCTATTTTCCAAGTATTTCATTGTATTGGATTGATTCAAGAGCTTTGATTGAAGAGATTCATCAACGACTTTTACGATTGTAAGGATTATTATTCTAAGGTATACGGATCAGGGTGGGGTATTGCACATTTATATTATCGGGTATACTCGTCGGATAATCTGGTTTACCCGAATACCCGAATTATTTAATATAAATTCATTATATATAAATAGGACCTTAAAGAAAAAAAAAATATAGAATCATCAGCAATTGGGAATCAATCCCAGGACCTACCGGCATTGCAAAGGGCAAGTCCAACGCCAGAAACCAGTAGACCAAGCTACCATTTTGAATGTTGAAAGATTAATTTTATAAATAATAAGTAATTCAGGTATCCAAATACCCGACCCAAGTCGGGTATTCGATACCCGACTAAAAAAATCGGGTTGGGATCGGATGTCATTTTTGCTGTAAAATCGGGGTCGGGTACCCGATTTTTTGGAGTAGGGTACCCGACCCGTACCGAATAGTCACCCCTAACCGGAATGCGAAGTTTTAGGTTTTTGAAACCAACTAATGTCTTATCCCGTATTTTTCAATAGGATTAGAATGACTTTCGAACTTAGAATTTTAAAATGATTCGTGCCCAGTGAAAGAAAATTTTTAAATTCCAACAAAAAGGATTTATTTCATTAAATATTATGAAATGATTACGAGAATTATTATATATAATATAATAATCGAATATGATTTATATATATATATAAATCATTATATCAATAATATTATGTCAATGTTTAAATTAATTAATAATCTTTAGGATCGAATATTGAACCCGTAAGAATAAATTGTTTAATGGGCTTTAGGTTGACAAGACCCAAAAGGAAAGTCCATGGACAACCCAAATTCTATACACTATATGAGCTTTTTCTTCTTCTTTTTGGAACCCTAGCCTCCCTAATTCACTCACTCACTCATTCTTGCAACTTCAACAAAACAAATCCACACAAATGTAGACTTTAATCCCCTATTCATTTTAGTGTGTATATTGTATGTATATGTATATGTTGTGTGCGTGGGTTTACAGAGGGGGAGAGGCGGCGATGGCGGTGGTCGGTGACCCACTGCCGTCGGAGAAGCTAAGCGAGGATGAGAGGGGTGGTGGCGGCACTACGTGCGTGTGTGTTGTCGCTGCGTTTGTGTGTACCGTCGTGTGTGTGCATTGCCGTCGTGTGTGTGTGCGTCGCCGGTGTGTGTGTGTGCACCGTCGTACATGTGTGAGCGTGTGTGTGTGCATCGGCGTGTGTCGTTGTGTTGTGTGCATCGTCGTACATGTGTGTGCATTCGACCGAGAAGAGAGGAGGCCGTGGCGATCGCGGCGGCGGCAAAGCTCGCCGACCGACGACGTGGCCAACCAAATGTGGCGGCGGGGCGGCGGTCTCGTGTGTGTGTGCGTCGTGTGCGTGTGTGTGTGTGTTGTGTGTGAATGCCGAGAAAGAGAGAGAGAGATAGAGAAAAAATAAAATGAAGTCGCCAGAATTTTTGATTTCATGATCACGGAAGCTGGAAAAGTGGGAAGAGATTAGGTTTAGGGTTGAGAGTAAATGGGCTGGGCTTGTGTTGTTTTAAACTTAATGATTGGACTGGGCTTTGTTTTTAAATGCTATGGGCTGAATGTTTTATTTAATTTTGGGCCCAATGTATAATAAGCGAATATGGGTCAAGAAGGGGCGAAATTATAATAAAAGAATGGGCCGAGAGCTCAAATAAGCATGAGCTTTATCAGAGAACTGTCTGGTGAGAATTTAAAAGAAGTGGTATAAAATAAATGGATTAGGCTCCAGTGAATTTATTTAATAGTTGGACTTGAATTTATTTAAATAATAGTTGGACTTAGATTTAATTAATGGTTGGACTTTAGTTTAATTAATGACTTGACTTGCTTTTAATTAATTAAATCTTTGGACTTAAATTAATTAAATAAATAAGGTTTAACTTTGAGACTTAATTAATTAAATTATATTAAATCTAATTAAATGAATAATTAACTTAAACTTAAGCATTTGTTTAAATTATTTAATTATGGTAAGTTAATTAATTAATTGCTATTAAGTTTAATTAATTAATTGACTAAGTCAAGGTTAAGTCCAAGCTTAAATTTTTATTTATGATCATGACCTATATTAATTAATTGAATCGATTCTTTTTAATGAAATTAAATAAGTTAGAATGTTTAATAAATTAAATTATGTTAGACAAGTGCATAATTTGAGAATTTTATTATGTGTTATATTGCTTAGAGTCCTTAATATATATGAATTTAGTATGTATTTCAATTGCATTATACTTTTGTAAAAAGTATTTATCATAAGAAGATTTTGAAATTAAATGCATTTTAAACGAAAAGTCGAGCAAGGATAATGTTGGTGCCCTTAGTCGATATATATTAGTTTTCAAATTTAATTATATTTTGAAAACTCGGGTTTAACGAATCATAGGTTAGCATCCTACTTTACTTGAACTTAAGGCTAGTTTTTCGAGACCTATTAAGATTAGTGCTTCTTGTAGGTTTTGTCGATCAAGGGGATTAGCGTTGCTTAACCGAGACGCGTACTATAGTGATTTCTTCAAGCTTTGTCCTATCAAGGTGGGCTTTATTTACAAAAGCATATTTGAGTTATATGCTCGATATTTCATGAAATGCAAACTGTTTATCCAATAAAATGTTTTTGTGCGCTCTACTCTGTTTAAAGCTCGTAAATGTATCGATCGAGATTCTCTTTTAAACTTGATATGTTAATTGAGAATTGTGTACACTAGTTAGTTGTTTCGATGGGTTGATCTCCATCGGGCACCAACAAAATCACGAGGCGTTATAAGGGTGCTTGTCGGATGTGTTCCGGCACGCCATGAAATTATGAATTTGTCCGTTACGCCCCGATGACAATAATGTGGGCATGTGATCCGACGGTGGCTAGAGGTCCGGATCAAAGCGAGTAATGTAAGAGTCGTGACAATGGGCCCAATGAATGAATATTTTCGCATGCTTAGAGAAACCCAATGAATGAATATTTTCGCATGCTTAGAAGTGGTTTCTCTTTTAAAACATTCTAAGTCATATTATCATGATGGATAAACCGCTTTTTAATTTACTTAAATATTTTTAGCAATGATGTCCACCGAGTACATTAGTACTCACCCAAATATTTTCAAATGTTTTCGTGTTAATCAATGGCGCCGACAAGCAGAGCCGAGATTATGGTTCACTCCGTATTTTGACTGGATTATTTTCGATTTAGACTTCACCGATGAGCTAGCTCTAATTATATTTTTCCTTCGTGTTCATGACTAATTATATCTTTGATGAGCTTAGACTCAATCCTCGATATTAGTATTTTGATGTATATCGCTACAAGAAGACTAAACTAAACTTGTGATCCCGAGGATGAATGTTGTTTTGATGGATTACATCATTCGATGTCTTCCATTTTCATTTAGGAAGCTATTCCCAAATTCTAAGGGTTTATTGCCTTGATCATTTGAGTCAACGTTTTACCTTATATTTTTTCGTTTTTATAAGTCGCGTCTCGATTTACGAGCTTCTATTATATTAGGAATTGGGCCATGACAACTAAATGGATGAAGAGGGTCCATTGTTAAAATCAAATTCATACTTATGAATAAAGAAATGCGAACAAAACGACTGAAATTTCAAATCTTTGGCATACCAAGCTTGCAGTACCAAAAATCTGCTCTCGTGTCATTTTTGAAAATTTGGTGAAGACTATCCTAGTATTAAGCTGCTCTCATCTATGATTTTTTTACGATTTTTTATTAGAAGACATACAACATAATAAAAAGAAAAGAAAAAAGAAATTGGAAGCAAAAAAAGTTCACAATCCTAATTGGTTGACCGATCCAAATTTGAGGAAAAATCTGTTGATAAGTGTCCAAATATAATTGGCCTAATAAAATTTTATTGTGATAGAATTTAAATTTATGATAATTATACATTAAAAATAAAATAATATATCAAAATCCATACCTTTTTTCTCTCTCTCTCTCTAAATAGAGCCTAATATTATTATAATCTTACACCAACTTAAATTTTCTCATTTTTCATATATTTATCTCTCACATATTTTCTATCAATTAGAGTTCTGTAATTTATAATTTTATGCATTTATTTGTATTTTTTTAAAGATCGTATTCTAATTCCTGTATCTTATATGTAATTTTCATTTTCTTATTGAGTTGGTTTATCCTTTTCAATATAAAGATATATGATAAATTATAGAAAATCATCGTATTATCAATTGAAATCAATTTAATTGAAATCTCAATCGATCAAGAGATCTATGATTTTACACAATTTGCTATATATCCTCATCCAAAACAGAACCATCAAATGTACCCATCAATTATTACCACAAAAGAATTATGTGTTGGACGACAAAAGTTTTTGTTGCTATCTTTCCAATAGTACCCTCAGTTCGCGGATTATGTGTTGGACGACAAAAGAATTTGATGGATAAAATCTTGTGGCTATGGTTTTTATGTGTTAATTAAATTTTAGATTTTGACGTTAATTTGATGTTAGATGTTATAGGAGTTTGAAACTCAGGAGGGCATGTTGTGATTTCAATTTGATAGATCAACAACCATGAGCAGTAGAATTGAACACTGACTTGTACAACAAAGTTTTGAGATAAAAAATTGTGGAATTGATATTTTTTTATATTTGAAAATTTCTATACTCAATTACACTGCCTACGTCGGTTGATTGAACATCTTGACACCATGAATGCATAGCTCGCATACTAGAGTTTTTATTTCCTAATCACATTTTTTTAATTCATATTACTCACTTGTCCAACACTCGTTCGACGAATTGAGATCAATATTGTAAATCTCACAAGACATTCAATATTCTGAAACTTTTTATTTTTTCTATCCTTTTCTTTGCAATTTTGTAGAGAATTGATGCGTAACGCGCTCCTTTTTCGATTTCCATTATTTTAAAAAGGTAAGCACCAAAACCCTTTACAGCTAAATGTTTAATTAGCCGTCGTTGATTATAAGCAAAACCCCATTTCAAGAATTGAAGCAGTAATGGATTTCTCTGTAGATGAATCGCCGGCGGCGAAAGCTCTTGGCCCGCTATTCAAACTCACCGAAGTTCACTTGTGCTCAGCAACATCTCCCTCTCTCTATCTGTGTTTTTTTTTTCTTTCTGGTGTGTGTGTAATTAATGTATAATTGCAAATATTGGAGTTGTTTGTAGGGGAATCTGATTTTAACCATCTCCTGAGGATCTATTTTGATGTTTAATTCACCATACATCGATTATACGCCTAAGACGCACCTATATAATTAATTGCAACACGTAGGAGTTTTCTCTGTTCACCGCGAACTGTTTGGGATGAATAGATCAAGACTCGTGCTTTGATCTTCCTGATCGTATCCCGCTTGCCTAAACTCCAACGCCGAGTGAGGACAATCTATGGAGAGTGCTTTAGAAATTCGCCTTCTTCCTTTTAACGGTTTTGAAAATTCTCACTATATCACAATAGTAATTTCTAAAATTATGGTTAAGCATTAACCTTGATTTTTCTATCACCTTATATTTATAATGCAACCCTAAACCCTATCAAGATAGGATTTATGCATATCTAATAAATATAATCTTATCACTTAAGATAGAGAGGATCGTCGAGTTTCGGTGGGACTCTATAAGAAAGAGGCTAAAATCACTAAGCTCCAGCCCGAATGGGCCAAATTTAAATGATCAAACGCAGGAATAAAGATGACATCAAATAAATTAATTATCTTATGTTCATTGTAACATAAATTAATTCATAAACATTTATTCATGCCACTAGAGAATAAATGCCGATTTACCCTTTATTTTCAAGTTGAGTCAAGTTTACACTTAGACTTTACGAATCCCCGTATTTAAGATATCAGACGTCCATTAATTATTTACGCTTTTCGATCGCTTAAAATAATTAATATCTTTAATTCCTTAAGTAGTACCACTCAACCTTATTATTGTACTGAGATAACTCAACCCGCAGGTTTAGTACAATAAACCTTTGAGCTCCTTAAGGGACGCCATTATCCTAAACGGATACGCGACTGACACATGTAACTAGCACGACATACAAGACCGCCACCACCCAAGATGCAGAATCTTGAGTTATCTCATGTAATCCTCACCCATAACAAGTCAAAGTGATGGTCAAGAACTCATACTCACCTAATACCTTATCGAGATTTAGATCAACGTAAGTCTCCGAGATCTATGTTCTTCACGACGGTCGATAGAAGAACTCATCTCATCGTGATCCATCAATACGCCGAGACGCATCAAGATAGACAAACAACCAAGTCAAGTCACTTTATCTACACGCAGCTTTATACCGACAACTCGTCCTCAAGTTGTCTCACCGTGATACTTTTTATATCTCATTAAACTTTACCAATCATACGTACTTCGTGATCTACAATACATCGTATGATTTAACTTATATATGAGATAAAAGGATATACATATGCAATCAAGTAAACAATTCAGATAGAGATTTTAATAGTGGTAATGTGAAACATCAGATACAAACTCAACCAAAACCGCCCAAAGATACAAATCTAACAATCTCCCACTTATACTAAAAAAACTTTTAGTATACAATGTGTCTCTACTAGCTATTACAAACAACACCATCACTTTGCTTCTCCCACTTATACAAAAGTTTCCTTTGTAAGTGGGTGCCATTCTTGCAATCCAAGTCCTCGAATATGCTTTTCGTAGACTTTTGCGCAGCTCTTCGTGAATGGATCAGCTAGGTTATCCGCAGACCAATCTTCTCAATCAAGACATACCTCGCCTAACGATTTCGTATGACATGGTACTTTTCTCTATGTGTTTCGTTGCTTTGTGGGTCCGTGGTTCCTTCGAGTTTGCCACTACACCGAGTTATCACAAGAAACTATGATACTCTTGAGCAAACTAGGTACCACATCTAGATCCATGAGGTAGTTCTTGAACCATACAACCTCTTTAGCACCTCGAGCGGCTACATATTCGGCTTCCATGGTGGAGTCCGCAATGCATCGCCGCTTTGCACTCCGCCAGATACGGCCTCCTCCCAAGGTAAACACATAGCCCGAGGTGACTTCTTCTCATCACGGCCACTTGAAACCGAGTCCGAATAACCCAAAGGCATTAGACTATCTCGCTGGTAAACTAGCATATAATCTCGAGTCCTTTCGTGTACTTGAGTATATGCTTACCGTAGCTCAATGAGCTTGTCCAAGGTTAGATCGATATCTAGCTACTATGCCTACCGCATAGCGTATATCGGGTCTCGTACATAAGATTGCGACATGAGACTTCCTACGTGGAAGCGTAAGGAACTTGTCTCATTTTCTATCTCCTTTGTAGTCTTAGTGATCTCCTTAGATAAAGGAATGCCATGTCCGAAAGGTAGCAATAATTTCTTGGCGGTCTCGCATACTAAAACGAGTAATCACAAGATCAATGTAAGACGCCCGAGATAAGCTAAACATTTTTCTCTTACGATCTCGGTAAACCTTGATCCCAAGAATGTACGCGATCTCCCAAGTCTTTCATTTGAAACTGATCGGATAACCAACTATTTACGCTCGATAACAACTTCACATTGTTGCAAGTAGAAGGATGTCATCTACGAAGTGCAAGAAATACCACATCACCGCTGACATCTAAACGATACATACAACTTTGCTAGGCAACCGGGTAAATCCATAGACTTTACCACCTCGTCAAAGCGAAGTTCCGTGATCGTGAAGCTTGCTTAAGTCCATAAATGGACTTCTTAAGCTTCCATACTAGATGCTCTTCACCCTTCACCACATAACCTTCGGTTGTCGCATCATAGATGTCTCTACCTTCTTCAAGGTAACCGCTTAGGAAAGCGGTTTTCATATCCATTTGCCAAACCTCGGTTTAAGTGGGCTGCATGGCCGTAAGAATTCGATGGACTTGAGCATTGCTATGCATTTAAAATGTCTCATCGAAATCGATGCCCTCAACTGAGTGTACCTTTCGCCACAAACCCGGTTTTAAAAGCCGAAACCTCCATCCGAATCTCTTTCCTCAGATACCCACTTGCTACCTATGGCTTACTTGCCATCTAGTAGATGTGTCTTTTCGTATACATCCATAGTCATTATGGACTCAATTTCTAAGTCCATAGCGTGTGCCATGATCTTGCATCAATATCTTCAGATCGTCACAGATGTCCATGGGTCGATTATTGCCGCTCGCTTCCTAGGACTAAACCAAGATTCACCCACTAACATAAATCGCTCGGGTCGACGAACAACCTCCCACTACGACGAGGCACCATCGGCACAATGGCAACGGTGGGTGCAGAACTTGTGGTTCTCTATCTTGCACAACTTGTCGGATAGAGCCACTTGTACGGTCGGTATCTCCAAGTGAACTCGACCCACTTCAATTTCAAGTATCCGTGTCGATCCTCCCACTAGACTCGACATCTCGCACTTTCGACTTAATCGGTGGTGGAATACGATCATCTTCTAATTCTTCAAGAATGATTTCAACTTTGGATTTATGGTTTTTCATATAATCCTCTTCTAAGAATCGGCATTAGTGCTAATAATGACATTCGATCCTTAGACTATAGAAATAACCACCTTCGCTCCTCTAGATAGCCAATAAATGCCTTGATCGGATCTAGCCTCCAACTTGTCACCTTCTTGTTCAAAGACATATGCCGGACTTCCCATATCCTTATGTGGTTTAAACTAGTTTCATACCAAACCACAAATCGAAATGGGTCTTTTCGATCGATTTGATGGTACTAGATTTAGCAAGTATGTCGCCGCTTCTAAGACATACCCCGTAATGAAATAGCAATGTTGCATAACTCATCATCGATCTTACCATTTCTAAAAGAGTCATATTTCTTTGCCCGACACACCATTTTGTTGTGGTGTGCCCGGTGTAGTGAGTTGGGAGGTTATCCCACACTGCACCAAGTAGTCCATAAACTCGTTACTGAGGAATTCGCCACAGCGATCGCATCGCATGACTTGATACTTTTACCAAACTTCGTCTCTACTTCCACCTTAAACTCTTTGAATTTCTCAAAGCATTCAGACTTCATGTGAAGCAAGTATATGTATCCATACCTCGAGTAATCGTCAATGAAAGTGACAAAATACTGCATTCTCCACGAGCTTGTGTTGACATAGTCCACACAGTCGAATGTACTAGCTCCAACACTTCTTTAGCTCTATAACCCTTCGCTTTCAAGGGTCTAATCGACATCTTTCCTTCTATACATGATTCGCAGACTAGGAACGGAGTAACTGTGAGGTCACCCAACGCTCCATTCTTAACCAGTCTTTGGATCCTATTTAAATTGATGTGACCTAATCTAAGATGCCAGAGAAATGGTGTCATCTTGCTAAGAAAACTTTTTCTTTTAAGGTTCAAGAAGATACAACATAGTTATAGGTATTATGTATGGCGTAAATAGTATAAAGCTTAATTATATAAAGTGTCACCACGATAAATTCGCCATTTCTTATGATAGAAACACCACTATCAAAAATAATCAATATCTATGAATAAATAGTTTGAAAACGGAAATAAGGTTCCGCCGAAACTCCGACACATATAAAACGCCTTTCAAAACTAAACCTGCCCTATCAAAACATAAAGTAACATCTCCGATCGCAACGGCCTCGACTTTCGCTGCCCATGGAGATCGTTATCTCGCCATCACACGCCTCCTTGTCCGCAGAACCCTCGCAAGGTATAACAAACATGATCAATCGCACTCGTGTCTACTACCCAAGAATGGGTAGAACAAGTCACTAAACATGTTTCCGTTATTAAAGCAAATGGCGTACTTGAGCCTTGAGCATAGGGCACTGGCCTTCCAATGCCTAGTCTTCACTTCAAGCACCGCCTCTCCTTTCGCTTCTTCAAGCCTCCGGGCGCATATGTTCATGTTCACTACTCCCACTAGTTCCTCGCTTCTACCACCTTTGGTGCCCTTTTCTTTTCCATTTTCAACGGAAAATTTGGGCCCTAGATGTTCTAACAAGAGCATGTGCTCCTTTACCCATGACTCCTTCCGCGCCACGAGATCATTAAGCAACCGAGTAAGTGTATACTCGGTCTTGTTCATGATCGCGTTCACGCGAAAATTCTCAAAAGACTTGGGCAGTGTGTTGAGGATGATATCGATCTTGGCTTCGCCGTCAATACCTCCTCCCAACCGATCAAGACTATCCATGAGACGAGTCATGTGGGAGATATATTCATGGACCGAATTTCCTTCTTCCATCTTACACGCCAAGATTTCTCTCATTGTGTGGAAGCGATCGCTCGATCCGATCGCCCAAACTTACTCTCGAGACTTGACCATATTTCGATCGCTGTCTACCATCGATCGATGTCGCACTGCAAGCCTTTCGACATCGTAGTCATCATATAGCACTTGGCCATATTGTTCGACTTATGCCAAAGTCCGCTGACTCTCCGCTCATTAGTCGACGCGCCGATAGTGGCATCGGGTTTGGGAGTAGTGAGAACAAACATGTGTTCTTCAAACGATAAGAACATATTCCATGTTTCGCTTCCACCGATAAAATTTGGACCGGATAAGAGATTTTAAAGCGAGCATGTTGATAATCTGTAAGAGACATATCCGAAAAGTAATGTAAACACATAAGCATACGATCGCACATAATTCGTAATAATAATATTGTAACCTTTGATAAAACAATATTAATCAAACCTCCAATCGCCCAAAGAATCTCACATGCAAGCCACGCTGTAGACGTTTACACACGAACCCTCGACTGCACTAAAATAAACCTTTAGTCTTTTAATTTCAATCCATGTCAACTTATCCTTATGACAAATGAAATTAATGATTCGACCTTACTAGACCACATCACTATCGCAAGAAGGGACTTCACGGAAGTTGTACTTTAGGTGATGTCTAAGCAATGACCAAAATTTTAAGAGCGTAAAATGAATTCTTAGAATTGGCATACTCACTAGACCATACCGCTCCAATCCAAATTCATTTGTTCTCTCATTTTAAATCTATCTCTAGAGAACTTATGAAAATCGATATGCAAGCCACGCGTGTGATCGCTACACATGAAACTCCAACTTCTCAATATATTAAAATGTTTTATTTAGAAATCTCATCTATCAAACTTATGACAAAACAATGCAAGCAAGCCACGCGTGTGGACGTTTACTCACAGAGCGTATCACTTTGTTTAGAGATCAAAAGTGGAGGTCTTGACATTTTAATTTTAAAATTAATATGTCGGGTTACTTGCTTAGTCTTTTGTTTCAAAAGGTTTGTTCATGCAGATCACGTAATCCTAGCATGCTTTTCTATAGAACTCAACATGTAAAACATGCTCAGAATTCAAAAAATGCTTGAAAACGCGATAAACCTAGCATGCTTACTATGCTTATCCAATCACGAAAACATATAACATGTTTATCTACATAATTAAACATACATAGCATGCTTCGCATAATTTAAACATCCACGACATGCTTCAACGATAAAATAAAATAAAATCGCTCATCGCGCCCACTCGTGGATCCCGCATTGCCTAATTTATTACATAAAATTTGCAAAGTATGATCTTCAAACTCAAAACGGGCCTCGCGTGCACGAGCACGGATCGGATTCACAAAACCGGATTTGGGCCAAAATTTGAAAACGGGCCGGATCATCGAACGGACCAACCGGTCGAAAAACTGAACCGATCAAAATTTCGATCCGGGCCAAAATCGGGTCGTGGTCGAACCGGTCGGGTCGGCCCAAAACAAACGGCCGGTCAAGATAGTGGGTTGGGCTGCCAGGCACAAACCCACGCTGCGCCAAAGACACCGCCGCCTTCTATCTCGCGCCGCAGCCCCTAGCGCCCACGCCCCGCCGAGGAGTCACCACCGAGCCCGCCAGAAGACAAGATGTGGTCGCACGGCCGGCCGAGGCTGCCGAAAGTGCCACATGGACGTCGCACGAAAGTCGCATGCCCCGTCGCCCTAACGCCGCCAACGCGCGCAGACATCGCCGAAGCGCCGCGGACGCCGCGCGCGCCGCCTAGTGCGACCCATCGCCGAAGGCCGACGAGGATTCCGCGACGAGAGTCGCGCGCCGCCGCCGTAGTTGCCGAAACACGCTGAGAGGTTTCTCGCCGCGCGAGGTGATCGAAGCGCCGCCGGCGCGCGCGCGCGCGCGCGCGCTACCGCATCGCCGAAGCGCCCCGAGCGCCGCCCACCGAGGCGCGCCTGCCGCCCACGCGACCGCCCAAACGCGCGCACGCGACCGGGCGCCGCTCGAGGTTTCGCACTCGCCGAGGCGTGCCGAGGCCTGCGCGAGGTTCGCGCGCCCGCACGCCGGCTCGCGCGAGCTCGACCCCGCTGCCCGTGTCACCCGCGCATACGCCGCCGCCTTTATCCGCCGATGCCGCTGAGAACGCACGATGGCGCCGAAGCTGAGGCCGCGCCGCGCGCCCGTTTTTTCGATGAACTTCCGTCATCTCGCTTCTTCGTGTTTTGCTCGTTTTCTTTTACAAATAAGATTTATAGAAAAATCTAATCTAACCACGGATTTTCTCGTGGTGAAAACAAAATCCAAAAAAAATAAAACGAGCCACGATGAACTATGATTCACAATTAATTAATTGCGCACGTTATAATCAAACGTGAATTAATCCAACAGAGCCAAGATATCGATCCTGTGCTTTGATACCAATTGTAGGAAATCGATTTTAACCTCTTCCGAGGATCTATCTGGATGTTTAATTCACCATACATTGATTATACGCCAAGCATACACCTATATAATTAATTGCAACACGTAGGAGTTTTCTCGTGTTCACCGCGAACTGTTTGGGATGAATAGATCAAGACTGTGCTTTGATCTTCCGGATCAGATCCCGCTTGCCTAAACTCCAATGCCGAGCGAGGACAATCTATGGAGAGTGCTTTAGAAATTCGCCTTCTTCCTTCTTAAAAGTTTTCAAAATTCTCACTATATCACAATAGTAATTTCTAAAATTATGGTTAAGCATTAACCTTGATTTTCTCTCACCTTATATTTATAATGCAACCCTAAACCCTATCAAGATAGGATTTATGTATATCTAATAAATATAATCTTATCACTTAAGATAGAGAGGATCGTCGAGTCCCTGGGACTCTATAAGGAAGGGCGAAATCACTAAGCTCCCTGCCCGAATGAGCCACCTGTGGATCAAATGCAAGGAATAAAGACGGCCTCAAATAAATTAATTATGTTATGTTCACCCGTAACATAAATTAATTCATAAACATTTATTCATGCCACTAGAGAATAAATGCCGACTTACCCTTTATTTTCAAGTTGAGTCGAGCTTGTACTTAGACTTTACGAATCCTCGTATTTAAGATATCAGACGTCCATTAATTATTTACACTTTCTCGATCGCTTAAAATAATTAATATCTTTAATTCTTTAAGTAATACCACTCAACTTTATTATTGTACTTGAGATAACTCAACCGCAGGTTTAGTACAATAAACCTTTGAGCTCCTTAAGGGACGCCATCATCCTAAACGGATATGGTGACTCGACACGTGTAACTAGCATGACATACAAGACCTATCACCACCCAAGATGCAGAGAATCTTGGGTTATCTCATGTAATCCTCACCCATAGCAAGTCAAAGTGATGGTCAAGAACTCATACTCACCTAATACCTTATCGAGATTTAGATCAACGTAAGTCTCGAGATCTAGGTTCTTCACGACGGTCGATAGAAGAACTCATCTCATCGTGATCCATCAATACGCCGAGACGCATCAAGATAGACAAACAACCAAGTCAAGTCACTTATCTACACCGCACTTTATACCGACAACTCGTCCTCAAGTTGTCTCATTATGATACTTTTTATATCTCATTAAGCTTGACCAATCATACAGACTTCTGTGATCTACAACACACTGTAAGATCTAACTTATATATGAGATAAAAGGACATACATATGCAATCAAATAAACAATTCAGATATGAGATTGTAATAGTGGTAACAAGAAACATTGTATACAAGCTCAACCAAAATTGCTTCCAGTATACAAATCCAACATTGTTTTACTTAACAGGGAAGATGGCTCAAGTGATGTGGCGGAATTCATGAATCCATTGTGAGTTCTGTGTGTTTTTCTGTCTTGTTCAAATTAATATTGGCTGAAATTGAAAAATAAATAAAAATAAAAATGTGATCTTGGTTAGGTTGGTGGTAACTTGATTTGCTGTCTTGAATCTGTTTGGTTTATATAAAATGCAGAAACTTGTCATCAGTGATGAGGATTGTGAGAGGAATGATTGCGGGAGAAATAATGGCAAGTTTTAGTATTTTTACTTAGCTATCCTAATAGTTTTGTAGTTTATCTGATATCGGGTTGGGATATATTGTTTGACGGTTGAAGTTGTTCAAGATTCTGTTCGTTGCCTGAAGACGTAGATGTCGAACTAGCCAAACATTGAACGAATTGGGCCTTCCTCTCTCTTTCCGAACCAACAAAGAGGTAGGCTCCTGCAGTTCATTATCTTTCTCTAGCATGTTAGTCAATGGAGTTGGAATTTACTTGCTAGTAAGCTGAATTTTGGATTTTAATTGTTGTTTGCTTAGGATTCTGAGTGTATTAGTTGCTTCTCAATATAGATTAGAGCATCAACTTCTTTTGATGAAATCACCTCAGCTGGCGGATAATGATGTTTCAGTTCTCAATTGATAAGTACAATGCCGTTATATGCCTATTTCTGCCAAGTCTTAGTACAGTTTCTTCATTTCCCCAAAGTTTCTATGTTTATAATATGTTTCTGATGTATAGAGAATTTGCACTTTTGATGTTTATGGTGTATAAATACTTCAGAATTAAGTGTTTCTGATTTTTGAAAGATCTCAACTAATTGATGTGTCATCGTCTTTCATTCTTAACCTTAGCTATTGCTTTTTCCTAGAGTGATGAGTGTTGATATTCATATTGTTATGTAGAAAAGATATGGCATGAGTAGTGGAAAAGGGAAGGGCTTGAGAAAGAGCAATCATCGAAGTCCTATTGAGGTTGATGATTACATGCCAGATTCAATAAAAAGGGGGTGAGGAGGAGAGTAGGTCCCCTGCTAGTGTACTTTATATTTCCGAAATGCTCGACCAAAGTGATAAACTAAAGAACAAAATTGTAGCAGAGATAGGCTTTTTGTCTGAGCTATCTTTTAAACATGGGGAATCACTGATTTCCAATGCTTGTGCCAGCACCCTCAGCAACGAACATGAATACAATGGTGAAGCATCCAAACTCGAATTCGATTCTTGTAGCGGTTGCATTTCTGGACTTGGCAATATGTTGTATGAAGCCAAGTCTATCCCTTGCACAAATGAAATGCTTGCTGATTGTGATTGGAAGGAAATAAATGGAGAATCGAACTCTCTCCATCAGGAGGCCTCTTTGGTGATGGACGGTGATGGCTGATCAAATGATATGACTTCAGAGGTCATAAAGGATTTGGATGTTTCTGCAGAAGCTGATTCCAAAATGATTTACAGCTCCCGAAAATGGGTAGCATATTGGGATGACTTTCACATGAGGACCTACTTCTACAATGTTGCGATGCAGGAATCTACATGGGACCCTCCTCCCGACATGGAACGCCTTGTGTATGCTAATGCTGTTGATGAGTCTACTTGTACAGTGCTTCACGAGTCACGACGAAATGGATGTCAGGATGTCTGAAGAGGTTCAAGCTTCTTGTGATCTGCAATTGGTCCACGGATTGGCTAAAGAATCAACAAATGATGCTTGTTCATTTGGTCAACAGTTGGATGAGATATCTGGTGACTATGAATAAGAAAAAGAAAGCAAGGAAAACAAAATCCAAGAGGAAATTGTCCATTTCAAGTGAAGGTTTGGATATCCTGTGTGTATTTGATTTTTCCTTTTACTTTTTCTTAGGCAATAAAATTCGAACCATGTTTTAATCAAGTGAAGAGTTTTAGTTTGTCTTGTTCACCGGCTTTACTATCGGATGAAAATCTCTATATTTGCCTAACTCATGTCAGGTGCAATATTATTATTATTATGCTAAAGGGTAATGCTACCACTTGCCTTTGTTGAGTATAATCAGCTGATATCGGGTTTTTGCACAAGTTATTTAATGTCTTTAGATCACCAAGAGTTCTGGACGAGCTTCCCTCTAGTATAAACAAATACCATTATTCTCCAGATTCGATAATGGTATTAAGATGGATGAAGAAGGATGGTTCTCTGTTACGCCGGAGACCCTGACCAAACGTCACGCAGACCGTTGTGGTCGTGGCCCAATAGTCGATTTTTTCACTGGAATTAGTGGGAATGCTATTCAATTTGCACAACGGCAGCATCTCTTAGCTTTCTGTTTCCTTATGCTCTGTCTGAACAGGATTAGTAATATCATATAACCAGTCTTACGACCAAATGTGAAGGTAATTAAACTTACCTGGTGATAGGTTTGCTTGTTGGTATTTTGCAGGAGTAGACATGTGATCGCAATAGATATTGACCCTATTAAAATTGACTATGTTAAAGGTAAAAAATTCTTCTCAATGAATAGTTATTATGGAACCAATAGTTCTTATGAAAAGACATGCATATTGTTTGTGATTTTTCAAATATTGAATAATGCAATTATGAGACTTTTCCGAAGATCGCGTTCTTCGATTTTTCTTTTATTTCTATTTATATTGGAAATTGGTCTATGCTTACTTGTTTATGATACTTTTCATGATTTTCTTTAGAGATTTATAAAATGGTGAAAAATCAAGTCTTAAGGTTCCCTTTACGTTTAATTCTCTGTGGTGTTTGCTTTTTAAAAAGTGCAACTCGTAAATTTGCAGGCAGATGCCACTGGAATATGTGTGACGGACCTAGACCCATGAGGTGGTCTGATACAAGTTTTTGTGAATAAAATATAGCAATAAGAGGTTTAACAAGAAACTTGCTTTTATTCATTGATGCTATTGTTGATTTCCTTGACTGTTCTATAATTTGATTTTGAGATTGAAGGCTGTCACGGCCTACTTTTGTGATCCCTCAGCATCTTTTATAACTAGTCACCGTGGTTCGTCGTGAGGAAGAAGATTGGTCGAAATTATCGGTGTCCTTCGTTTGATCGGAGGGTTTCTTTTATTTGTGATTGTTTAAAGAAATTATGAAATATTTGATGTCTGGTTTGAGATGTAAATATTGAATGTTGATGCTACATAATGATGTATTGATGTGGGTGAATAATATATGTATACGGATAAAACTGATGCGATGAAAGGTTGTAACAATCTGTATTAGACCGTGAGAAATAGAAGCTAACAAATTTAATGCAATTTCAATATTTTCGAACGAAATATAAAGATGGTTTCTATTTTCTTTTTCACACTCAATAAGATAATGTATTTCATTTTACTTCGGAAAAATGAATTTACGTAATGAAGTTCTGAGAGTCTAGGCTTGTTAATTATTGAAAACAAATGCTTAATTTCTTAAAAATATAAAATAAGAAAATACTTTGTAAATTAAATTTCCTAAGCACATGAAGAATTTTATTCAGAACTAACTTTTATAGATTGGAAAAGTATGATATCACTTTTGGTGGATACAAATTTTAATAAAATTATTGGTGGATGTTATTTGAGTGGAGAAAGAGTCTCACTATATGATAAATTGTGAGTATAATGAATGACGTTTTGGTAAATAATGAGTGATTATGAGGTTGAATAATAATGAGTCATGTTTAAAAAAAAAAGTAATACACTTTTAATGAATATCGAAAATAACAAAATTAATACACTTTTGATGAACGAGATAGTATATTTTTCTACCCGTTTATCATAGAAAGTTATTTCTTAGAAATAAAACCTTATCTTGCAACCATCTCATAGAAAGAAAACAAAAGAAGCAAATAAAAGGGACTTAAGGGTAAACATAAAAACAGAGAGGAAATACTAGATTTCTAGATATTTTATGACTAAAGTTCTGATTATCATACATTCATAAAAATTGCATTTGATAAAAGGATAAATTGAAGCAAGGAATCCAGATTAAGGAATTTATTTAAAAAATTAGTATCCAAAACCAAGTTAATATAAAAGGAGAACTATTTATTAGATGAGAACTAAGAACTATTCTAAACCCTTGATTAATACTCTTTCCATCCACCAAAAACAAAGCTTTTAGTGACACAAGTTTTAATAAACTGTGGTGATTGAAGAAAAGGATCCACATTGTAAGATGTATTGTGTAAAGTAATTGTAGATGATTAATTCTTGCTAATCTTTACAAGTTGATTGGTCCCACAAGAATTTTAAATTCAATAAGCAGACATTGATATTGGATATAAATTTAAAAACTGAATATGCACAGTAAATTTAAAAAGTCAGTACATACAAAGGAGTACTCTCATCCTCCATATTAGTGGAGGGAAATTTACAAAAAGTAAATGACGGGTCCCATTGGATATGTACTTGGGGTGGGAGGAGTGAATACGTCAGTTTGGCAAATTTTAAAGACTTTTGTTTTGACAAGATCGATCAAGACAGTTAGAATGATCAGAATCGACAATCCAATACTACTGGTCGGGCCAAGAAAGGGATGCTTCATCCGAGTGATATCGCTAAGAAACCTATTTATTTACAAGCATTAAAAATTTAAAGCCAGTTTGATACACTTAGCTAGATATTAATTAGTCAGTTTTCAGTTTATATCTCCTCAGTATTAATCGGATATTGATATAGGGTTTCAAAACAATGCTATGATGTTGTGTGCTGCTGATGACAGTTCAATGACATGTAAAAATAAAACTGAAACAATACTGAAAGTAAAAGACACGTTGATTTTTACATGGTTCAGATAGATCAACTCATACGTCCACGGACTGATTGCTCAGTCAATCCACTAACTTCAGATTGGGTCTTGTTTGTGGGTACAAGAGTAAACCTAGATATTGAGTTCACTTTACAGTATCCCGCCTAACTCGACGTTCTTCCTATGCTTGCTGGTGTTAGGAAACCACTAACTGCTTTCGGATGCAGTCGACTTAACCTCTAACTTACAGGTGCTAGATGACCAAGCTTTCAAAAACTAACACTTCGTTACCTAGTTGCCTCAAACTTCTATACAACTTTTGGGGGTTTTGTAGAGGAGTTTTCAATTATGGATCCGAGTTATCACAGGCGATAGACTCAATGTGTCTAGGCTTAAGATATATAAGATGAATATCCTAGACTTAAAGAAGTGTGTACTGAAATCTCAAGCTGATAAATATATGTGAGCTCTTGATATTTACTGATAGCACTGTTAAACTTTCTTCTTCGAAATCATTGTTTGATATGCTTGAGCTTTGAGCTTGAATACTTTTGACAATTCAATTGCGTAGCGTTTCGGTCACCTTCAAAGGTTGGATTCTATACATATTTATAGAGAAAATGATAAATAGTATCGTTGGAGGAAGCACCAATCAAATTTTTCTATTGTCGTTTGAATTCCTCCCCGTTGAGACTTCTTGTACGTCGCTGTCAGAGATCTACATCATTGTACCTGTAGCTCTGCGACTCTGAAAGGTCTTCTGACATGCAAGATCTTATGCAGATATGCTACGACATGTGGCGAGTCAAACACTCAAGGCTTAATTTCTTTTCTATTTCTTTAGTTGAGTTGATTCAGATTTTATCAAGATCGACTTCAGTCGCCGCTTAAGAATGCTCCATCTTTATCGCAAGTCGGACTCGCCTTTATCGTGTTCGACACCGACTCAAGATGATGCTTTCAACAGACGTAGATAAATAGTCAGCTTTGACCTTTCATCAGCCAGCTTTGACTTGATATAGGTAGCATTGACTACTTGTCACCAGTTTTGACTATCAATAGATAACTTTGACTTTAGGACGCCAGATTTGACTTTCACGGGGACAGTTGACTGCCTGATATGACATTTAGTCATATCCTGGCTCCTTCATCTATTTCAACGCTGAGTTTCAGTCTCTGATCTTCAGCATTCGATCTTCCGACGTCAGTCTTCAGTCTTTGACTTTACTCCAGTAGCTCTGTTCATCAACATCGCTATACTTCAGCTTCTTCGACATCACCGACCTTCCGTCCGCCTTCGCCTCCGCCCACGATCCTTCACTGAGCTTCGATCAGTTGCCTTGATACTAGTACTCCTATCAGTATGGCTAGCTTCAATACTGCTTGAACTCCTTCAGCCTTGGGCCTGTCCAAACTGATTGTTCTACTGCTGAAACGACAAACGCCTAACTCTAGAACAAGTCAGTAGCATTAGTTACATCACCAAGATAATCATCAGATGTTTTGGGATCTAATCAAAACACACAATTAAGACAGATTAATTTCCAATAACTTAGAGATTTTTTCAACAGTAAACTAATTCAATTTCCCGCCAAATTGTACTTATAAAAGGCGTAATAACAAAGCAAAATGGAGCTGCAAATTTTTGCTCTCCAAAAAACTTCAAATCTGCAGTAATGGGACTTAAAAGCGCCCATGAGTCAAAAGTCCACCAAAAGGATGAAATAACTCAATTTTTTCTTCAAAGGTGTTATAACCGAGGAGCATAACGTGAGGCATCAACTTCTTTTGGATTCAGCCTGAGAATAATCTACAATATTTGGAAAGAAGCAAAACAACATCTTGCTAGAGGAACTCCAACTCATTTTCATTCAAAGAAGACATGTATTAAAAATAAAGATAGAAAGGTTGTAGATGTAGAAAAAATCAAGTCACTTTCTGTGCTTGAAAGATCAACAATTAGAAAGATGGCTATAAAACTAGAAATCAACAGAAGCTAATGGGGAAATAGATTAAATTGAAACTGATATGTTCACATACTAGTACTATATAACATGTACTTTTAGAGGCAAACAAACTTGATAGACTCAGGTTTAATTTGAGCAATTTGAGGTGTGATCATAATTCTAGTGAGCACATAAATTTTCAGATAATGCATAACACATTCCACATTGATGAAAAGTGATTTTATATGAACAAAACTATGGATAGATACTAACTAGTCTCAAATAAGTTAGAACCATACAGCATGCAAGTCAAAGATGTTTATCATGAAAGTTATGTTCATGTTTGTTGTGGGTAGACCCCTTATTGCATATGATAAAGAAGTTATTTTTTTATAGAAAGTTGGAAAATTTTCCATTCAAGACTATGGTTCCAGCAAAGAAGATTTCAAAAAACAGATCAAATTGTATTCTTGAGACCAAAATCATGCAGCCCATTACAAAAGAAGTAATCAAATAATGTCTCATAAGTCAAGTGATGAATTTATTTACCTTGTTGTTTATTTACTCTTTGAACTATCAAAACACATGTAATTAATCATTTAGTTTATCTTAAATTTCAGGTTATACCAACAATAAAAATTAAATGATCAAGTACTGCAAGTAAGAGGATATTCATTCAACAAGACATTGCCAAACCTCTTCTGTCTCATAATGATCCGGATTTAATTGATGCAGCCAACTCAAATGGATTCAATATCACACTAGTTTGTCAACCCCCCCAATTCTGATGACATAAATGTTAATGATAAGTTGACAAAGAATGTGGATGATCTTTTAAACAATGTGACCGCATCATTTGACGATCTGTCTGCTTGTTTTTCTAAGATTGCAAGGTTGTTATACAGAGATAATGAAGGTCAAGGGAGGCAACAACAACAAAATCCCTCACATGAACAAGATTGTCTAAGTTGGAAACATTTCCTGAATGCATTCAAGTGGAGGATGTAGGGAAATCTGATTTTACCCTCTTCCCTCAGATTTATCTTGGATGTTTAATTCACCATACATTGGTTATATACCTAGCATGCATCAATATAATTAATTACAATACGTAGGTGTTTACTCGTGTTTACCTGTAAATTTTTGGGATATGAGATCAATGGCAGACTCCAGCTTTGATCTTCTGGACTGTATCCCGGATGCCTATTCTTCAATATTGAGGGAGAGCAATCAGTGGAGAACACTGCAAAAATTCGCCTCCTATTTTGATCTCTATGATTTCGAAAACACATCAAATGAATATGATTGTTTTTTATTTTCTCTCACCTTGTATTTATAATGCATTCCTAGAATCATATTTAGATAAGATCTCTACATATCTAATAAATACAATAATATCTTTACAAATAAATCATATCTAAAATAATTATCTCTTGATATAGTTCATTATTCGTTGGACGGGAATTTGAAGGTTTTCTCATGCAGAACAAGGAACGTACAATCTAATAATATCAAATAATATCCCCTGATATATAATGATATCGGATAATATTTCTTGGTATCTAATAATATAAGATAATATCTATCTAGATACTGGAGATGTATTAAAATAATATATTAATCAGAACAGAGTCCCAGTGAGACTCTACATAGGATGTGCAAAAATAACAGCATCAACATGCCTTGATGGGCTAGCCTATGGATCAAATGCAAGGAATAAAGATAGACCTAAAATGAGTTAATTATCTTATGTTTAGCCCAGAACATAAATTAATTCATAAATATTTATTCTTTCCACTAGATAATAAATGTTGACTTGCCCCTTTATTGCCGAAGTTGAGTCAAGCTTGCACTTAGACTTACAAATCCCCGTATTTAAGATATCGCGCGTCCATTAATTATCTATATCATTCTGACTGCTTAAATAATTAATCTATTTAATTCCTTAAGTAATACCACTCAGCTTTATTATTGTACTTGAGCTAACTCAACCTGCAGGGTTTGGTACAATAAACTTTTTGAGCTCCTTAAGGGGACGTTATCATCCTAAACGGATACGGTGACTCGATACAGGTAACTAGCATGACATACAAGCACTGCCACCACACAAGATGCGGTGAATCTTGGGTTACCTCATGTAAACCTTATCCATAACAAGTCAAAATGATGGTCAGTAACTCATACTCACCTAAAACCTTATCGATATTTAAATCAATGTAAAGTCACCGAGATCTAGGTTCTTCACGACGGTCAGATAGAAGAAATCATCTCATTGTGATCCATCAATACGTCAAGATGTACCAGCATAGAAAAGAAACCAAGTTAAGTCACTTCTTATCTATACTGCAGCCCATACCGACAACTCGTCCTCAAGTTATTTTAGCTGTGATCCTTTTTATATTTCAATAAACTTAACCAATCATACAGATTTCCGTGATCTTCTACACACTGTATGATCTAACTTTTGTATGAGATAATAGGACAAACATATACAATCAAGTAAACAATTCAGATATGAGATTGTAATAGTGGTAACAAGAAATATTGTATTCAAGCTCAACCATTCTGCTTTCAGTTTACAAATCCGACAGATGAATGGCTAGTAAGAGAATGCTTGGAGTATTTAAACCAACATGAGAATTACTCTGGTTCCAACTATGATATTGGAGCTCTCATGAACAATTTGGGGTGTTAGTTTAGTTTAGTAGACTTTTTTACACCATTTACAACATAAGCAGCATACTAAACTGTTTTAGTGGTTGTTTAACATGTAATGTTCTGATTTTTGTCATGAAAATTGTCATTTTGTTATCTAGTCTCAGTTTTTTTTTTTGAGAAAACAATTTTGCATCATAGATCTTTTAATCACTTCATTACTGCATAGTCTAAACCTGCAAAACTAGAAATTTTAAGTCCATAGGGTGGCTATAATAGGACAGAGCTTCAGTTTGTTAGGCCAAAATATTTAACCCTCAACAAGTAACGAATCACAAAAAACATAATTAGGCCAATAAAATCTCATACTCAAATAACAATTAAATCCATCATTAGCTCAGATTATGGCACATAATATTTATTAACAACCCTCAATTTATTAAGGCATCATAACACACCATATAGCCCATACATGAACATCAGCGAGCATCGTCATCGCCAGAATGATCACACAGAACCAGCATGAAGACATCGCGTAACACAACATGCACCATGCACCAAAAACATCACGCCACCACGCCGCATAAAACGACAGGTCAGCACCACACATCACGTGTCAAAACAAGATGCAAGACACGGAAGCACCGCAGCAGTCGCCACACCACCCCAGCCAACCGGCAGGATCTTTTGTCGGTCGATCTTCACGATCTCGCAGATTCGCAGATCTCGCTGAATCACATCGTTGCCCACAACATTCAACCATCGCCAAGACGCAGCGTCGCGCCCAGTATCAATGAGTCACAGAACAGCGAACGACGGACGGGACGACATTATATGAAGAGACGAGACGCCAAACCAGAGTTTGAATTTTTAGAACGAGAACGATAAGAATCGAACGGCGACAGAACGGAACACGCGCGATATTGAAGAACGAACAGGCCGCGCCACAGTTTTTTTTCACACTTGAGAAAATTGTTGAAGCCAATGGTCCGCCAAACGGACAGACAGATGGTTACACCAACGGTCGAGATGCATGTTTAACGGACAGGTTACACGAAACCACAACGGTTTTTCAACAGAGAGTCGAGGCGGTACGAGGCGAGCGTCCAAAGAGAAACAGTTGTCGACATCCCCGTGGTTAACACAAGTTGACGACGGAGAGAACAGACGGTCACATCCAGAACACGCATCACGCGAACCATGAGACAGGTGTGACAAAACAGCAGCAGCGGTAAACAGTCAAAATCACACGATCGCGAACTCACAGCGGGTGAAAACACGACACAACCGTTATTCGCGATTGCAGTGCACCATTGCTCGATATATTTGTTTTAACAACAACACATTTGATTTGTGAAATGCCCGATTTCTGGCTCGAACCGGTCAGAGCCTCAGTCGAAACGCACTCCTGTTTATGCCTTCAAACAAATATTTTACATATATATATATATATATATATATATATAGAACGGATCAATGAACACATGACTGCGACCATGATAAGACGTTGAAGATGATGACGAAACAGAGAAGTCAGTGATAACCAAAACTTCTAAAATTATTTTGTTGTGCAACAATTTTAGAAAGTTTCGCTATGCACAACTTTATACCATTTTGTGCATCATCTTCAACGCCTTATGCATGGTTCGCAGAGTTCACAAAAAGACGTGGCCTCATTCGATCCATTCTATATATATATATATATATATATATATATATATATATATATATATATATATATATATATATATATATCTTGTAAAATAATATTGAAGGCCATAAAAATAAATTCTGGAGTTCGTTTTTCTCAGCTAGGGGCACAACTACGGATTCCCTCGAGCCCAACGTAAAAATCGAGCATTTCAAATATTCACAAAATCAAATGTAAATTATTTAAAATTTAAAGCAAATTATATCAAGCAAAAAGTGGGGTGTTACCTTACCCAAATCACGAGAATAACAATAGTTGTATATCATTATTTTTTCACCCACTAATTGTGGGATTTGCGGTGCGAAATTATGATTTTGACTATTTTACCCACTACACGTTATTTTGTCAACAACCTCATATCTAATTGGATTCACGTGATGCTCATATTTTAGATCTTGACCGTCTATTTTATACTCCCTCCATCCATCAAAAGCTTGTATTTAAATTTTTTGGGGGATGTCCAGCAAAAGCTTGTATTTTCCTCTTTTGGACACTCACCTCATAATTTTCACCCTCAACTTATCTCTCTATTTAGAAAAAAACCATTGTGGACTACTCCATACTTAACCTAAATCCATTTAAAACCAATACTTAGCATCTCAACCACATTTAATTAATCCACCAACCCTCTATCTGTATATCCATTTTACAAACTGGACCACTGATTTAGTTTCTAAACAATTTTCTCAAGTCTTGAAAAGGAAAAACCCTAATTTGGCAGCAACTGTTCATTCTTCAATATTATCTCACAATGCATATTTCCCATTCTATTATCCTTCGATTCAGGTTCTATATCATTCTCAATTCTTAAAAAATTCAAACTCTAGGGTTTGCGCCGTCTCCATTCCTTCTTCCATATATGAAAATACATCGTCCCCATCCCATTCATTCTTTGATTCCTCTATGGACTCGTTGGATACTACGACCTTGAGCCAAAGCTTGCATCTTGAAACATTGGTTGAATATTTATGGAAGCAAAGCTTTGATGTCGTGGTTCCAGAAACTGAAGATATACTTGAATCCTTTGAGATCCATGAAAGATCAGCCAACAAAAAAAGAGTCCATTCTTCGTTGGCTAGGGATTTGGTGTCCTAGCGTTTTGACGCTTCTATACTCAGGTGCTTCCCGTAATCTTGCATCTTGACTTTTAATTTTTTGTGATGGCGTAGTTGGCCTGACTATATCGTTTTTTATGCAGCGTAGTTGGCATGATTATGTGTTTTTTGTGGGGCATAGTTGGCATGTTGTGTTGTATTAATATTACACTTGATGTCTTCATGCTAATGGGCTCCTGTGTTCTGAAAATATTGTGAATCATTTCTAGACTTGATGTGAACGATACTTCACTTGATGTTGTTCATGAGGTTTAGCATATAGACAGTTGTGTTATGTTGTGCTTGGACCCTATGATGCCTTAATAGAATTGAGGGTTAAGCTAATAAATTATTATGTGTTGGCCTAGTGGTAGAGTGGTTAATGCCCGAACCCAAAGGTCTCGGGTTCGAGTCCACCGTGACACATCCTTTAAAATTTCTGTATTAAATTACCAAAAAAAAAAAAAAAGAATTGAGGGTTAAGCTAATAAATTATTATGTGCCATAAAAAATACAGAGCTAATGATGGATTTAATTGTTATAATAAAACCTAATTTTTCGTAAAAACCTAAAAATCAATGCACTTTACGTATAAAACTAATGCACCATTGAGTTCTTATAAAAAATAACACTATTCATCAATATTTGTAGTGCAACAACTTTATACATAAAGTGTATTAACTTTGTACATGAAGTGCGTTGGTTTTTAGGTTTTTACGGAAAATAAGTTTTTATTTGATTTATTATATATATATATATATATATATATATATATGAGCTAAGTAATAAAATAAGTTTTGGGCTAAGTAATAAAATAAATTTTGGACTTATGTAATTATCAAATTATATTATTAAGTTTTGGGCTTATATAATTGTCAAAAATATATTATTTACCCTTAAATTGGATTTTCTAGAATATTATTTTTTTTGAGCCCAAGTTCTATTTTATATTTATGTAGAAGTAAGATTTAATTAACAAGAATTCCAATAAAAGTAGGATTCTCATTAGGGTTATATATATATACACGCATACCAATCCACAACTATTGAATATTGCAATTTCTTTTCTTTTCCCATCTTCTCCAGCATTACTGCAATTTTGGATTATTAAAGTCAACATTGTGAATGTTTCTTTTTCTTTTTAATCCTTGCCACGTTCTCTGTTATTTGTTCATTCATTAAATTTGATTGACTTTTATCTATGAATCCACTAAGTCTTTCACATGCCCAAATATATAATAATAATTGTTGAAAGCAATTGACCTTGGGTTGTGAAATTAAATCTGTAAAGAATTAGTTTATGGCTACAGTTTTAATTTCCTTTAAGTCTCTTTGTTTTAAAATGAATAATAATGAACTAGGTTGTATTCAAATTAAAAATTGATTCCTATTCTTTGTTTTTGGCGTTAATGTTTCTTTTATTTAATTCAGGGGATTAGTTAATTCTTAATCATTTAATCATTAAAATGGTTTACCACTATAAGTGTGGATTGACTTTTGCTAATAGATTTCTACATCAGTTGATAAAAGGTAAGTTGCGTACTGTGGTATTTGTTTTTAGCTAAGTTCTTGTTGGTTTAATTGTTTCTATTAGAGTCAATTACAAAGGATTTAATGTGACGTCCGGGACGTAATACGGAGTGATCGCGGTGCGGAGGCATGGACAAGGAGGCTCGATTAAGGCTTCAAAGCGAAGGGTACATGAATGAACCAAACGCACCTGAATGAGAGGATTTCGAGAATATGCGGTATGAGATCGCATATTCGAGAAGAGCTTAAAGGATTTGATATGTGCTACTCATACCAACAAGATGCATCTTCTTTCTGGAGTCCATCTCATAAAAACTCTAAAGTTAAGCTGCTTGGCTTGGAGCAATTGGGATGGGTGACCGGAAGTTTTCTCGGAGTGTGTGAGTGAGGACAAAGACACCGAAAAGATTCGTGTTGGTCTCGTGGGGTCACCACAATCCAAGCCGGGTCGTTACAGATGGTATCGAGCCGAACCCTCCCAAGACGGTGTGGTTCGGGACTAACCAAACGGAAGTTGGTGGGCATGTGACGCCCAAGGTAATACGGAGTGATCACGGCGGAGGCATGGACAAGAAATGTCTCGATTAAGGCTTCAAAGCGAAGGGTACATGAATGAACCAAACGCACCTAATAAGAGGGATTTGAGAATATGCGGTATGGGACTGCATATTCGAGGAGAGCTTAAAGGATTTGATATGTGCTACTCATACCAACAAGATGCATCTTCTTTTCGGGAGTCCATCTCATAAAAACTTTAAAGTTAAGCGTGCTTGACTTGGAGCAATTGTGGGATGGGTGACCCACTGGGAAGTTTTCTTAGGGAGTGTGTGAGTGAGGACAAAACACACTGAAAAGACTCGTGTTGGTCTGTGGGGTCAGCCGTCAATCCAGAAGCCGGGTCGTTACATTTAATTAGTTTCATATAGTATATTTCTTTTCATTAGTTAGTTTGAGGCAACACGTACAAGTTTTAATTACTTAAGTAATTGTATTTAGTCCTGTATTAAAATATGGTTGTAATCTTAATCATTTAAGTTTTATTTGTGAAAATCAAAACTTTATATCCTTGATTACTATAATTTTAGAAAATGGCATGATAAATCTTATAATATAGTTTCTCACGTTAGGGAATTTCATGTTTAAGAATTCTAGGCCTTATAAAATTCATTGTATTTGATTGGATTAGGTGCGGCGCAACTAGAATCCTCTTCCCAAAATTGATTGATTTTGGTTTGTTGTGTTCGACAAAACAAGGTGGGTGAAATTTTCTTTAACTTGCAAATATGTGATTTGGAATAAACATATTTATTTGCGAAAATGAAATTGGTTTGAGAAATATTCTTTTATGTCTAATGCGTATATCGTGGTTTGGATTGTGATAAATATTTATTGCATGCGGTGAGCATGCAAGTGGAAAAGCCGTGATAGTGAGTCATTGACTGTGTGTATATCCTATGTCGGTGAGGCAAGATTTTAAGCCGGTGAGGCTGAGCCTTGACGGTGAGTCATTGGCTATGTATATATCCTATGCCGGCGAGGCTGAGCCTTGACGGTGAGTCATTGGCTACGTGTATATCCTATGCCGGTTAGGCAAGTTTCTAGACCGGTGATGCTGTATATGACATTGAATGCATGCGGTGAGTATGCAAGTGGACATGCCGGTGAGGCAGAATTGTAAGCCGGTGAGGCTGAATATGGTTGGTTATCCATTTCCTACAATGTATACACGTTTGGACAAAAATAATGATATTACTTGTTTCCCACCACTGAGTACGTTTTTGTGCTCACCCCCTTTTATGTAAAATATTTTCAGGTCAGTGATCGTGGAACCGCGTGGCGGTATGGGTGTGCCTAGTGGTGTTATGTCGCTTTTAGTTCCTTCTAAGACATGTGCTATTTTGTTTGATTTCCTTTTATTTATTATCGTTGTTGGATTTGAGTTATTAGGACTCCAACTTATTTCATGCTATTAGGTCTTGCGTAATTTGCTTTGGATCATTTGATGGTGTCAGTTCTGTCGTGCAAAGTTTAGACTTGAGTTTGTTTGACTTATTATTTGCAAATTATATTTGAGAGATTTTATATATGTTATTTAAATATTTTATTCAATAAAAATAAAAATAAAATCACTTTGACATGTTTCTGCTTTAGCTATTTAAGAAAATATAATATTTTTAAATTATTAATTTAGGATATTACAGTTAATATGCATAATTAGGTCTGGTTGTGCATATGATTGTAATGGTTGTACATATGATTATAAGTAGTCTTACGAAACAAAACAGTAATTAAAAATCCTTGTTTGAATAACACTTAACAAAAAAAACCTAAATTATAAAATTACCTTAAAATAAAAAGTACAAATAAAAAATTCACACCACAAGTTCTCCAATTCCTGGATGGAAAAAAATTGATGATATACAACTACTGTTATTTCTGTGATTCAGTTAATATGCATAACTAGATAGTAATATGTACATATGATTGTAATGTTTGTGCATATGATTGTAAGTAGTTAGGCGAAACGAAATAGTACCTAAGAATCAAACTTGTAAAATTAAGAATTCTCATTTGAATAATAATTAATGTAAAAAAAAATATCAAATTTATAAAACTACATTGATTAATAATTAATGTTTGAAAAGAATCAAATTTATAAAATTACTTTAAGATAAATATCTCAATTCTCCCTAAGCATAGGGATATTCAAAATCGATAATGATGATAAGGATGTAAAATCGTATATTTGTTTGCATAAATTTCGTTGATGATGTACCAAAAAATTCAAATATTCTAATAAACTACAATATATATATATATATATATATATTGGAAAACTAATTGTGAACCATAACAAGAATATTACTCCATACGTCTCATCCAAGACGATTCATTTCTTTTCGGTACTGTTATTTAGGAGAATGGATAAAGTAGTTAAAGTGATAAAAAATAGGTAGGACCCACAACTTTGAAGAGATAATTATTTCCTAAAAATGAAACAGACCATCTTGGGTGGGACAACCCAAAATGGAATACAAGTCATCTTGTTTGGGACGGAGGGAGTAGTATTTAGATACAGATTTACGATAATAGATGAAGGAAAAAAAATAAAAATTATATAAAGTGAGATAATAAAAAAAGATTATGGAAATAAAAAACACCATAAATAAATTGGAAAATCCTTTAATTTTCTTATATGATCGGTTACACCTAAAACAAAAATTACTACAATGGCCTCATTACAAAAATATAAAAAATTGATGTCTAAAATAACTCTAAAATCTTGAACACAAGATCATGTAAAATAAACACACAAGATGAGTTCTTAAAACATATAAAGTTCTCATTCAATCAATTCTATATATATATATATATATATATATATAGAGAGAGAGAGAGAGAGAGACATTGATTATAGAAGGAACTACCTCTTAAATAAGAACTAAGAACCAATAGCCATCGTTAGATTATATAAGATTGGATGCTCATAATTATTTAATGATAAAAATAGTCAAATCCCTAAGTTTTTGCTATTTGGATCTTTCACATTCTATTATTCAGTATTCGTGTAATTCATGTTGTTGTTCATGTAATCGTGTTTTTGTGCATACTATCGCATTCTAATTTATTATTATGTTCATGTAATTCATGTTGTTGTACATGTAATCGTAGTAATTGTGTATATGAGATCAGTTACCGTAAATGAATATATAAAATCATTTGATTATATGACTAAACGGTTAACATTAAAATTTGAGGATAGTAAACGATTTATAATCAATTTTGACCGTTAATATTATAAAAAATGGATGGATCACATTAGTTCTTAGTTCTAATAAAAGTTAGAGTTCTTATATATATATATATATATATATATATATATAAATTGGTTCATGTACATACAAGGTTTAACGTACAAACATAAGAACAAATATTGGCCATTAGATATCTTATTTAGATTGTTAAAATTGAGATTATTGTAGAATTTTTTTTATTACTTACTATTGTATTAAGATAATTACATTGTGCATTGGTCAACATATATGCACAAAGGTGTAGACGTGCATTTGACAATAACCATTTTCATTCAGATGTACAAATGTGCATTTTTGTGCAGATGTATAAAAAGTACATTTGTGATTTAGTAATTTATCCACATTACTAAATAACACTTGTAGAGGCTACTAAATAACACTTGTAGAGGCTAAATTGAACATTTGTGCGTAAATTTACTTTCACATACACAATTACGAATTTGTCAAATTGTTCAATTTACAATACCTTCTACATTCTTGTTTATCAGGCCACTTGTACTTTTTCCATAACACCTTCTACGAATTATTCATTTTTTCCAGTATCCTTCATCCTTGTGTCTTGATTTTCCTATTCGCATTTTTTATTGTCACCATTTTGTATGCTCAAAACCATTGAGTTCAGAGTAACGGATACAAGGGAAAATCAGGGATGCACAACGTGTTTTGGTAAAATTATGAGAACAAATCATGTTCATTAGATTTGAAAATCTAAGGGTTATTTTTAAATGTGCATCTGAATTAGTTATATGCATATTTTTATATATAATTGTGCATTTGTGCATCTACGTCATAATTTGTGTATTGAATTTGAAGCGTCTATATTGATTTATCAAGGGTTGATATTTATTCTCATATTTACACTACATGTACATATAATTTTTAACATATATAAATAAGAACAAACCATGTCCATTATATTTGAAAATCACACGGTTATTTCTAAGTGTACATCTAAATTAGTTATATGCATATTTCTGCACATAATTATGCATTTGTGCATCTGCGTCATAATTTGTGTATTGAATCTGGAATCTATATTGATTTATCAATGGTTGATATTTATCCTCATATTTATATTATAAGGAGTATCCATACGATAATCACTCTCTATATGTAGGATTGATTCATATACATATAATCTTTAACATACATAAATGAGAACAAATCATGTCCATTAGATTTGAAAATCACAAGGTATTTTTAAATGTGCATCTGAATTAGTTATATGCACATTTCTGCATATAATTATGTATTTGTGCGTTGTCGTCATAATTTGTGCATTGAATCTGAAGCGTCCATATGATTGATTTATCAATGATTGATATTTGTCTTCGTATTTATACTATAAGGAGTGTCCACACTATAACCACTCCAAATATATGTATATAGGGGTTGGATCCAGTGAGAACTCATTTTTTTTTAGAACTTGAGAACTATGCACAAATGTATAAAGTTGATGAACAAAATCTATAAAGTTGTACACAACGAAAACATTCTAAAATTATTGAACAATAAAACAATTATAGAAAATTTTCATTGTGCATAACTTTATACCTTTCGTGCATCATCTTCACATGTCTTATGCATAGTTCTAAAAAAAGATGTAATTCATATTTGATCAACTCCCTATATATATATATATGGATTGGATCTAATGAGAATTCATCTTTTTGAGAACTTGAGAATTATGGACAGACGTATAAAGTTGATAAACAAAATCTATAAAGTTGTGCATAACGAAAACATTCTAAAATTATTGCACAATAAAATAATTTTAGAAAATTTTCGTTATGCACAACTTTATACCGTTCCGTACATCATCTTTACACGTATTATGCATAGTTCACAGAGTTATAAAAAAAGATATAATTCTCATTTGATCTACTATGCAAACTATGCATAAGACGTGTAAAGATGATGTACATAATGATATAAAGTTGTGCACAATGAAAATTTTCTAAAAAGTGTTTTGTAATGCAACAATCTTTATAGATTTTGTTCATCAACTTTATACGTATGTGCATCAAGTTCTCAAGTTTTTAAAAAGATGAGTTCTCATTGGATTCAACCCCTATATACATATAGGGAGTTGATCAAATGAAAATTCTAATTTTTTTTTTAAATTAAGAACTAATGTGATCCATTCGTTTTTTATAATTAACGATTAAGATTAATTATAAATCGTTTATTATCCTTAGATTTTAATGATAATTGTTTAGCCAAATAATCAAGAGATTATATATATATATATATATATATATATATATATATATATATTCATTTACGATAACTGTTCTCATATGTACAATCATTGTGAACAAATGCAAAACAACATGAATCACATGAATATAACAATGGATTGGAATGTGATAGCATGCACAAAAACTATGATTACATGAGCAACAACATGAATTACACGAACAACGAAGAATAGAATGCCAAAGATCCAAATAGCGAAAATTTAGGGATTTGATTATTTTTATCATTAAATAATTATGAACTTTCAATCTTATTCAATTTATTGATGGTTATTGGTTTTCATCAATTCTCATCTAAAAAGTAATTCTCTCTTTAACCAATCCCTACATAGATTACAAATCACAATAAGAATATATATATAGAGATATAGATTGGGACGGTGGATGATAAAGTATATATACAAGTATTTATTTATGGAATGTCTTATTCAAGCGAAAATAAAGAAAAGACAGAGAATTCCATAAAGGGGACATTTCTTTATCTCTTCGTTTATTTTATATAAAAAAAACTTGCTCCTGTTACATTGAACTGAAAAGAAAATGAAAAGATTAAAGAGGGATATATATATGTTTTGTGAAAGAATACAGTGCATCTGAAAATAGGTCCATGTAACACATATAGGATAGGGACTTAGCCAATCGAAATTTATAGATGCATATATAATTAGTACTAACATAATAAAAAATCTTTACATACACACACTACAATAAAGAAGATGCTGGCGATTTCTGGATTTATCACATGGGTTTCCCCCCGGGAAACGTATGAGTAGTTTTCATCTTTTTTGCATGCCCTCTCATTTTTACAAAATTATATACATAAATATATTTTTTGAGTGTCTCTAGATTTGATTGGATTTGACTGAGATTTGAATAAAAGGAATAAATGTCATTTTAGTTATGCATTTAATAAGTTCAATAGCTATAATATCTGAAACTCGATCGAAATATAATTTTACATCAGAGATAAATTAAGTTTTATTTTCTTCTATTTCTTAATTTGTTTGGTCGCATCCTTTGAACTTTTTATTTTGAAAATTAACTAGTTTGGACCGACTTTGACTGAGTTGTGGTCCAAGTACATGTATTAAATTGATAATATATGTTATTTTATTGTTGGAAATTATGCTTCGAGTGGATGAGAATATTAATACGTCTATTGTAAATTTTCACCGGGTTGTGGGAGGGTTCTATACAGTCGCCCAATCAATCCCAAAGATCGCCATACACGTGTCCACTTGCTGATTGGGGCTAGGTGACGTGGACTGATGACTGGAATTTTTATTTATTTATTTATTTATTTATTTATTTATTTATTTTCCCTTTGGTTTTGGACGTAATTGCACGACCTTGTTTAGAATTAGATGCGACAGTAGGTGCGGTTGCAGTAGCAGTTATAAACACCTATCCCCTTATTTGGTGCTACTTTATTCTATACTTTTAATGCTGCAACTCCAAGTTGAAATCCTCTCGTTGCATTAATTTTGTTAATAGTCTATGAGTAGAGTGGTAACCCTAATTATATATAGGAGTGTTGATGCTTATTTATTATATATTAATACATACAAGCATATCGAGTTGTGCATGCATTGTTGGAGTATCTTCTTTTTTTCGAGAAGATTGTCAATTATGTAAACAAAAAATTTACTTTGCGGTAATTACAAAAGTATGTGTTGTTAGCAATCCACAATCACCTCCAAAGATAGCACGATACACGCCAAGAATAGCTCCGGAAATCCTGCAATATCACACTAAATTAGTTGTTTCCTTATTTACAAAACCATTGTAAATCCTATATATTCTTACCTCTTGTTTACAAGGTTGAATATACTGAAATAATATTACCAATCTTTTCAATCTTCTCTCTCAAACGCGTTCAATACTCAAGTTAATATGGTATCGAGCAATGATAATGATCCTCACGGATCATCGCTATTCAGCGATCATCATTTACCAATCCACAAACCTTTTTTCGTATGGAGAACGAAGAACACAATAAGCCGAGACCCAACAGCCCGGGTAAGTCACGGCTCAAGAATTAGCCACGCTTCTACGACACCTAAGCCTCGGCTAATCAACGTAAAATCGTGCACCGAGAACAACCAAAGCCGATCAACACGATAAGCATCAAATTGAACGAGTTCAACTATGCCTGTGGTCACGAATGATGCACTTAGCCATCGGAGGAAGGGTTGCCTCAATCACATCATCGGCCATCCTCCTTCCCCGAGCCGAATGATCCCGCACACCACAATGGTATCGAATGACCTCACGGTCATATCTTCGATCGTTCGTAACATGGAACCTACATTGGCAAACAACTACGCTCAATATAGGATTGCAGAAAGCCTCGGAGAAGCTTAGCCGTAACATACAAAGATCAAAAAGACTCACCCAAGTATTCGAACTCACAAGACAAGCCAACAAGAGCAAGCAAGGCAAGGCACCATAGAAAGTTTTTCACAAAGAAGTTTACAACGAATATGGGCGTAAATAGATGAACACCACGAATCCAATGGAATGCGATAAAGATATAGCAACATACCGAAGATACAATCCAAACACGACTATTCCAATTTCGTCGGAATAAACGAGAACTACGAACCCGAGCAAGGGACGTGCTTAAAATTGATCCGCTACCAACTGTGGAGGCAGCGTATGCTATGATACGACGAGGGCGCCAAGGGGAATTTGGGATCGAACTTCCGAGGATCCCACGGATCGAGAAATCGGAACGGTCTCGTGATGCGAGCAACGACGCAAAGAATGTGTATGGCGGCGAAAGGGTTTCGCTCGCTCAATCGCCCACTCAATCGGTCAGGCCCGACAAAAAACATCGGCTCATCATCCCGGGATAAGAGCAAACTCAAGTGCTCGCACTGCGGGATGACAAAACATACGAAGGACATGTGTTTCCAATTGGTGGGATGACAACCACAAGCCGCCGCGAAATAATCAGGGAAAGGTCACCGTCGCAATGGCGGCGCCGGGAACTGGCGCCACCGGATCGCGAAGCAACAAACTCCCCGAGGAAGACGGCGCCGCGGCTGAAGGAGAGAAGGAATGGGGAACGGCTAGGGTTGCAGCGAGAGTAAATGGTGGAGAAGGAGAAAAGACGCCCATGCCCCTGAATTATGAAGGTAGCGGGTCGGGTGTTATACCCGACCCATCCGGTTCTACTCCTGGGTCACCCAGCATTTCCGGATCTTATTTGACTCATTTCCTGAATTCGTCTCCTAATTCCATATCTCAAGTAAATGTTTTAAAACAAACAAATCATATGGAAAAGAAAAGTACTGAATGGATATTTGATTGCGGTGCCACAGACACCATGACATATGATTTGTCAGATATTTTGATGCTTACAAAGTCACAGAAAACCCATGTCCAGACAGCCAATGGGGAAATCACTCCAGTTAGTGGGGCCGGCACGATTGAAATTTCTCCAACCCTTAGAGTTTCTAATTGTCTATATGTGCCAGCGTTATCCCATAAACTGTTATCTATCAGTCATGTCACAAAGGAACTTAATTGTACCGTACCGATGCACCCTACCTTCTCGCATTTTACGGGATATCCAGACGGGAGATTATGGACGGCACCGAACGAAATGGATCAGATTACGTGGACGAAATTGCTCAACAAGGCACCGTGATGCTGTCTACCGGAAATACCAACACTGCTTGGCTCTGGCATCGCCGACTTGGACACCCTTCCATAGGTTACCTTAAACTTTTATTTCCTACATTAGTTTCTTCAGATTTGCATTGTGAAACATGTGGTTTAGCCAAGAGTCATAGACAAACCTTCAAACCTAATAATACTCGTGTGAACTCTATGTTTTCTTTAATTCATTCGATATTTGGGGCCCGCTTTGTCATTGGGGTTAAAATTTCAAATATTTTTATTATTCATGACGACCACACTCGTATGACTTGGGTTTATTTCTTGCGACACAAATCTGAGGTTTATTCCAAATTTGTCCTTTTTTATAAAATGATTCAACACCAGTTCAAAATCAACATTCAAATTTTACGATCCGATAACGGGGGAGAATTTGTTAATTCATCTATGGAAAAATTCTTCCACGATAACGGCTTAATCCATCGACCACTGTTCCCACACACCGAACAAAACGGAGTCGCCGAAAGAAAAACCGTATCATTCTTGAAATTACACGAGCAATCACTATGAATCTGGGTACCTCCAAATTTTGGCTGAAGTCGTAGCTACGCCGTCTCATCTTATTAACCGACTTCCCACAAAAGCCTTCACCTCAAAACTCCCATACAAGTTCTTTCCAATATTACCCAAACACCTGTCCCTCTTACCTTAAAACCACGTATCTTCGGTTGCTCTGTTTTTGTCCATATACCAAAACATGAGCGCACAAAACTGGATCCCTGTGCAGTTAAATGCGTTTTTGTCGGATATGGAATCAACAAAAAAGGCTACCGTTGTTATGATCCTAAATCCCGTCGCATGTTCACCACTATGAACTGCAATTTCCTCGAAACCGAATTTTTCTACCATCACCACCTTAGCAGTCAAGGGGGGGAGGATATTGAGTCTGACCCACTAAGTTGGTTGCCAATTTCGAGCCATCCAGTAGAGGAAATTCCAACAGAGCCAGTTAACGGTGCCGCTGAGACAGTTCCTGAAACGACTTCACAGTCCAATGACCTCAGTGAACCGGATAATCACCTCCCCAGTCCGGTATCCGAAGTAAGATCTCACTGAAGATAATGGCGAGCCTCACGCCTCTCGGGAGGAAGTTTCTTCCATTGAATTGATGGACCACCCTCACAAGAATCATGATTCATCCACATATGTTCTCGCCTCCATGAGCACCGCAGGATCCTCCAAGAAGATATTCTCCAGAGAGCCACCAGATCATCCAGGTACCCGATTGGGAAAGTCACTAACGATAATCTTAGCAGTCTTGCAAGAGCTTTTCAGGTTGCTCTTTACCAAGAAGAAGACTTGCCCAAAACAGTCGAGGAAGCTCTCAAATCGGAAAAATGGGCGTAAGCAATGAAAAAGAACTGAACGCCCTGATTCGAAACAATACATGGGAAGTGTGTGATCGACCACGAGGGAAGAAACTGGTCGGATGCAGATGGGTTTTCACCATTAAGAGAAAACCAGATGGATCTATCGAAAGATACAAAGCTAGACTTGTTGCGAAAGGGTATACCCAGACCTATGGGGTGGACTACTCGAGACTTTTTCTCCAAGAGCCAAGATGAGCACAAGAAGAGCCTTAATGTCTATTGCAAGCAAACCAAGAATGGCCCTTCATCAATTTGATGTTACCAATGCTTTCCTACACGGAGAATTAAAGGAAGAAGAAGTATATATGGAAGCACCACCGGTTTTGACATTGGCGGCAATGGAAAATATGCAAACTAAAGAAAACTTTGTATGGCCTCAAGCAATCGTCAAGGGCATGGTTTGGAAGATTCACCAACGCTATGAGAAGCTATGGATTCAAGCAAAGTAATTCTGATCACACTCTGTTCTTGAAAAAACGTGGAGAGCTCATTACCTGCTTAATCATATACGTCGATGATATGATCATTACATGAAGTGATACAGAAGAAATGGAAAATTTGAGGAAGCAACTATTTCTTGAATTCGAGATGAAAGATCTCGGTGCCCTTAAGTACTTTCTTGGTATCGAAGTACTTAGGTCAAGCAGAGGAATTTTCATATGTCAAAAGAAATACACCCTAGATCTTCTCACCGAAGCAGGGATGCTGGAATGTAAGCCAACAGACACTCCTATTGCTATGAATCATAAACTGCAGATAGTTGAAGGTGCCGAAGAAGTCGACCGTGGGAGGTATCAACGTCTGGTAGGAAAACTCAACTACCTTCTCATACAAGACCGGATATTGCTTATCTTTGTTGGAGTCGTTAGCCAGTTCATGCACAAACCACAAATTGATCACATGGACGCTGCACTCAGAATCGTAAGATATCTCAAAGGAACTTTCGGATATGGAATATTTTTTGGCAGGAACAAACATTTGAGAATACACGGCTATACGGATGCAGATTGGGCAGGAAATCCGATGACGTAAGATCGACCTCGTGATATTTCACCTTCATTGGAGATAGCTTGATAACTTGGAGAAGCAAGAAATGAAGGTCGTAGCACTTTCCAAAGGCCAAGGTAAGTCGGAGGAATCAAAGTCGGACTAATGGAGATTTTATGGTTAAAGAAACTAATGATGTAAATTGGTTTCCTCCGATCAAACCATTAAGTTATTTTGTGATAATAAAGCCGCCATCAAGATATCCGAGAATCTGCTCAACATGATCGAACGAAACATGTTGAGATTGACCGATACTTTATCAAGGAAAAATAGAAGTTTGAGTCATCGAGCTACCCTTTGTCCGCTCAAGATCAAATGGCGATATATTGACCAAGGTGTAAGCTCAAGAAGTTTTATGGATATACTAGTCAAGTTGAATATTGGGATCCCACTACTCAACTTGAGGAGTGTTAGCAATCCACAATCACCTCCAAAGATAGCACGATACACGCCAAGAATAGCTCCGAAATCTCGCAATATCACACTAAATTAGTTGTTTCCTTATTTACAAAACCATTGTAAATCCTATATATTCTTACCTCTTGTTTACAAGGTTGAATATACAGAAATAATATTACCAATCTTTTCAATCTTCTCTTCTCAAACGTTTCAATACTCAAGTTAATATGTGTGCCTTCCAATGTTTTAAGAACGTAGTATGTGATATATATGATAAATTTTTTATTGAAAATGATTCTCGTATAAGATGGTAAATTCATATGAGGAAATAAGATCCACAAATTAATGTTGTCATCATTGGTATAGATTGAACTAAGATATGGATTATCATATATGAGATGAAGATCCACTCAACAAGAGAAGTCTATCTATAAGGAAAGTCCTTATATAAGTCAAAGATATTTTTCAATAAGAAAATTATTATTTGGACTACAAAAGAAGATCTAGGACTTGAAGACTATATAAGAAGATCCACTTTCATTCAAAAAGGTGGGAGGGTTTTTGCTTAACTGATCTCTCACAATGTAATATCGAGAGTCTTTTGTTCCTGTTAGGTGTCCCCCCTGAACGTGCTAGCAGTGGTATTGTTCCTGGTATTTGTCTCAGTACACTATTGAGTTTTCATTATATACTCTTGTTTTTTGGTTGTTTAGTGTATGGATTAGGTGATGAACGGATCGTACATACTTTCAATATTTCATCATATGTGGAGATTTGGAAGTTTCATAAGCGTAGTGAAATGGAGTCTTATTGTGTAAATCTTTCTTTAATTTATCTCCGATATGCACTCCCATAGGTTCGACCCTAGGTAGGGACGGGTCTTCTCGCGGGCCGATCTGACCTGAATCCCAACCTAACCTGGATCCATTATTATTAATATTATAATTTTATAAATGGTACATTTATTCAGAATATGTGATATATTTACTAAGGGTAATTGATATGTTTACTCATAGTAAGTGATACAATTTTGTTTATTCACAACAAGTGATACAATGACATATTTGTTCATAACAAATGATACATTTATTAAAAGAAAGTGATATATTTATTTACAATAAATGATATTTTATTTATAATAAAGTGATACAATAGCACATTTATACAAAAAAATGATGTATTTATTCAAAGCAAGTGATATATTTATTCACAACAAATGATACAATGATATATTTATGGGCCAGACCGAGTTGGACAACTTTGGGTCGGGTTAGCCCGTGATATGATCCGATCTTAGGTAGGGTTGAACCTACCGAAATGTTTGTGTTTATCTATAAAATATATCGCCTGCTATAAGTACCACCAAAAGGATATTTGAAATTGAATAATTGAACCTCTTGATTTGATTTTTAGCCGTAGTCCTTCAAATTAATCCCCAACATAGATTTGAATGCTTAAAAAAAAAATTAATAAACAAGAAATAACTATTTTGGTTTTCTCTTGAAGTATTTATAGTCGATTTTATCTCAACTTCACGAGAATTAATTTTGACTTGACTTAATTACAAACATTAATTTAATCCCATTTCCAAATGTCCTAATTCGTTAACAGGCCATTTCAGAAATACTATATCTAAAGTGATGGTCCCTGGGGATACGTACTGGTGTAGGCAATGGGGGAACATTTCACTTAAGGTAAATTAAATTTTTTCTTTTCTCAAGACTCGACTGTCTACTGTAGTAGTAGTTGTCGGTTAGCTGAAGTCAGTTCAGTACTGGTGTTAGGACGGCTAATTAGTTTAAGTAAGGAGAGTCTTGGTCAGAGTGATATCAGTTAGCAAACCTATTGACTGTTGAAGCAGCTGGTCAGTTGGACTGATAACTGATATGAGTGCGGAATGAGGTGGTTATATTTTACCTTTACTAAAAATTAAACTGACGAAAAATACTTAGTCAAATGATGGTTGAGTCAGCTCTCAGTTTATCTTATCAATATCAAACTGATACTGATAGAGTGTTTCAAGCAGTGTTGTGCTGGTGATGATTAGTTCAATAACATGCAAAGTAATTACGATACTGAAAATAAAGAACTGAATGTAAATAATACTTAGTTTTTACGTGGTTCAGAGAGATAAACTCCTATATCCACGGACTGATTGTTCAGTCAATCCACTATCTGGGACTTGATCTTGTTTACGGGTACAAGAAATAAACCTAGATACAGACATTAACCTCTTTTGTATCCCTACAAAAAGGGCGTTCATCCTACGCTTACTGGTGCTAAGAAACATCTGACTGATTACGAATACAGTCAACCTAACTTCTTGCTTATAGGTGCAAGACAACTAAGCTTTCAGCAACTAACACTTCGTTACCTACTTGTCCAACTTTTACTTTCACGCTCTTTAAAAAATCATCAGAAAACAAATTGAGTTGTAATTGAGCAAGTAGGTAATGAAGTATGAGTGTTAGCATCTTGGAAAAGCGCAACTTTAAAAAAAATTAAAAAAGAGAAAATAAACTCGGGTCGAGTTGAAATTTAGTATTCACGTTCAAGACTCATATATAAAGATATGGTTAAAAATAAGAATTTTTCAAGCACTTTAACATAGTCTAAAACATCATGCCATTTTTTACATTTCCGGGTAGCTCACGGCAGTTTCCATAACTCAACAAAATAATCATCTTAACAAGATTCCAAGCTCATAAAAATTATATGCTTCCAAAAAAATTGTCATATAGTCACATAGGAACATATTTCTCATGCTAGATCATACATGCCATGACGTTTTCAATATCTCGAGACATATAACATCACATATCAACGCAATAAGCCAACAAACTTCACAATGGTGTGTCGAGACTCCGTTCTCGTACGACCACCTCTGTTCCACCGATTTTTCTCAACATCCTCCACCAAAAAATCTTAGATCTAACATGCAATGTAGGAGGACACATCCGTTTTGAAAATCAATCGGTAGAAAATATTTAAAAACCAAGGGAAAACCATTTTTACCTTTGAAATCCACTCCTCTCTCTCTATCTCTCTCGATCGTCCCTCTCTCTATCTTTCTCCCTTCTTCTTTCTCCTCCTCCAAGCTTCAACAATGACTTAGATGGTGGTATATGGGCTGTATTGAAGTATAAGAGTGATGGAAGAGAAGAACTTGCTGTGAAATAGAGAGTAGTAGCCGAAAATGGGGTAGAGAGAAGGTAGAGTTTCTCTCTCTAAAATTTAAATGTTCTTGAATGTGGATGAGAGAATGAAGTATAATGAGAGTGTGTAGAAAATAAAATGAGTTCGTAAACCCACAAAGAATGGGTGAAGTGGTCGAGCATATGGGTGGGATGGGTTCAAAATTTATCTTTTAATGTGATGGATAACTGACCAATGCATGATCAAGCTTTTCTTACGTTATATTACACCCTTCCCATGTCCGTTTTCTATTCCCCAAATAGTCAAATCCAATTTGAATTCATATTTTTAATTCTAAAACATTTTAAAATATGATTTTGGAATCATGTAATAATATATCATATATGTAAATGTTGAGTGGACCATTACTAGTCCATTTGAACACACACACACACTCGACGCACGCACACACACACACATACACTCACGCACACAACACACACATACACTTAATAAAATGTATACCTTGACATATAATAGCATCTCATACACTTATCATGTAGTAATTAATTATAATTACACGTATAAGGTCAATTAAAGATAAAAATCGACTTATACTTTGTAAATTCAAAATAATTCGAATTACTATAGGAAATTAAAATTCCATATATTATATGAAGTAATGTTCCATGTATTTCAATTAATCACGTCATATGATATGCATGTCATGACTTTCAAATTTTTCGTGCCTCAAATACAAATTTTTAAAATCATGCATTTCTTGATCGCGTCGGATCAAAATTTTAAAATCTCATGAATTATCAATTCACTTGTGAGACTTGATACTTTAGAAATCATGAAATTTTCAAAATATCACTTTGAATTTTCTTATCTGGGAAATAGGACCTAGATTCTAGTCTACGTTCTCTAAGGAGTTCAACTTAGAGACTGAAACGCAAGGTGTTACATATTGATCTCTCTTCCATCAAACACTGGCTCTTATCGACAGTGCTGGAAGAGTTTCTTTGTGAACTTGAAGTACTGATATTCTCAACAACCATAGCCTTGCGCTCGTTCAGCTTTCTGTCACGCTTGGCTCTCAATGCTTTTCTCTTTCTTTCCATAGTTGAAGCACTCGTCGTCTTTGTATTCAGGTCGGCTGGGCTTCTCGTCAATCCGATCCTTGCTTGATCTTTTTTTACAGCTTCTGTCATGACCGTTTCTTTTCTTTCGATACTTGTTGTACCTCTTTAGTCGAGCTTCTATCTCCCGAATCTTTCAGCCATCAGCGTGTATTGAGTCAGTAGTTCGTAATTGCTACACTTACCTTTATCTTTGGCTGTCTTCTATGTTTCTTTGCTACTTTCAGCTTTAAGGACAACATCTTTGCTCGTGCTAACTTGATTTTCTTCTCCAGATGCATCAACTTTTGACGACTCTTCGGTGCATCTGATGTCGTATTCATCAGTTTTCAATGCTGAGGAGAGGTATTTCAGTTGATATTTCGTTGAAGCCAACTTTCTTCTAAAGTGCTACTGTGTAGACTTTCCAGTAAGTAGCTGGGAGCACCCATATGACTTCAAGGCTGAAATTTCATTAATGATGGTGACAAATCTTAGTTCCATATCATCAATGGATTTTCTCTTTTTTCTGTTTGATGTTGTCAAACTTCTGACAAGCTATCGTCAACTTGTTCCCCTTGATTTCCTCAGAGCAAACACAATGGACTGATTGCGATAACATGCAAAGTAATTAACACTTGATTACGATACTGAAAATAAAGAATTGAATGTAAATAACATGCAAAGTAATTACGATACTGAAAATAAAGAATTGAATGTAAATAACACTTGATTTTTACGTGGTTTGTAGAGATCAATTCCTACATCAATGGACTGATTGCTCAATCATTCCACTAATTGAGATTTAGTCTTGTTTACGGGTATAAGAAATAAAAATAGATACAAACTTTAACCTTTTTTGTGTCCCACATAAAAGGGCGTTCCTCCTACGTTTACCGGTGCTAGGAAATCTTTGACTGGTTATAGGTGCAGTCGACCTAACTTTTTACTTACAGGTGCGAGACAACCAAGCTTTCAGAAATTAACGCTTCGTTGCCTACTTGCCCAACTTCTACTTAAACTTGGGGTGGGAGTACATGATTTTCCAACTAAAGGATGAGTTGTCACAGACGACAAATTCAATATGTCTAGGTCTAAGATATACAAGATAATATCCTAGAATTTAAGGGAGTGTATACTAAAACCTTTAGCTAATAGATATATTTGAGCTCTGAAGGTTTTCTGATAACACTTTGTAAACTCTCTTCTTCGAAATCGATGGGTAAATGATCTTGGGATGTGAGCTCTGAGTGCTTGAGATTGTTAGAATGTGCAATATTTCGATAACCTTCAAAGGTTGGATTCTGTTTGAATTTATAGAGGGGACGATGAATAGTGTCGTTGGTCGGAGCACCAATCATATCTATTCCACTTGTCGTTTGAAATCTTTCCGTTTGAATCCTCGTACGTCGTTGTTGGGGTTTGCATCATCGTATACTTTAGCTCTGCAACTCTAAAAATGGATCTGGCATGTCAGAATCTTCTGCAGATATGTTACGACACATGACGAGTCAAATACTCAAGGCTTAAATAACTTCGTGTTTCTTCAGTTGAGTTGACTCTATGTTTTTCCAATGCGTTGACTTCAGGTTGAGCCAGTTGAGTCTACTCCATTTTTTATCAGCAGGTTAGACTCCGTCTTTTAGCAGTTTGAGAACCTGAGTCAGTATGACGCTTCAGCTTTGACATAGAAATAACCAACTTTGACTTGTCATCAACAACTTTGACTTCCTAGCTGTTGGTATGACACCTAGTCATATAACTTTTTTGTTTTTAGCAGCGTTGAGTCTTCAATCTATGATCTTCAGTCTTCAGTCGTCTGATGTCAGTCTTCAGTCTTCAATTTTATTCTCCAGTAGCTCAATTTATCAGTATCGTTGTACATCAGTCTTCATCCGCTGACTTGGCCAAGACGCGATCTTCAACAAGGTCTTCTCTTGATTGCGCTTAGTATCGATACTCTTATCATTACGACTGACTCCAGTACCATTTGAACTCCATCAGTCTTGGGTCTGTCCAAACTAGTAGTTCTTCTGCTAAAACCTATAATAAAAAAAAAGTTAACACCCTAATATGTAAGTAACACTATATTACATCAGTAGAATAATCATCAACAGATTTTGGGATCAATCAAAACACAATTCAAATAGAATTTTCCAACATCAAGAAAAGTTGAAATTCATTCTGTCTCTCTAACCTTCTTATTGAAAGGAAAAATGGGATAATTGAAATACTTTCTCCTGATAACTACTTGATTAATATCATACGACACTAACTCCATTTGAAAAGTAGGAAGATAGTTAGTCCAATAAAACAAACAATCGGATGATTACTAAATTATTAATCCATGACTAAAGAAAACAAAATTTTAATCCCATCTGACGTGGAAGAAATTAATGACCACGTAGGTCGGATTCACATGACAAAGCAATTTCATTGTGGATTATTCACGTGAACTTCTCGTGATCGCGTCTAATATATCACGAATTATATATAATATAATCAATCCATTCAATGTCATTCAATAAATACACACTAAAAGCAAACATCACGAATTATATATAATATAATCAATCCATTCAATGTCATTCAATAAATACACACTAAAAGCAAACATCGGAGCTACTCATAATAAAAAATAATACTCCTTTCGTCCCGTATTATTGTTATCTTTTTTTTTTCCACGTAGATTAAGAAGAATTGTGTTTTATTTATAAAGTTGTATGTGATACGAAATTCAAAGTATTTTTTAGTATAAAATTATTTCTTTTTTTTAAACGAACCAATAATAACAGAACAACCTAAAAAGTAAAACGAACCAATAATAATGAGATATAAGGAATATAAAATAATATTCGCATTATGGTTTAGGTTAGCCAGAATCACGTACAACTAGATCATCCTGGTCCAGTAGTATTTGATATCATTGAATTTTAACTTCTTGATTTTATGATACGTACGCTATTTTACTTAGCCAATCCTTATAGATAATATATGTAGAAGTAAATGGTAAGTATTAGATAATTATGAAAATGCTAAGCAAATTTTTTTTTAATATTGAATAAGCTTATTCTGTAATTTGGAAAAGAACATTCCATAAATAAAATAAATTTAATTGCCAATTCTTTTAAATATATTAGGTACAAAAATATTATCATCATTTTCTGCTTCTGGGTATGTAGCTGTAAATGTTATTTGGGGGTTCGCGTTGGGACCAAGAAATTCAGGTCGAGTTTCCACTTTCCATTATTGTAATAATTCTTTGGATCATGATATATATAGATAGTTGTATTAAAACTTATTTTTTCGTAAGAACCTAAAAATTAATGGATTTTAAGTACAAAGTTAATTATAATATAATTATTTATTATTTGTTTATTATTAAAAATACTATTATTTTATTCTTATTATTTATTTATCTATCTATTCATTTAGGAATACTTATTCATAACGTAAAAATCTTACCAGCTATAGAATTGAGAATGAACACAAGAATCACCATTTCATTCCTACGTACTAGCTGTAACCTTACCGTTACTTTGTTAATATTTTGCATAACATTCTTAATATTATTGTGTATGTTTAATTTTATATTTCCTGTTCAAAATTATGTGGATTTTATTATAGGTGCAATCTGGAAATGCACAATATACGGTTGCAGAGTTAATTCAACTATCTTTGCCATACTTATTTTATTGTCCATAAATTAAAATTTTCTACATTAGAGATTTTTTATTGAAGGTTGTCATGTCCATCCAGAAATCTGATTTCGGATGACAATCTTTTTCTTTTACTTTAATCCTCTTCTTTTCTTTATCTATTCGAATCAATCCACAAAATTTGAGTTGGAGTACTATTTCTAAATTCACGGGATCAAAATTTCAAGTCAATTTATTCTCAAAACAACAAATCCAATCAAATTACATTATGATATTGAAGGTCGGTTGGTATAATTTTGTGTGTGTTTTCATTGAAAGTTTGAAACCCAACTTATTTTTGTTGCACACTGACTAAACTGATGTTCATGTCTCGCATATGTGTCCCAATTTTAACTTTAGCATCTGGGATACATGTAAAATATTTAAAATGTCATTGAATTATTGTGTACCATATCAATAATACAAAAATATAAAAAATAAATGCTGTTTTACCATTAAAAATATATATCATCTGCAACAGAAGAATCCGAAATTTACGAGTCACGAGGGTGCTACCTAATTAATGCTGGAGGGTCCTTAACATCAAAAATACTCAAATATTTCATAATTGTATAGTGCTTCATGAAATGATGTTTTCTGTCCCAAGAAACTGACCTTTGCCCCTTAGACTTGGTACATTTATATTTTCAAATGGACCTACTAGTTGCTAATTTGAGGAGCATCAATTTTGCTACATGACATTTTATGCCATCGAAATCCCCCTATCATATTGGTCCCTCTTTTAATCCTTTTATTGCAAATTCATCATAGCTTTTTCTTGCTTTGAAGATTTCTTCTTACTATACTTTCAATGAGTGATCATACAAATTGAGAAATTGCTACATTTATAAGTTACATGAAGTGTGTGTGTATATAGAGATAGAGAGTGACGTTCAAACAATAACTATTTTTAACGCGAGAACTAAGAATTACGAAAATTTGTTATGAACAAAATGAATTCGATGTGAAAGTTAATGCATCCACTGAGAAAGTTACTGAATCCAAAAATTCAAATTTTTTACCCGGGTTCAGATCCCATGAGGGGCGAAAAATTCATTTTTTTTTTTTGGATTCATAACTTGCCCGACTGATTCGTCAACTTTAACACTAAATTCATATTTTTTTAGTTTTCACGATAAAAATGGTTCTCACGTTAATCCCCCTATATATATAGGGGGTTAACGTGGGAACCGTTTTTATCGTGAGAACGTGATAACCAAAAAATGATGAATTCGGTGTGAAAGTTGATGAATCCGTTGGAAAAGTTATTGAATCCAAAAAAATAAAATTTTTCGACCCTCATGGGATTCGAACCTGATTCAAAAATTTTGAATTTTTGAATTCAGTAACTTTCTCAATAAATTCATCAATTTTCATAATGAATTCATTTGGTTCTTAGTTTTTATGATAAAAATAGTTATCATTTGAACCTAACTATATATATATATATATATATATATATATATATATATATAGGGGATGGTTCCAGTGAGAATGGAAGTAAGTGTAGGAAATAGGAATAGAAAAGTAAGTCTAGCATATCTTTCATATTTGTGTAGCACAATCAGAATTACATGTTGCATATATTAATTTAGCACATATTTCATCTTTTCAGTAGCACATATGCTATATATATTAGTTTAGACATCTTTCATTGCAACAGAAGCACACGAAGGGTTCCAGTCTTTGCATAATAATCCGTAGCACACACAACACAAAAGCAGAAGACAATCGAAATTAAATCTCAACCATTGATCCAAAGATATCAAAGGCCCAGATTCATTCTTATTTCCTACCAAATTATCCATTCCTACCTGATCCATCTCCTATATATATATATATATATATATGATGAATGATTTATATTGTATGACTAACGATTTAATAACTATTTTTGTAATTTCAGAATGTCTCAATTTAGTAAAAACTTCTATCAAAGTACAAGATTACGAACTCATGAAATCATTTGAATTCATCTTGAAAGGTTTGAATAAAAAAAATGAAATTTTAACCTAGGTGTTTGAATTCATCAAACAAAGTGATGAATTCACCGTAGATATTCACGGACGAAAGGATGGAAATAATTCTTATTTTATACTTTAAGATTAATTTATATGTGATCAAATTCCTATATATATAGATATTGAATTACACGCCTAGTTACATACAATTTGGTGATAAGATTAGTACTGCAATAGGTCTGACATCTAGAACATATCCGATCGACTGTATCGGTAATTTTATTGATGCATGATTGTGTTTGAATTCGTATATAGGCTTCATCTTACAAATCTTGACATGCAAAACATTTTTTTTTTGAGATACACGATGTATATCATATAAGGAATTCTAAACTTATTCTCCCAATAACCACACTAGTATACAGTAAACTACATATTCAAATAAAATAGAACAGTTAGGTGATAATCGAACCAACTATGATCACTTGGTAGATTGCTGACATATATTATGATCTAAGTTAGCATGTAAAAGGCCATCAAGTCTGTGTGTGAGAGTGAGAGAGAGGCAGATTATGTGAATATTGTAGCATTATTCTATTTCGAAGAAGCATGCACGACATGATTTGGCAATAATAATGAGAGAGCCACTCTCTTTAACACTCAATTAAATTTATCATCAAATAATCAAACCATATTTCTCCTATTAATACTGAACATTATGGTAACCCTTCACCACCGCCGCCGGAGGCGGAAAATAGCTCCCGCTCGACATCGGCACCGGGAACCCCTCCGCCCGGCCCGCTGCGACCCGCTCGAGCGACTGCACCTGGCTCTTGAGGAACTTGACGTAGTGTATGGCCTCATCGAGCATCGACGCCGTGTCCATCTTCGTCCCGCCGGGGACCAGCCGCTGCAAGATCCTGATCCGCTCGCTTATCCTCTCCCGGCGGTGGCGCGCCGCCACGCTCTGCGGGTCCGTCGATATTCTCACGTTCTTCCTCTTCGGCCTCTTCACCGACTCCGGATCGATGTGCACCGGCTGCATCGCCGCAATCCGGAATATCATCTCCCTCATTGCTGCCATCGAGCCCCGCCCGCCGCTTCCTGAGCTCGGCTGGGGCGGGAACGCCGCCGCCGACGGATCGTGATGGGCGTGGAAGCTGTCAAACGCCGGCGGCGGCGATTGGACGTTGAAATTTTCGAAGACATCGACGTTGTTGTTGTTGTTTCCGGTGATGGGATTGTCGTCGCTGTCGTTGTCTTCGTCGAAGGCGGCGGAGAAATCAGGGAGCTTGTCCATATGCATCAGCATCATTTCCATTTGGTCTTGCGCTGCGGATTTCATGAAACTGATGTCCATGGCCGCCGCCGCCGCCAATGCTTTTGATGTTTATTTGACGAAAATGGGCCTTTGAAAAGGGGGAATTCTTGAAGGGAAACGTTCAAGGTCTTGGGGAAAAGAGGAAAGGAGAGGGATCGGATGGGGAAAGTGAAAAAAAAAGAAAAGAGTGTGGTTTGATGATGAGAGAAGGGGAAAAAGATGAAGAAAATAGTGATGTTATGTTTGGAAGAGACTAATTGAGGAGTGAGGGAAGGTATATATAACAACTTGCTTCATTATTATCCTTGCTATATATCAAAAACTCTTATTTATTTATATGTTTATTTATTAGGTAAATACCATTGCATAAGTTAATAGATTGATTTATACTTTCTTCATTCTTGAATGAGAGTTTTATTTCAAAATTTCATAGTAAAATGACATCAAACTTCCATTTTACTCATGCTGCAAATCTCTATCCCTGAATAAGTGTCATCATTCATTAAAATACACATAACAATAAATTGAGCAATTTTACTCTTTAATCTCCTAATTATTGCATGAAAAAAAAACTTAATGATTTTACTAATAACTTGATTTCCAAACATTGATTATGGGTAACAGAAATAAAATTATCCAGTTTCTTAGTAGTATATGAATATTGCCAGCTAAAGATCTCGTTGAGAGGCGGAGGGGGTATATTAGCCTGATGACTTGGTGATCTCCTAATAATAATAATAATCAGGTGATGAACTGATGATTTGATAGTCTGATGAGATCATCGAGCAATATCTTATGTTTGTTTTAAATATTCATAATTTCTGGATTCGTAATGTATACGTAGATCGTATGATATATTGGTAATTAAAAAAGATGGGAGGTGAAATAGGGGCAGTGGAAAATGGCAGAGATCTAATCTACCAACTGCTGCAGTGGTATTTAGTGATTTTGAGTGGAAACTTTGGCTTAAAATTTACTTTATTTCAAGGAGCCTAAAAACCCCAGTGCACATGTTACAAGTCAGAGAACTCTGTAAATGCTGGGGGCCGGTTGCCCATTTCCATCTCTTCATTCTTTAACTCCCACCTTATAATCAACTAATTTCTCGTTTCATTATATATACATATATTGTAAATAAGTTTCAAGAAGACAGTCATCTTCTATTTCATATTTTATATACTAAACATATAAAAAAGTTATCTTTCGATACTATAGAATTTTGAAATTATACATGAAAAAATTTATCGCTAGAAATTAGTAGATTGCAAATGCCGGTAAAATCATACACACAATTTGCAAGATGAAGACAAATATGTGAGACTATATTTTCTTAGGAGTTGAATTTTTTTGCTCATAATTTTTAAAAAATATTAAAAAAATAGATCCTAGTTTCAAACAACTGGACCAGAAATTGTGAAAGGTCCTTATCCTCCCAAAGAATTGAAAAATTGGGTGTGTATATATGTTGAACATATGTTGTTGGGGTTGGCACACTGTTCGAGGTGGATTAGATTATGATGAGTGCAGGCTCTCTGTCCTTTCATGTGAATGCTATATTTACACCGCCGGTCAACTAACCTTCAAATATTTACTCCCCTAACTTAGAAAACAGAAAAAAAAACCTTTAAATACTTAGTTCAACAGCCAATTTTTCACATGTTATGATGCGGCGCAAGTTGCGGACGATTTTATGAAACGCGCAGATCATCCGAAAAATTGCCGCAATTCGAAAGTCTCGATTTCGGGAAAACCTAGTGTTTTTCGGGTGGAATCGACGTTCTGAAAAGTAGTCATTGCTTTGCGATGACCGATGGTGGATTTCGGCAAATTCCATCGTTTAGAGGGTCAAATTCGCGATTTAGTGTTTTCGGGTTATTTTGCAATTTTAATTTTGTTTTGGGCCTTTTGGTATTTCTTGTATTTCGAGATTAGGGTTAGTATTTAATCTCATTTTGCTCATTTTCATGGCGCTTTTGGATATTTTATAAAATTCGAGATTTATCTCTTATCGTCATCTCTGTATTCTTTCAATCAACGAGTTTTGATCGTGTTCTTCCTGCTCCACGCACGCACGCCGCATCATATTGGTATCGATTCCACCATCCCCGCGACATGCCGCCCGCGGATCCCCATTCTTGTCACCTGAAGTTGCCGATTTGCGTCGCGATAATGCCGAGTTACGGCAGCAGGTCGAAATGTTGACACAACGATTGGATGAAGCCGCGCAGTTCCATCGCCAAGAGGAGGACGATGTGACTGTCTCGGTTGAGAATCCTTTCGGAGCCCCCCACCGCCCCTAACCCTAATCGGCGATGGGAGCGGGGCTTCGAGTGGAGATTCCCTTCTCCCGCAAAGAACGGCACTAAACCGGAAGAGCTGATCGATTGGCTTTCCCAAGTTGACGAAATCCTGGACTTCAAGGAGGTTCCAGATGACCGCCGTGTTTCTCTGGTGGCGATGCGCCTCACTGGTCGTGCCCAAGCGTGGTGGCAGCAACTGAAACTCACCCGCACGCGACAGGGAAAACCCAAAATCAACCGTTGGGATAAGTTCCGCAAGCATCTCAGGGCTGCATTCTTGCCTTTAATTTTGAGCGAGTTATACCAACGCTTCCGAATCTACGCCGTGGTCCTCGCCCGTGGATGAGTACTCCAATGAGTTCTATGAGTTCCTTGCCCGTGTTGACGTTAACGAGTCTCCCATTCAACTCGTTTCTCGGTATATTGGTGGCCTGCGAATCCAGTTGCAGGATGTTCTCAACATGTTCGACCCATTGACCGTGGCCGAAGCGCATCGGCGCTTCCCGAGCGGAAAAAGCAGCCCGACGTGCCACTCCTGGGTTCCGCCCACCTCCGGGTCCCGCAGCCGGTTCCAATCCATCGGCACCAGGCCCTAAGGGTCCTGCCTCACGCACTGCACCACCTCGGCCCTCCCGTGGCTATTCCACCCCTGCCCAAGGTCGTCCCGGACCCCGAGGATGTTTCAATTGTGGTGATCTTGGCCATCGACAGCGGACTGCCCTCGCCCTCCTTCTCGTAATCGTGGCCTTTTTACTGATGCTGTTGATTATGAGTCTGGTCCTGTGTTTGATAATCCTATTTATGATGGTGATGATGTTGTCGACGTAATGAAGAATATGTTTCGGGTGATGTTGGTCCTCTATTGTTATTGCGTCGAACCTTTTATCTCCGCGTACACCGACATCGAGTGGTTGCGTAATAACTGCTCCAATCTACTTGCATTGTTGGTGGGAAGATTTGCACTTTTATCATTGATGCCGGTAGTTGCGAGAACGTCATTTCTGAGGTGGCAGTCTCCAAGTTGAACCTTGCAATTGAACCACATCCCAAACCGTATCGATCGTCTCCGGCTCGGCCAAGGAACGGATGTGATGGTCTCTAAACGTGCTTTAGTGTCTCTCTATGGCTCCACATACCGTGACTCTATATCTGTGATGTGGTTCCCATGGATGCATGTCACTTGTTGCTTGGCGCCCATGGCAATATGATAATAGTGTTCAGCATGATGGGCGTGGCAACACCTACTCTTTCATGTTCCGTGGCAAGAAGATTGTGTTGGTCCCTACAAAGCCCAAGGCCACTTCACTTCTGGTTGCCCAACCCGCCCGGCAACCTCCTCTCCCGTGTGCCGCTCTGCATCGCAATGGAGGAATCGCCTCGTCTTCGCCTTGTTGGCCCACTGGTGACACCGCGCCCTACACTCCACCTGTTGAAGTATGCCTTTATTGCAGGAGTTTGTTGATGTGTTTCCAGTCTTTGCCTCCGCATTGCCACCTTTGCGGGATATTCAAGACCACATTGATTTGGTGCCCGTGTCGCTACCAAATCGACCCCATTATCGAATGAGTCCGAAAGAGCATGAGGAGTTACGGAGACAAGTAGAGGAGCTCATCGCCGAGGCCACATCCGGAGAGCCTCGCCTCCTTGTGCCGCACCGCCTCCTCACCCCAAAAAGGATGGCACATGGCGATGTGTGTGGACGATCGCGCCATCAACAAGATCACCGTTCGCTATCGCTTCCAATTCCCGTTTGGATGATTTGCTAGATCGGTTGGGTGGTGCTCGTGTCTTCAAAGAACTGGATTTGAAGAGTGGCTATCATCGATTCGCATTCGTATGGGCGATGAGTGGAAGACGGCGTTTAAAACACGCGAGGCCTCATGAGTGGTTGGTCATGCCATTCGGCCTCTAACGCCCCAAAGACCTTCATGCGAGTTATGAATCAAGCGCTCCGTCCTTTTATTGGCAAGTTTGTTGTCGTTTATTTCGACGACATTTTGGTCTATAGCTCTGACCCCACCATGCATCTCCAGCATCTTCGAGAGGTACTCCTTGTCCTCAGGCGTGACCAGTTTTATGCTGCCCCTGCGAAGTGTGCCTTTCTGACGGAATCTACCCAGTTTTTGGGTTATGTGGTTTCGCGTGATGGCCTCATGGTTGACCCCGGCAAGGTAACTGCGGTTTCTAATTGGCCGAAGCCCTCATCCATCACCAAGTTCGCAGCTTCCATGGTCAAGCCTCTTTCACCGGCGCTTTATACATCACTTTAGTGGTATTATGGCCCCTCACAGATTGCATGAAAGGGAGTAAGTTTCGTGGACCGCGGAGGTCGATGTTTCTTGAGGTCAAGCGCCTCATTTCGCCCCATTTGGTTCCCGCCCGACTTCTCTTCCGCTTGAACCGCACCGCGATGCCTCAAGACCGGTATTGGTGCCGTTCTCACCGATGTGGACGGCCTGTCGCTTATTTCGCCGAGAAGCTTTCGGTGCCAAGCTTCGCTTCAAGATTTATGACGTTGAATTCTATGCCATTGTGCAGCAATCAAACACAAGCGCCATTATCTCTTTCGGTGAATTGCTCTCTACACGGATCACGACTCCCTCAAACATCTTGGCGCCAAGATAAGATTTCACCGCATGCATCGTGGATCTCTTATCTTCGCAGCTCACGTTTGTCATTAAGCACAAGGCTGGGGTTTCTAACCGTGTCGCTGATGCCCTCAGCCGCCGCCATAGCCTTCTCGCCGAAATGCGTGTCCATGTCCCTGGTTTTGATTCCTTCTTGGATTTGTATGTGGATGATCCGTATTTCTCTCTTGTCCTTGTTCAGATTCAGCAGGGCGAACCGACAGAGTTTCTTTTGGAGGCGGGTTTTCTTTTTCCGGGAACTCAACTGTGTATCCCTGCTTGCAGCCTCCGGTTGAAGATTATTCAGGAGCTGCACAACGAGGGCCACGTGGGTCGTGATCGGACCTCCACCGCGCTGTCTTCCTACCGCCTTCTATGCGTAGGGAAGTTGGCAAGTTTGTAGCCCGCCGTGTTTGTCACCGCTAAGGTGTGTCTACCAATGCCGGTTTATACATGCCTCCCTATTCCTACCCACCGGTCCGATGTCGTATGGACTTTGTTCTTGGTCTCCCTCGCACCCAACGTGGGAATGATTCTATCTATGTGGTGGTCGATCGATTTTCTAAAATGGCTCACTTCATCCCTTGCAAGAAGACCTCGATGTCGCCTCCGTGGCTCGCCTCTACTTTCGTGATGTCTATCGCATTCATGGTCTCCCCGCTCTATTGTGTCGGATCGCGACACTCGCTTTGTGAGCCATTTTGGAGGAGTCGTGGCGCGCGGTCAACACTCACCGAACTTCAAGAGTGCTTACCATCCCTCGACGGACGGTCGACGGAGGTTGTCAACCGGTCTCGGTAACCTCTGCGATGTTTAGTTGGCGATCATCCCAGGCGTGGGACCTCAAGCTTCCTCAGCCGAGTTTGCCCATAATCACGCCGTGAACCGCTTCATCGGTTTTAGCCCGCTTCACGTGGTCTATGGTCCGTCACCCGGGGTCCCTCGATCTCCTTGCTCGCCCAAAGAAGGTTCGCCAACACACCACCGCCGACGATCTTATTGCCCAGCTGCACCAGATTCACCAACAGACGCATGCGCAGTTGGTGGCCTCAACGGAAAAGTATAAAGCCCACGCCGACCTTAAGCGTCGAGATGTTGAGTTCCAGGTTGGTGATTTTGTTTGGGCTATTCTGACCAAAGATCGTTTTCCTGCCCATGAGTACTCCAAGCTTTCCTCTAAGAAGATTGGTCCTGTTGAGATTGTGGAGAAGATCAACCCCAATGCATATCGTCTGCTGTTGCCGAGCCACGTCCACACTTCTGACGTGTTCAATGTCAAGCATCTTGTGCCTTTTGTTGGGGATTCTTCTTCTGATGATGATGCCGCGCCAGATTCGAGGTCGAATCTTCTCTACCCCGGCGAGTATGATGCGGCGCAAGTTGCGGACGATTTTATGAAACGCGCAGATCATCCGAAAAATTGCCGCAATTCCGGAAAGTCTCAGATTTCGGGGAAAACCTAGTGTTTTTCGGGTGGAATCGACGTTCTGAAAAGTAGTCATTGCTTTGCAATGATAGATGGTGGATTTCGGGCAAATTCCATCGTTTAGAGGGTCAAATTTGCAGTTTAGTGTTTTTCGGGGTTATTTTGCAATTTCAGAATTTTGTTTTGGGCCTTTTTGGTATTTCTTGTATTTCGGAGATTAGGGTTAGTATTTAATCTCCTTTTGCTCATTTTCATGGCAGCTTTTGGATATTTTATAAAATTCGAGATTTATCTCTTATCGTCATCTCTCGGTATTCTTTGAATCAACGAGTTTTGATCGTGTTCTTCCTGTTCCACGCACGCACGCTGCATCATGTTACCTATTCTTATTATATTTTTAAAGTAATTTATTAATTTACTGTATTCATATAATATCATCATCATTGTAACATATATGTAAACCGTACGCTCTAAGTTAATAGAAATATGGAAAGTACTCGTAAAATTACATATCGTAAATAGTGTTTTAACTCATTTTTGTTATTCCACGAACAAGATCTACATATGTCTTGCTCGGAATTAATAGATAGATCTGCCAAAACAAACGAAAAGGAAATAACATTTCATCTTCATCCTACTTGCTGGATGCTATATTGGTCATTTCAATGTCGAATGGGTATACTTCTTTTATTTAAAAAGTTGTATAATATATATTTGTAGGGCAAAAATGGAAATAAAAAAGTTGTATAATATATATTTGTAGGGCAAAAATGGCTCCATTCCCACATTTAGACGAAATTTAATACAGGACCGTTGGTTTGTTGTATCATGAAACGTTGGTGTCGGGCAACTTGATCTTTAAAGGTAGCTTACGAGTTACTTAAAATAAAATATATCAATTTTGAGCCACACTAACATCATATATAGGTCTATTCTACTGAATATTCCTACTACATACTATTCATCTTTAAATAGTAGTTTACATACTATTGTATATGAACGAAATTACATGAACTTATTAATATTAATGGAAATATTCGCCCAACATGATGTTCTCATACGTTGGGGAACTTAATCTCCTACCCGTGTCGAACTGCGTTAAGCTCATCCTTATGAAAACACTTAACTATCAATGATTGTATACATATTAGTATCAAAATAAGTTTTCGTTAATTGGTTTCCTGTTTCGTATTCGAGAGAGAATGGCGCTGGCATCGACGGGGAAGAAGAGCTGATGTGTATTTTGCTCAAATTTACTTTTTATTTTCTTATTTTTTACTTAAAACAATGTCTTTTATAAAAATATGGATATTGGGTAGAACTTACACCTCCAATTTCGACACTTGGTATGTATTTCGAGGTACCAAAAATCAAACTTCAAGACATTAAAAAATTTCCAAGATCTAGTAGTAGCAAACCATAAATAATTCAACGTCGACATATTTTTGTTAAAATTTCCAACATTATTTTAAAGCTGAATTGTTATCCTTACTTTATCGAGTAAAATGAGATGTGGACAGTTAATTGTTAAAATTAAGGTTGTCCATTAATATTTTTCATAAACATCGCAGAAGCTTATCCAATATATAAACTCTCAAGGCATAAATAAATTTGCTTCCTTCTAATACATTTGGGGTCAGGTAAACAATCATAAACGAATCAAAAACAACCTAGAATAAATCAAAATTTTCAGGATGCCACATCTCTGCAACAAGGAGATCTTAAATCTTCCTATAATTGGTCCTGTTAAAGAGCGCTTACCAGAATCATCGTCTCACAAGTTCTGATGATTAGGTCTTTCAGTACGAACGTCTTCCAGAAGTTCGTCAACACAGAACTGATGCAGGTCATCGTACATTGTCTTCCAGTGTTGGATCATTTGCACAGATCGTAATTGGTCATTTTTCAATCGCTCCACATCCACTTCAACAGCTGCAGTTGATCCCTTTTTCTGTCGAGGGGTTTGACCAGAACATTAGAAGCTTCACGGTTACATTAATTTCAAAAGGTTCTTAGCAATGATAAGGAAATTATGCAGCAAGCGAAAAATAAGAAGACTTGCAGGAAGAATCTGCCCTTACCTTACCAAACTATATATAACATCTGGTTTCGAAATTTAGAAGTAAAAGTGTAAAACATGATTTAAAAAAAGAATAGCATACTTTAGAGCAGTAACTGATCACAAGTAGAGAAATCACGCGATGATAAGAACTATAAGGGAAGGTTCAGACACTTAAAAATAAAATACGAACCAGAAGTTCCCTAATTTGAGCCTCCATTGCTTGAACGCTGACATAGGACGAGTCTGTGATTCTGTTGGAAGCAGCCTGACCGCCGATGAGTACTTTAACATGGGTGTTCTCATCTGGTGAATTAGCAAATTTTTCCAGCGGAGGTGGTAATGTTAATGCATACTTCCTTAATGAAGCAGCCGGGGCAGATGTTCGAGGATTAAGCAATTGTGGTTGTCTGGTGACCATAACATTGTTAACCGGGCCTGAGTGAGGGCAAAGGAGGATAATAACAATTAATCTCATTTAAATCGACCAATAACAGATAGCATGCAGATTGTGCAAAGTTTGTATTCAAGAAGTATTTATAGAAGTAGTGTGTCATACCTTTTGCGTGCCTAAAAACACGGACGATGTTTCGAGTTCTTGTATCCCACACCCTAACCATACCATCCTCAGATCCAGAAACTAATAGAAATCCATCAGCACTAGAAGCCAAGCAGGTTACAGCTTTGCTGTTTCACAGATAAAAAATGTCCATAAAAGACAATTAGAAAATACAATCAAATACAAAAATCAAGCAGAATAGCACTGCAAAAACTTTAGCAGAAATTCCAACAGCCCTTCGTGATAAATCCAAAAGGTCATTTCTATATATACTAATCTTTTCAGAAGTATACAAGTTAAACTCATTACGAATGGAGAACAACTCTTCATTATAAACATTATCAAAGGTGATGGTAACAGAACTTGAACTCCACAACCTTATTAGCAGAACTATATGGTTACAATAATTCTGATTCACACATACAAAAATGGAAGGCTATTTTCATCGAAGTAACATTCAGACATCTATAATATCAAATTCATGGCCTGGAAAATTATCCACATGTCAGTACTTTATAGAAAGCAATATTGAACAATTGGAGAGAACCCAACATCATATATTGATGAAAGGAACAGATAAAAAGTTATCAAACATTTAGGTAAACTAAACTTTGTATAGGTTATAGAGAAAAAATAAATGAGTAAAACCTTCTGGAGCTCAGATTTCAAAAGATTCCTGAATATATTTATGAGTTAACTAACCTGTGCTCAGATAGTGAACCAAGTATGTGCTGTCCATAGTTGCTGTTGTGGGTCACTGGAGCATTTAGGGCACCGATATATATCTTACCATCTCTACCACCCGCATAAAATACATGTTCCCCAGGGTCAAGGGATATCGCATCTATTACTGCAGGGAAGACAATATTTCTTAATAGTTTCCCTCTTGAAAAGCTCCACACCTGGGATAAGAGCAGACCAATCAAAATTCAACAAAATTTATCTCACCATCATATGTGAACTTCAAACATTAGGCAACAAGAACAGGTGACTGTTAAGAAGATTTTTTTCATCACATTTCAATTATATAGAAACGACAAATGAACAATTGCAGGTGTGTATGAGGAATTTTCCTTAACTCGAAAGAATGAAAAAAGTGAAATTTCAACGAGACGGGATGATTGGCTTATAAGTGAAAAGGGGAACCATAATTTATTATATTGCTCATATTTTCTTCAAAGACAAGAATTTTGGTCCTAAAATTATCTTTAACACCAAAGCAGTAATTCCATGCTATGTCATCAAATTGTGTTTACAACCTTGCATGTACGATCCTCAGAAGCAGACACGACGATTGCATTACATCCACCATAGCCAGTTTTTATATCGGTCACTCTCAAAGAATGCTCGTGGAAACTGTACTCGAAAAGATTCCTTGTTTCTTCCCTCCTAGCTGCATCAAATATCCTGAAGCAAAGTAGAAAAAACTAAGTAGAGATTCATCCAAATCCAGCAGCACAATTATACAGACAGTAGAGAAACCTACAGGAACAGTGACCAAACACGAACACATCCATCCTCCGCCCCTGAAATCAAAAGGGATTGGTCATCGTTAAAAGCCAAGCAACTAACAGCCCTGTAATGCGCATGCCACTTCTTAAGCAATTTTCCAGTCGCAACCTACAAACGTATATAGAATGACGAAACAAACTCATTCATTATAGCCATTCGAGCAATCACTAAAGGCATTAGCTAAGAAATACTATTTCACACAGTCAATCCACCTCCCAAAAGTAGATATCTCCAGAAATGCCTCCTCCCGCAATATAAGTTCCTTGACTGTTACACGCAATCGGCCTTATAGGCTCTGCTGGGAAGCTCCTCACTTCAACCTGAGGCTGCAGAAATTTGCAAAAAACGACGTCACTCATTCTTCTCAACCATAAAATCAAACACTATTTCAATAACCTCAAGCAGAAAACCTAAATTTTTCATCACATAAAACTGAAAACCTGCATCAATCGATAAACTCAGTGAAAGAGGAATTAATTTACTCTAATTTATAGATAATTTGCAGCTTCTTACTTGAAAAAGTATAAGAAATTCGAAATGAAGAACACCTTGTTCCACGACCAGTAGAGAATGGAGCCAGAAGTAGAAGACTTTGCATCTCGGACTTGAGAAGAGGCGACGAAGCGGCCGGCGACGGAGGTGAGGCCGTGCAGCGGAGAGGCGCAAGACTTGTAGCGGAGGTGCTCTGCTCCGGTGCGGAGGTCCCAGCAGCTAACGCCGGCGTCGGTCGGAGATGAGGCGATTACTATTTCAGGTTCCATTGTTAACACAGCTTTGAAATTTGGGGTTCTAGTAGACGGCTGAGGAAGAATTAGGTAATTGGATTGGGCTTTTTTCCTTAATGACTTACTAAGCCCATTTTGGAGTGGCCTTAGGCCCATATTTGCTGAATCATATCCACAAATTAGGTTAGATCTATTAGCAATTGGAATTGGAACACTTTTCCACTGTCCATTCGCTAAACCCCAATAAATCTTTCATACTTTCCCCCCTTTTGAGCAAATTATCGCCGTCGACGAAGATGAGCTGAAAAGCAGCTGCTCCTGCAATTGATCTGATTCGTGGAAGACGAATTGTTTGACATATTATCGCCGCCGATGAAGATGAGCAGAAAAACAGCTGCTTCTGCAATCGATCTGATTCGTGGACAACGAATCGCTGGTAAATCTTCGCTTGAATTCGCTATATATGTTCTACCATTCTCTTATTTCTGTTCGAATTTCAATAATTTCAGTATCAACGACAAACCTTTTTCACCTAAGCTGCCTAGAATAGATTTGAGCTGTGTTCATGAATTGAACGATGCTAGTAGTTTTTTTTCAAGAAATGGTGACAAGGCGGCCACAGCCTTCGTTTTTTAATTGACGAATATGTTGAATGCTGTTAAGATGAAACACTACTTTGTTGCCCTTTATCTGTTCGACGAAATGCGTCCGAGGGGTGCCCCATGGACGAGTACACATTTAATTTTGCGATCGACTGTTATTGCGTTCTTAACGTGTAGACTTTGGTTTTGCGATAATAGGCGTTATCTTGAAGAGCGGATACAAACCTACTGTTTTCGTATTCAACACTCTCAATAAAGGTTTGTTTTTGGATGCAAAGGTTGCCGGCGCCGTGAAGTTTTACATGAAGCTATCAAATTTGAGACTGTGCGAGCCTAATGATGTTATGATTATGACTGTGATTGATGGGCCCAGCAAAGCTGGGCAGACCAATCTAGCCCATCAAGCATGTGGATATCCAATGTTACGGGTTATAATGCATTAATTAATGGATTATGCAAGAGTAGAAGCGCTTACATTCCATTAATTGATTGATTAATGGATTATGCAAGGGTGGAAGGGCTTATAATGTATTAAGTGATGGATTATACAAGAGTGGAAGGGATTGTAATGCATTAATTGATGGATTATGCAAGGGTGGAATGGTGGATGATGCTTTTCTGATTCTATCCAAGATGGTTGACAATGGTATTTCACCTATTGTTGTCTCGTATCATTCGATGATTCAGGGGTTGTGCGATGTTGGTAGATTGAAGGAGGTTAAAGTTTTAGTGAATGAAATGACTAATTTTGATATATCTTTGGATATTGCTACTATCACTATATTAATAGATGCATTCTACAAAAAAAGGAAGGATGGAAGAGGTTGACGATTTGTTGAAAATTATGATACAACAAAATAGTTCTCTTGATGTTGTCACTTATACTACACTGATAGATGGCTTTTGTTTGAGAGGTGAAATTGATAAAGTTCAAAAGTACACAATTCCATGGTAAAGAGAGGCCTTAAGCCTAATATTTTCTGCAATGATAACTTAATCAATGGATATTGTAAGAATGGAAGATTTGATGAAGTTTGGCTTCTCTTTTGTGACATTCCTTGTAAAGTTTTGGTGCATAATACATGTGCTTATAATATCATAGGACATGGTTTTTTTAGTAATGACATATTTGCTGACAATCAGAAGCTTTTCAAGGATATGGAGGGTCGGGAGTAAGGACTTACATACTTATACTACATTGTTCGATGAGTCTATCCTAATATAGTCATGTACGGTGCTATCATTAATGGATTATTATGCCAAAACAGAAAACATGATGTTGCAAGAGATCTTTTCAATCAACTTCCTTCCAAAGTTTGAAACCCAATGTTTGGATATTGGATTTATATATGATGATCATTGTTCCATTTTGACAAGTAGGAGTCGGTGGAGGAGGCAAAGCATTTGCTTGTGGAGATGGAGAACCACGGTCGGTTGACCAATAGTGACATACAAGTTATTGTCAAGAGTTTGGTGAAGAAAAATGAGCTTCACAAGGCAATACCATTCTTGGAAGAAATGCATCAAAGAGACTTCTCAGCGGATCCCAGTACCTGTGCAAGGACAAATGTAAATTATTTTCTTCTCAAATTGATGAAGAATGTCTTGCTCAAGGAAATTGTGGCGAGTGAACTCAGCGAATCATGGATGATCTTCATGAGTTTCTATTGAGCAGTTTTGGAATGAGCTATATTAGTTTGTTGTTTAGTAATTTTAATGTTTTTTAATTGATTGTAGTACTTTCTTGTTCCAAATCTACTAGTTTTTAACCAATTGAGCTAAATCCGTGGGACGATTGTAATACTTTCTTATCACTAGCCTTGGTGTTGGATTAATTGCATGATTTCACTTTGCACTTTTAAGTACCCAATTTGTCTGCTTCTCGGGACATAGGGTCTGAACTCGGCTATTAGTGGTGCTTATTGTGTAAGTTTTTTTTTTGTAACAGTTATAAACTTTATTTATAGGAAAACCAAATTACTATAGACGACTGGATTTTACATAACTGAGAATGTATAAAATAATCATTGTAGAAAATGTATTTACTATATTTGTTTGGACTCAAAATTAAGTACCTGGAGTGGTGATTCATTGCTGTATGCTAAATAGCCTAAATGTAGCCATTTAGTGTTCATTTAATCATTTCACATATGCTTACATAGATTTGTATGAAAATGAAATACAAAATACTTCATCTGAGAAGCATTCAAGACATGGAGAATCGTACTTCACTAATCCACCAAATTTTGTGATCTTTGGTATACGATTTATTCACAATTTTTGAAAAATTTATGGTATGCACTATTTTTACAATATTGATCTCACGTGTGCTTTATGCAAGACCCTGGGATGGACCAAAAGATGGTTGTTACACAAAATAATTACTCTTTCTACAAATAGTAAAAAAAAAATCTTGTTGACATGGCAATGAATATCAGTAGCTGCTATTAGAAGGTGCACTTTGGGTAATCGATCTTTTCTTGTAAATAAAGAAATAAGTTTTACATTGTTCACATACTCTTTTTAATTTACTTCATGTTTCATTCATTTGATTTCTTCGAAACATGTGAATATTGTATGTATTATATGCTGTCTACTCAAGTTTCTATAGAGCCCAATAAGAATTTAGATCGTGGGCCATTTCTTAAATAAGCCCAATAAATAAATGAAAATGACACATTTAGCCCTCCTTTAACTCACACAAGGTAATTGACGCTTTTTTTTTGGTATCATGGAAGCCATGAAGCTATTCTTAGGTAGGCTAAATTTTATTATATTTGATTAATTAGCCTGTATTATGTTTGATTTTACTGGATTGATTTTTTGAAAAATAGGATTATTATTATTATAATAATATCTTCATTCATTAGCTATCTATTCATTTGGCATTATCTTTTCAGTAAATCTTTGTGGCCACATTGTGTTACCACACACCATTTTTTCACATATTCGAAAAATATTAAATTATTAAATTTAAATTTAAGTTTAAAATTTTCATTCGATAGGTGCAAAATTGTAATTCCATAAGATAGTTTTAATGTAAAACTAATTTTTAATAGATCAAAATTAAATAAATGCATTATAAGATCACTCTTATCTTTTTACTTTATGCTTATTTAACAATGAAATGATTTGATTTTCCCCGTATTGAATTCCGAACTCATGATTGTATCACATCTAAAGTTGTACACTTTATTGGTATCATTCCGTTATCTTTTTTTTTAATGAAATCCGAATAAGATGAATCGCTAATCATCTATTTAATATTTAGAAACCCAATGGAAATGATTGAAAAACTTTTTAGAATTCCAAAAAACGAAAGACTGAAAAACCAATTTTCAGGTAAACATTGTAAAAGGTTGTACCAATACACACACACGCGCAAATATACACCGGTATGTTTCTTTATATATAAATATCATTATATATACTTTTTTTTCTTGCAGTTCACAGACACATAGGTATTAAGTATTATAAGTATTAATTTATAACTTCATAATGTCATGATACAATTATGAAAACAATTCAAACATTGAGGTATAACATGGTTTTGTTTTTAAACAAATATTACACCCATATGTTAAGTCACTCCTATAAGCTAAATACTCGATTACATTGTCACTTGATGTCATCAAAGTTTGAAAGTCTTGTGATTTATTAGATGCAATGCTAATTTTTTAGGTCCATGTCAACACGTATATCGCATATGCCAATGTCGATTGTGATTGTGTCACATATAATTAAACCAGTATAATTCATTTTTTTCTTGTATTCTTTTCACAACATACAATGCAATAGCCAATAGTTACTCAAATTACTTATAAACAGTGAATGTGGAAAAATTAAAAGAAAGAAAGTTTCACTAAAAGGACTAAACAAAGCAAAGTTTTCCCGATTGCGAAAAATGGCTCCCTTTTTCCTCCCCTTTCCCAACTTTCAAAAACCTTGGCTGTTAAGCAACATGCAAAGTGCACAAAACTCTCTTCTTAAAGTATCTTTATCACCAGAAAATCCTTGGTCTTCGCTTTTAGTATATAAAAACCTCAATCTCCCACCATTTTTTATTTTATTTTATTTTAAATTTTTATTATTTTACTACTTTAGTTCATTACAACCTTATCTTGTATCCCTCTACAGAGCACGTGCATTTTCGTGGACACCCACCAAACATGACAAGGAGAAGGAAGTACTTTTCTAGATGTACCAAGATACTAGGCTTAGGGTTTTCAAATTTACTTTTTCTTTCTTATTTATTATTTATTTTAATAGACCATATAAACCCAAATCATCACACGACCAAGATTTTCCAATCTAACGTCCTACCCTTTTTTCCCCAGTTTAGTTCTTCTTCTTGGCTCTTTCTCGTATTTGGGAATTTAAAAAACCACCAATTAATTAATAGTATTTGAAGAAAAGCAAAAGGCAGCAGAAAAATGGGTGGTCAAACTTTCCATTGAAAACTTTGCTTTTATGTTGTTTTTGGACAAAGGAACAAGGAAAGATGGGATCTTTAGCAAAGGTTGTTTTGAATCATCCAAGAAATTAATATATACTCACTACACACTTACTCGTTATACTTATACCTAACAGTCAACTTTGCGTATATCTCTTGTATTTCACTGCTCACTATAATTAATTTTATCCTTTTGTTTTTTGTTTTCTCCTCAATCTACATGTATTGCATCCCATTTGAATTTGAACTAAATCACAACTTAGATCCATAGTAAATGTGTTGAAGTTCAATCTTTTAATAAATGACTCAAAATTAAATAGGGTTAATTGTTTTTCTAAATACACAAACTTCGATATAATTCTAATTTGTCATATGAACTTTAAATTTGAATAAAAATACATAAACTTTCAATATTTCTGATTTTTTTCCAAAAAATTGAATTGTCTCAAAATTGAACATGGTTAATTGCTACAAATTACAGAAACTTTGATACAATTCTGATTTGTTACATAAAATTTAAAATTTAAACAAAAATACATAAAATTGACATTTGAAAAATCAGAAATAACGTGACAATCAAAATGACATCATTTTGATTATATAAATTTTAGAAAAAAAAATCCAACTCAAATTCCACATCAAACTCTCTCTCTCTCTCTACGCAAGCTCCCATCATGGTAGCCCACCATCTCCACCTGCAACTTCTATGGCATCTTTTGTGAGGACTCCAAACTCCAATTCCCACCTCCATACCAATTTCTCCATAGTCGCGAGCTTCCGCTCAATCTTTGCAACCGCAAGATTCTCTTGTATCATCTCCCTCACCTTGTTAGATCTGTTAGAAAATATTATTCCGGCCTACTCGCCCACATCAAGCGCTCGCTTCCTATTCTGTCATGTTCCCTTCAACCTCTCCAAGAACTAGATGGACAATTTAAAACGACATCGTTTTGATTGTCACGTTATGTTTGATTTTGCCATGTCAGATTCAATTTAGGGGCTATTCGATTTTATGAAATTAAAAATCAGAAATATCGAAAGTCTGCGTATTTTCGTTCAAATTTTAAAATTCTTGTGACATATTAAAATTATGTCAAAATTTGTGTATTTAGCAGAATTTACCATATTCAATTTTGATGCAATTCAAGTTTATGAAAAAAATCAGAAATATCAAAAGCTTATATATTATCATTTAAATTTTAAAATTAATATGTTAAATCAAAATTGTATCAAAGTTTTTATATTTAAAGACAATTAACCGAATTAAGTACTTGTCTTTTAAATTTTCGAGGCAAAGGTGTCCACTCTATACTTTATCATCGTGTCATGTTCGTAGAAAGAGGAGGAGGGTAGGAGGGTTGGAGGCGGATGAACAAAAATATCGTAGGGGCTATGTTTTTTAATTTCTTTGAAGAATATAGTATTCAAGTGATTTAATTTATTAATAAAAACTTTTGCATGATATATAATTTGAAAAAATAATTATAATTTGAAGATTCTATAAAAGTTTCTTTTTATAAGTATGGTGGGAGCTTAAGCCCCTTCTCACCCCTATATGTGTTCACCAATATGCCCCAACGGGTGGGGGATGGGGAGGAAGGTGTTAAAGAGATGGATCAGATACTTAAAGTAGGAAAAGGAAAAGGTTTCCTGGTGATGAGGAGGAGTATAGAAGCCTTGATAGCAACATTTCAAACCACATTTTTTAGTCAGTTTCTTTCCACATTTCGCTTTCTTAGAATATTACACCACTCCCTTTTTCTCATTACATTTATACGTAATATGTTGTATCTATTTGTTTTCTTCTCTGTGTTTGTTTCCTCACTTTTGCGTGACTGACTCTGCAGTTTTCACATAACCGAGACGTCGAGATCTTAACCATAATCACAACACACACATCATCATTCGGTTATATATGTAAAGTTTATATGATCTCAATCGATTAGGATCCACAATACGTTTGATCTCAATCGATTGGAATCCACATGATATCATTATCCACAATGAAATGAACTGCAGCATCAAATTAACCATCGTCATACCCTTTTTTTCAATTCTCATAAAAAAATTTATGCGCTTTGCCTTGCGCAGATAATAATAATTGTGATTATTACTACATCAATTGTGAAAAGTTTCAAATCTAAAAGCATGTCGTAAAATCCTATGTTGTTCTATTTAATAAATTCTTCCTCTCATTTTATGCCCTATATCTCAAGCTTTCGTTTGTACACATGCTACAACAGTTTTACTTATTTTGTAAAATTAACTTTGACTTTTCAAGATTTTTGCGATTAGTTTCTTGAGATTGTACGTATGATATATTAATTCATGATTGATCAGACATGAACAAAAAACAAGAAAATTTTTGCCATTAAACCATGCTGCAAAGTTCTGAGTAGAACTGGAAAACTTCAAGAGCTTCAGCCTATTTCTCTCTCATCCGAGCATTAATTAATTGATGCGACAGAAATAGCCAGACACATGAACCAGCAACAGAGGAATTAAATGCTGGATTATTGGAGAAACAAACTACAAGAGAGAAATGTCCATTGGACTAAGCAAAGAAAAGCACAGTCTTGAACGGATTGAACCTTAATCTGATTTTCTTTGTCCCTCTAACTAGAAAGCCCACCTGCCCTAAACAAGCTAAGATGATACCATGGCTACAATTCTATATAAAGAAACGTTTTTCTCAAGATTCGGTTTCTGCTTCAAGATTCACGAGACTAATAATAAACATTAAGCAGAAAAATATATATAATTTTGATATTGCCCTTTTTTCCCTACTAACATGGCGGCGGCGACATCAGATTCAACCCTAAATCATCGTTCTCAAGCACAAATCTCGACTTGTTTATCGTTGCCGATGAATTAAACTCCGAATGCAGTCGTTTCTTCGACTGCAGCGGCACTCCGAAAAGCTTAGTTCTGTAGGGTTCGGGCTTTTCTAAAACTTTCGCGAAGCTGTATGGATTCTTGTTGGAGGGCTTCTGCGCCGCGGCCGCAGGCGGTGGCGGCGCCGAGAGGAATGGAGAGGAGTTGTACGAATTGCTCGGATAGACGGGCTTGACGTGATTCTGCACGAAATATATAATGTCGTTGTAGAGTTTCCTCATGTGGACTAATTCCGACATCAGCATGTGGTTGCTCCGCCGCAGCCTCTCGTTGTCTTCGGAGATTGCGCTCAGCGAGTCACATCGGTTGTTTTCGCCGCCGAAGATCGGCGGAGAGGAGTACCGTTGGTCGTCGGAATCGGGTGGAGAGATGCTGCCTCTAGAAGGGTACGGGAAGAAAGTTGGGCTTGAGATGAGGTGGTGGCCATCGACGGCCATTTGCGGCTGGGCGGTCTTGCGGCGGTGGATCTCGCAGAGCAAGTGCTTCTCTCCTTTCTTGAAGAAGTCGTTGGCGAACTCCCATCTGTCCGGGACGATCTTTCTGAAACCCTAGTTTCCATGAAAACTAAAGATATCAGTATATATATATATATATGATTTTGAGGTGAGTGTGTGAAAAAGAAAATAATGGGAGTGACTGACATAGGTGTTGAGCTGGCGGACGAAGCTGGAGAAGTTGTTGTGCTTGAAGTAGTTGGGGAGGAGGTCACGGGCGAACTCCGGCGGCCGCCACACGACAAAGGTTGTGTCGTCTTCACCCCAGGAGACGATGTGGTCGGTGGCGGGGTCGTCGACGAGCTGATAGGTCTTGCTCAGGAATGGGGCAGGGACTGATTTCTGCCAATCCAGCGACACCACTATGCTCTCGCAATTGTCCATTGAAATGCTGCAACAAAACTAGGTTTTTTTCAAAGTGAGGATTTGGGGGTTTTGAGTCAAGTAAATTTGTGTGAAGATTATTTGTGGGTTAATTTATATTTACCAAGAAGAATATGTAGTGAGAGAGGAATATGTGTCTGCATGTGGAAATAATGGCTTTTCAAGACAAACCCGTGACAACTATTGAGGGAAGAAGAGAGATAGAAAGCTTAGGTCTTTTTTCACCGAGGAAAAAGAAAAAGAAATAGTACTGCTGTTTTCTACTATATACTTCCACTCTTTCTACTACAATTTTTTGTATTCTTCTCTACTGTTCTTTTCCCCCTACTTAATTATCACCAATAGTTAACTCACTAAGAAATCATCTATCCCACAAATTTAATGACATTCATCTTTAAAAGTTTTTCTTCCATTTCTTTCCCTACTTGAACCTCTATTCCAAATTTTTGGTGTCAAGTCTAGAGATGTCAATGGATGGGTTTTATCCGGATCGACCCGGAACCTTTCAAAACCCATTAAATTTTAAAGCAGTGGTTCTAGTTCTGGTTCGGACCCCTTTAGACTCGGACCGTTTAGATCCATAGTTTGATGGTCCGGTCCGATCCGGATCCGATTCCGGTTCTAGACCAGAACTAATATTTATTTATTGATTCTGGTCCGAGTAAATCCCGTCTATTGACAAGCCTTACTTTAAATAGGTTTTTCAATGAATTAGTTTTATCCATATCAATTCGAAATCACTCATAGTCCATTAAATTATAAAGCAACAGTTTCGATTCCAGGTGGTTCTGGTCCGGTTCTGGTTCCAGACTCGCTTAGATCCGGACCGCTTAAGACCCATAGTTGATGGTCCTGGTCCGGTCTGGATCCAATATCTAATGAGTCGGTTCCAGAACCAGAACCATTACTTATTTATTGGTTGTAGTCCGGGTAAAATCCACCCATTGACATCCCTACTTGCGTCCTTATCTGCGCAAAGATTAAATTTTACACAAATAATACATACTAATTAATATATGTCCTTGGGCCAATTTTTCATTTTGAGTTTTGTTTCTATACGTGAAGTTTGAATGTTAAGTCATACTTTATTTTACTGGTACTACTTAATAGATAGATCGATGAATATATTTTATTATTTTTTAGAGAGAACAAATAATGTAATAGAGACATTGGTGTTTAATTAGTTTGACTCATTGGGCTACAAAATTGGTCCCTATTCACTTATTTTGGCTGAGATATTGGCCAATTTTGGGGCAAGTTTGGCAGAAAAGGTGATCTATATGTACTTGCTGGTCACCACCTATTTAACCTGCAATTCACAAATTCCTAGTCCTTGCACGAAATAAACTATGAAAAATAAAATAAAATTGTTATATAATCATTAAGATGTGTGTAGTCATGCATCTACGTATTGATTACAAGGGACAATATAGTAATCATAAGAATATATTCTCTCCGCTGCAACTCCTACATCAGAATTTAGTACAGTGAAAATTCAAGAAATGGAAGAAGTAAATATGAAGCTTTTGCTTTTGCTTCACGTCAAACGAGTTTCTTTTTTCCATTTTGTAGCTTTCCTTTTGTTGTTTAATGGCTCCGAATGACACCCTTTTCTCTCTCTCTCTCTATATATATATATGAATATTTCTGAATCCCATCACTAAATCATTTTCTACTCCTACTGCTTCTGCTTCTTTTACAGATTATATAAGGAAACGCCACACATCGGATTATGTGATGGGATTTAAAGCCTGTGGGAGTCATAAAATAATAATAATAATTATTATTGTATATCTTCTTCTTCTCTTTCAATTACAATCCCAAACTTCAATACAGCATCATGCACATAAGACATATATACCTCTGCACACTCCATCTTTCTTGCTGTCTTATTGTTTTTTCTGCCCTACACACACACACACACACAGTGCCATGGACCATTTCCATGTGATCCATGCTTCCAACTCTAACTTTTCCTTTTCGTTTTGAATTTGCTGAGGTGGGATCAGGTTTATTAATAAACTACTGATCTAATAATATATATATACATAATGTCTTGGGAAAAGAAGAGAACACACCAATTAATAAACTTAAAAAACCTATATACACACACTATATATATAGCATATAACTATATACTCCCCCGTCCCATTCAAGACAATACATTTCTTTTTGATACTATTATTTAGAAGAAGAGTATAAAGTGATAAAAAATAAGTAGGTGCATGCCATCTTGAACGGGACGAAGGGAGTATGAGATTGTCCTAAAAACACAAGTATTTTATAAATTTAATTTGAGTATCACGTGATTGTCTTTTTACCCAAGAATGGGATAAAAAGTTTAGCCATTGATTATTACTATTTTTTCATGTCACAATTATAAAAATGATGATGAGTAAAGATATACAGCACCGATTTATTTAGATCGTTGGATTTGGTGTGAAGATTGTGATGATCATCATAAGGTGAAAAAGTTATCACTGCAGCTCTAGTTTCCCACGCCTATGATTATTTTGTTACTTTGTCAGTTTGTTTTGATTGTTCTTCCATCGATCTAATAACTAAAACAGTGTTGCCTAATTTAGTGGGACTTTCCCAAAAGTACTTTCTTGAATTTGCAGTTATACAACCCAATATTCCTTTTCTTATCTAGCTAGCTTTAATCTGCTAATTATGTTGTCACCACTTATAAATTGTTGTGTGTGTTTATGGACCTGAAAGTTCTGTGATAAAAGTTGTATACTTATATTGAGAACAAATACCAACGAAAAAAAAGTCCTGGTGCGGGGAAAAAATAAAATACGTACTCGAAAATAAAATAAAAAGAACTTCGGCTTGATTAATGCTTTTGTAAATTGTCCATATATATGTTGCTTCCTAATTATATTCTTATTTTAGTAAGTGAGTAATTAAGGTTCATCATTATTTGGATTGAGAAGTGAGTGAGACTTGTGAAAAATCTATAGTATATATAAGTGTTACATCTTCTCTTACATGATAATATTTTATTAATATAAATTAAATTAATAAAATATTATTATGTGAGATATGAGTATAGTATATGTACATGTTTTATGGAATTTCTCGTTGTCTTCCAATTTATAATGTCACCATTTCTCTTTTTACAAATTTTTTCATAGATTCAATTTGTCAAGTGTCAACACTCGTAGTCGAGCTACACTTAACCACACAAGTATCAACTATCCACACTAACAAGGAAAATAGATGATCTCGTTCTTGATTTCTTGTCAATTACCGTGTAATTAGTTTCTGTCTTATTTTTCTATATTTATCTTCCCTTTTATCATGGGAAGTGGGTGTATTCACACGTCTATATATATCAGTTTTCTCTAATCACCAATTAAGGTGATTCCCATATCTTTGTTTACATGGTATTAGAGCAAGTCGATCTCCTAATCCCTACTCTTCCGTCGTCATACTCTCTTTTCTAATCAGACTCGACTCCTCCGATCGGCTGAACTCGTCCCCTTCAGTCTCTCTCCCGAAACCCTAGTTCTTTGGACACCTCTCCCCTCGCCATGGCAGCACAGACTCCAGATCTTCTCCCCGTCAATACTATGATTAGTATGACTCCAGTGAAGCTCGACTCATCCACTTATCTCGTTTGGCATCGTCAGATAGTGCATATGGCCGAGTGCTTTGATCTCCAGGGTTTTCTCGATGGCTCGGCCGTCGCTCCTCCCCCTTCCTTGACGTCCGATGCCGGCGTCTCTTCTCCCAACCCCGCCTATCTCACATGGCGTATGAAAGATCGTAAGTTGCTTTCTGTTATCTGGACCTCCCTCTCTGCTGAAGCCATGTCCGAGGTCATCGAGTGCTCCTCGACGCACTCTGCTTGGTTGATATTACATGCTGCTTTCTCCGATTCCTCAGCTTCTCACACATATCAATTGCGTGAGGAGCTTCTCTCTCTTCGGCGTGGTGATCAATCCGTAAATTGAATATGGCCGAAAATTCAAAGGTTTGTGCGATCAATTATCGGTGATTAATCGTCTGGTCTATGATTCCGACAAAGTGCATTGGTTCTTGCGCGGATTAGGAAGTCAGTACACATCTTTTGCTGACACACGGCTCGCACTTACTCCTATGCACGTGTTTCGTGACCTCCGCATCAAGCGAAGCAACCGAGTCCATGCTTCGTGCCATGGAAGGCACACCTATATCGTCTGCTGCTTTCTCGGCTGAAAGGGGTCAGTCGGATAATGGGCAGAACACTGTTAGTAGCCAGAATATTGGCTATGGTAGAGGCCGTTCTGGTGGTCAGCGACCTGGTGGCGCACGTGGCAATTATAATGATCGGGGTCGTAGAAACCCAACTACTGGAGGTTACAGTGGCAATTCCGATAAGAATTCGAATTCGAGTGGTGGTTCGGGTCGTCGTCCATACACACCACGATGTCAGATATGCCGTGGGGATCACTATGAGATAAGTGTCCCCAATTCCTCAATGCCCGTAATGCTATTCCTGCTGCACATTTGGCTCAGGCGTTCAAAGCATCCTGCAATGTGACTCCTCCGACTTCTGATTGGTATCTCGACTCCGGAGCCTCTGCTCATTTGACGAATGAGCATTCTGCCCTCGACTCTTACGAGCCTTACTCTGGTAATGGGTCCGTTATTGTTGGTTATTAAGAAGTTCCTAATGTTATTGTTATTAGTTTGTTAAAGCTGTTATGTAAATCTGTTGTAAGTAGTTAAGCTGATAGTTAGACGGTTAGATGGTTAGTTACAAAATACATGCATGCGTATATACACGTACAAGGATGTATTCTAAATCTGTATATAAGGAGGGAATCATATGAATACAAACAACTTTTTCTTCTTCTTCATTATCAAACATGGTATCAGAGCTTGGTTTCTATTTCATCTAATTTTTTTTTCTCTCTACCGTCTTCTATCTGGATCCATGAATCCTTCAACTGAAATCACCACCACATCCAATCTTCCTCCATGCATCCAATTAGTCGAAATGGATCGTACCAGTCTGATTTCGAAGTTCCAAGTGCTCGCTACAACTCGAGCTTATGGATTTGAAGATATTCTTCTTCAAGCATCTCCGCTCAATTTACTCGTTACGGATCCGTCTGCGTCGAAGCAGGCGATCTTGAATATGAAGTTAATCCTCTTTATCTCACCCGCTACGTCGCGATCGTTCATGTTCATTGGATCCTAGCTTCTATTTCTCCTCAAATGATGGGGTATATAGGAAGATGTACCACAATGACTAAAATCTGGGACTTTTGAAACTCTCTTCATTCTCAATCAAAGGCTCGTGCTATGCATCTTCGCTCTCAACTACAGGTGCTGAAGAAAGGAGCGAGCTCCATAAATGACTACATTCTAAAGTTCAGAGAAATCAGTGACCAATTATTCAACATAGGTCAATCCATTTCTGATTCAGATTTGGTTTCGTATATTCTTCAAGGACTTGGACCTGAGTTTGAAAACATAAGTGTGCTACTTGCATTGAAGTGTGAAGAATTATCATTACATGAAGTTCAGTTTGCTCTCCAAACACATGAACTTCGATTACAAAATCAAGCTGCTGTTACAAATACTGTGAGCATGGCGTTTCAACCGCAGGCAAATGCTGTTTATCACACTCAATATAGTCAATATCGTGGCCGTGGAAATAGGTCTGGAAGAGGTTTCAACAACCGTGGTAGAGGAGGAGGTAGGTTCTCCAATGGCAACAGATTAATTTGTCAACTATGTGGCAAAAATAATCACGTGGCGTCAAAGTGCTACAAGAGATTTGATGTCAGTTTTATCGGACCAGAGTCTCTACTCACTGCTCCCACTCAACCACAAGCTCATATTGTCAACATCAGTCCACATTCTCAATCGCAGCAAATCACTACCAGTCCATATCCTCAATCACAGCATACTCAAGCTGCTCAGACCACTTCTACATCTTAGTCTGCTCCTACGGCATACACAGGGTCCACTACTCAATTCCCACCTCGAACTTCCAACTTCTCGGTTGGTATCCGGACTGCAGTGCGTCACCATGTTACTGACAAATTCCAAATCTCTTCCAACTCAATATCCATACCATGGCACTGAGATGCTAACTGTAGGTAATGGATCTAAACTCCCTATCACACATATTGGTTCTACTTCAATTCCATGTTCACATTCCACTTCACCTCTTCTTCTAAGTGATGTTTTATATGTTCCACATATCACTAAGAATCTCCTGATATATCCAAATTCACTATTGATAATGATGTATTCTTAGAGTTTCATTCCGATTTTGTTGTGTCAAGGACAAACATTCTCACAAAATCCTTCTGGAGGGCAGACTTAAGGATGTCCTTTACCATCTGGATCTTACTAAGTCAGCCACGTTCAAGCCATCGAAAGTTTCTGCACCAAATAAATCGACAACCACCTGTTATGCTGTTAAGTCCAACTTAGGTACAAGTTTATGGCATGCTAGACTAGGTCATCTATGCAAAAATGTATTAAATTCCTTCTTCAAAGCTATGAACATGACTGAGGTTTCTGATATCACGTTTTGTGATCCTTGTGCACTAGGGAAAATACACTCATTCACGTTTTCTTCTGTAAATCTCAAAACGACTGCACCTTTTCAGCTTATTCATAGTGATGTTTGGGGCCCTAGTTCTACTGTGTCTTCGGATGGATACAAGTATTATGTTCATTTTATTGATGACTTTACACGTTTTACTTGGATCTTTCCATTAACCACAAAATCTGAGGTTCTTACTGTTTTTCAAAATTTTATGAGCTATGTTGAACGTCAGTTTCATACTAAGATTCTAGCTGTTCAAACTGATTGGGGTGGGGAATATAGACCTCTCAAAACTTTTCTTGAAACACTAGGCATTGTGTTTAGACACCCATGTCCTCACACACATCAACAAAATGGAAAATTTGAGAGAAAACATAGGCACATAACTAAACTCGGTCTTACACTTCTAGCTGCTGCAGCTTCGCTTCCTCAAAATTTTTGGTGGGATGCATTCACTACTGCAGTTTATCTTATTAACAGACTGCCTACACCAATTCTCAAGAACATCTCTCCATATCAAGCTCTATTTCATACTCTTCCTGATTACCACCTGCTCAAAGTGTTTGGGTGTAGCTGTTTTCCCTACCTTAGGCCGTATAACAATTCCAAACTCCAGTTTAGATCATCTAAGTGCTTATTTTTGGGGTATAGTTGTGTGCACAAGGGTTATAAATGTTTACATCCCTCAGGATGAGTGTATATAGCTAGATCAGTTTTGTTCAACGAAACTGAATTTTCCTACTGTGAGTTATTCTTATCCAACACAGCTTCATCCTTTCCTCTCACTCACTCTTCTACCGTACCAATAGAGCTGCATTCCTTTGATAATAATCTTGCTCAACTTCCACATCAAAATACCTTCAGTGCAAATAATTCGGATCCATCTCCCCAACAAGTTTCAGATAATTCACTTGCACATCAAGTTCCTGTCACTCCCTCGACTTCCTCTCTATCATCACACTCATCATCTCGAACTCCCAACTCTGTGTCATCCTCTCACACTCAGACTTCTGTGCAATCACCTGGCTTCTCTACACAAAATTTAGCTCAAAATTCTTCTCCTTTTCCCGATAACTCCATACTCTTCCCTGCAACCAACACTCACTCTATGATAACTAGAGCAAAGAATGGCATTCACAAGCCTAAAGTCTTCTTAGCCGTTTCTAATGTACCTCCTCGTAAATTTTCACTCCACTCTTAATCACTCTGGTCCACACGATATCAACAAAATTGTGGAACCTATCTCTGACTCAGCTGCTCTTGCTCACCCTCTCTGGCAGAAAGCTATGGCCACTGAAATTGATGCTATAAAGGTGAAATATACATGAGATATTGTCCTCCTACCTCGATGTTCACCCAATTGATTGCAAATGGGTATATAGAGTTAAATTGTTCGCTGATGATACTCTTGACAAATTGAAAGCTCGACTCGTCGCCAAAGGTTTTCAACAACTTGCGGGGTTGGATTTTTTGGAGACGTTCAGTCCGGTTGTAAAACCAGTTTCTGTACGCTTGCTGTTTTCATTGGCTGCCACCTACAATTGGGAGGTTCAACACATTGACATCAACAACGCGTTTCTAAATGGTAATCTTGACAGACCGGTCTACATGAAGCAGCCACCGGGGTTTGAGGATCCTCAACATCCTGACTGGGTTTGTCGGTTGAAAAAGTCATTATATGGTTTAAAACAAGCGCCTCGCGCATGGTATGAACGGCTCAAGGAGTACTTGCTAGCATATGGCTTTCAGTTTTCTAGCTCGGATCATTCCTTTTTACACATGCGAAAGGCTGGTAAGCTTCTTCTAGTTCTTGTGTACGTAGATGATATTCTTATAACTGGTGAGGATTCATCACTCATTCAATCATTCATTCACACACTTTCCTCTGAGTTTGCTCTTAAAAATCTTGGTAATGTCAAATTTTTTCTTGGCATTGAAGTCGCCCGAAAAACCTCATCCTATACTTTATCCCAAACCAAATACATTCGTGATCTTCTTATAAAAACAAACCTCATGGATAGCAAACCACAGTCCTCACCGTATGACATTGGTACCAAGCTTCACAAAAATGACAGTTCTTCTTTTTCGATCCTACTCTCTATCGTAGCACCATTGGTGCTCTTCAATACCTCACTATAACACGTCCTGATATCTCCTATATGGTAAATAAGCTTAGTCAGTTCTTAAAAAATCCAACTGAGTTACAGTGGACTGCATGCAAACGTCTTCTACGTTATCTCAAGGGTACAATTCATCATGCTCTTCGCTTCTCCTCATCTCCATATACATCTCTTGCGGCTTACTCGGATGCCGACTGGGCTGGTTCTATAGATGATCGAAAATCCACTGGAGGCTATGTTGTTTTCCTAGGACCAAATCTGTTATCTTGGAGTTCAAAGAAGCAGAATATTGTGTCTCGCAGTTCTACCGAGGCTGAGTATCGATCATTGGCGGATGCTGCGATGGAGCTTGTCTGGATTAAGTCTCTACTTCAAGAAATTGGTTATTCCTTACCACAAGTTCCTGTGCTTTGGTGTGACAATAAAAATGCAGCGTCTTTGGCTTCCAATCCAGTTCTACATGCTCGAACCAAGCATATTGAAATTGATGTACATTTTGTCCGTGATAAAGTTCTCAAGAACGAACTCGATGTTCGTCATATTGCTTCAGAGGATCAGATAGCAGATATTCTTACTAAACCAGTATCGATATCAAGATTCAAGTTGTTGGTTCAGAAACTTCCCTTCAGAAATGGTTAATCAGTTTGTGGGAATCAGTTTGCGGGGGTTGTATTAAGATGTTCCTGATGTTATTGTTATTAGTTTGTTAAAGCTGTTATGTAAATCTGTTGTAAGTAGTTAAGCTGTTAGTTAGATGGTTAGTTACAAAATACATGCATACGTATATACACGTACAAGGCTGTATTCTAAATCTGTATATAAGGAGGGAATCATATGAATACAAACAACTTTTTCTTCTTCTTCTTCATTATCAAACATTGGTAACGGCGATTCTTTATCTATTTTGCATATTGGCTCGAGTAAATTAACTGATGACGTAAACTTATTGGATGTGCTTGTTGTGCCTCATATTACGAAAAACCTGTTATCCATCAGTAAATTGACCTCCGATTATCCTGTTGATGTTATCTTTTTCGACCGTCTTTTGCTATTCGAATCGTGTAACCAGCGAATCCGGCTCGGGTAGATGTGATAAGGGTTATATTTACTTGATCGTCTTGTTCAGCTTTAGTTGCGACTCTCCATAGTAAAACTTTGAAGGCTAGGTTTTTGTTATGGCATTTATGTTTGGGGCATGTCCCATTTCTTCGTTATTTCTTTGTTGAACAAATTAGGGCATTTATCGGTTTCGTCATTATTACGGATCCTAGTGTTTGTTCCTCTTGCCAATTGTCAAGAGTAGCGTTTACCATTTAATTTAAATGAAAACGTTATCTTGTTGTCTTGAATTAATTCATTGTGATTTGTGGGGGCCTGCACCCATTTCTACTTCTGATGGCTATAAGTATTATGTGGCTTTCGTTGATGATTTCTTGAGGTTCAAATGGATTTACCCGTTACGAGCTAAATCGGAATTCTTTAACACACTGGTACACTTTCATAAATTTGTCTGCAATCAGTTTTCTCGTACCATTAAAGTGTAGGGGTGAGTATTCGGATTTCGGTTCGGATTTTTGCCTAATCCGAACCGATCCGAAAATCCGAATTTTAAGAGAAAAACAATCCGATCCGAACTGAAAATCCGAAATCCGAAATCCAAAAATCAGAAAATTTTATAAAAATATCCGAACCGAACCGAAAAATCCGAAAATATGAAAAATCCAAAAATTCTAAACCAAATTTTATTAATTCTTATTATATATATTTATATTAGATTTAAAAATATTTAAATAAAATATTATTATTATATATAAATTATATATAATTTCGGATTTTTGGATTTTTTCGGATTAAAAAAATCCAATCCGATCCGATCCGAAAATTCGAAATTTTGAAAAATATCAATCCGGTCCGAACCAAAAATCTGAAAAATCCGAACCAAATTTTAAATTTCGATTTGGTTCGGATCGAATATTCGGATTTCGGGTATTTTGCTCACCCATATTAAAGTGTTTCAGAGTGATGGAGGCACTGAATTTGTTAATGCCCGAGTCCGTGAGTTTATGTCTGTAAATGGAATCCATCATCGTTTGTCTTGTCCCTATACGCCACAACAAAACGGCCGTGCGAGCGTAAACATCGACACATTTAAAGCAGTATTTCTATGATGTTTCACTCTCATGCCCTGCGCATCTTTCTCGGATTGATGCATTTGCTATCGCTTGTGTATATTATTAATGAGCTTCCATCATCCGTTCTGCAAGAAAATCGCCATTTCAAGTATTGTTTGGTTTTGCTCGAATTATGCTCTATTCCGCCTTTCGGTTGTCGTGTCTTCCCATACTTACGTGATTATGCGGTGATGATCAAGTCGTCCATGCATCTTTCGGGTTATAGCAAGACGTATAAAGGTTTTCGTTATCGGATCGGGGCCGTCCACGAGGGCCATGCATCTTTACGGGCCCAAAATTTTATATATCATCTTATATTAATATAAATATTCATTCAAAATAAATATTCAATGTCCCAAAATTTTGTTATAAACTTTTGAGGCCCGTAAAAACAAAAATTCTTTTATAAATGGCATCTTTTAAATATATTCGTATCTCCATAGTGGAAAAATGACTCATTTTGTTGTTTCGCCAGGCCCATTATTTATCGGGACGGATCGATCCGGACTTATCTCGGGTTTTCATTACGAGGCATGCTCAATTTGATGAAACCTTATTTCCTTTCTCTCGTGAAACAGGCTCTTCTTCACCTGGTAATCTTGATATTGTCAGTTTTTTGGATGGGGCATCCGTCCGCTGCCTGCTGGTCCATCATCTTGGTCCCAACTCAATCGCTCCTGGTCCTACGACCCGCCACCCATCTGCTATCCTTGATGATGACAATGATGTTATATCTCCTGCCGTGTGATCGCTCACTTTTCTCACACGAAAAACGCGTAAGTATAAGGTAAGTCGAGTATCGTATCCACATGGATTGCAATCCGAAAACACAGAAGCTAACTCTCTAATCCTTCATCATTATCCAAGCAACGAATATGGTTTGAAAGGTTTATGGCTTGAGATAATTAAATCCAAAGCAAAGGTAACAACGAAAATAAACAAAGGCAATAAAACTCAAAGATGAATATAAGAGATAAGGACTAACCCAGGGATGCACTAATCCTATCCACAATGATGTTTATCACGCTTATTATTAACCGTTTTAATCCGGAAAAGATGGAAGATCACATATGTAGCCAACAACTTGATTTAAAATTGTGACGGTTGATTACTAATTTTCCCTATTATCATTACGTCTAGAGGAAAATAAGCAACTCAAAAGGATCACAAAGAATATGCTTCCTACGAATGTTCCTATCTTAGATTCGACTCAATGCTTATCCGTATCATGTATTCAAGATCGATTGATAATTAAAGCATTACGTAATTAAGCGCAACTATGATATGCATCAAGATTGATCGAAATCAACACATATAATTAAGCACCGAGAATCATGAATCGATGCGGAAGGTAAATAACAATAGCGAGGAATCACAACATATAGGATAGAATCATGCAAACCCTAAGATTAGAACGGAAATTTAGCTAGACATAAATAACGAAATTAAATACGAAATAATCATAAAAATACGAATTAAATAGATCAAACCCGTAGGAAAGCGTGAGAACAATGGTTGGGTTCGTATCCAAACCCAACGGAAAGCGGAAAACGATGGAATTTGTTCGGACAAAAGCGTTCGAGCGTCGACAATGCGTAGAACTAATGTAGAACAATGAAAAACTAAAGCTAGAATGAATTTAAATCAAAGCTAGAGTGCAAAAGAAGGAAAAATAATGAAAAACTGGACAAAAACGTGTAAAAACAGGTATGGGGAAGGTTGGGGGCGCGAGGAGGCGAAGCCCTATTTATAGATTTAGGGTGAAAACCCTAATTTTTGCGTCTGCCGCCTCTCTTTGCGGCCGAGCTCGCGGTCGCGAGCTCGGTCGCGAGGCATCTTTCTCGTCTCGGCCATCCTTCATTCTCTCGGCTGGGCGCGCGCATCCACTTGCCTCGCGGCCGCTAGGTGTGGTCGCGTCGTACATAATATCGTCGCGGGCACGTCTCGCGGCCGCTGGGAGTGCTCACGTGCTCTGGCGTCCTCTCGCGTGTGCTGGTGTTTCCTCGCGGCCGACCTAGTGGTCGCTAGGCCGGTCGCGAGACATCATTTCAGCGCTCAGCGGCTCGCTCGCGTGTAGTTCCTCGCGCCTGGCTGGCGGCATTGGGCGGTCGTTAAGCCCAGTTTTGCCCTCGTCTGCTCGTTCTTCGTTCCATGCTTCGGTTTTTAACTTATAAGCCTACAAAACACCAAAACGGAACCCAAGAGCAGTATCTTCCAAAAATATGTAAAAGTATTGAGATCCAAGATATAAACACACTTTATTGATCTAAAATCATCTTTAAATATCAACAATAAACGTGTAAAATGCGCGTTTATCACCGTGTAGCCATCTCCCCCTGACGAGCCTTATGTCCTACATCACCCTGACCAGCCTGCTCCTCCGAAAATATTCCCCAGGTGCAACCCGAGCGGCTACCCTTTGGCCGCCGAGCCTGCACCCTCTGTCGTCCATCCTATGGTTACTCGATCTAGGGCGGGTATATTTAAACCCCGTTATCCTGTTGACTTATCCTACACCGCTCTTCTCTCGGCTCTTGTTGCTTGCTCTGAGCCTCGTGGTTTCAAGTCAGCTGCTAAGTCTCCAGCTTGGTTGTCAACCATGCAAGAAGAAATTGATGCTCTTCGTGCTAATAGCACATGGGATCTCGTACCTCGTCCTGTTGGCACAAACATTGTTGGTTCCAAATGGGTCTTCAGAACAAAATTTAATGTAGACGGCTCTATTGAGCGTCATAAGGCACGTTTGGTTGCTCAGGGATTTTCTCAAATTCCTGGTTCAGACTTTCACCATACATTCAGTCCAGTTGTAAGGGCTGCTACAGTACGTGTCATTTTGGCTCTTGTTGTTCACCGTGGGTGGCACTTACATCAGCTTGATGTCAAGAATGCCTTTCTCAATGGTGTTCTTGCCGAACCAGTCTTCATGGCTCAACCCCCTGGGTTCATCGACCCTCGTTTTCCAGACCACGTTTGTCACCTTAAGAAGGCCCTATATGGTCTTGGCAGGCCCCTCTTGCCTGGTTTCAACGATTTAGCACTTATCTTCTTCGTGATCCCACACTTTACAGGTCTCTTGTTGGGGATCTTCAGTACTTAACTATCACTCGACCGGATCTCTCATATGCTATCAATCTTGTCAGCCAGTTTCTCCAGTCTCCGACAAATGCTCACTTTCAGGCTGTGAAACGTATTCTCCGTTACGTGAAGGGCACCGTACACTTCGGCTTATCCTTCACTCATCGTTCAGACTCTTCCGTTGTTGGCTACTCGGATGCCGACTGGGCTCGCTGCATCGACACTCGACGTTCCACATATGGATATTCTATTTTTCTGGGGGAAAATCTTGTTTCTTGGAGTGCCAAGAAACAGCCTACGATTGCTCGTTCTAGTTGTGAATCTGAATATCGTGCTATGGCCAATGCTGCTGCTGAACTTGTTTGGCTCTCAAATCTTCTTCATGAGCTTCAATCTTATCCATCCTCTCGGCCTCAACTCCTTTGTGACAATAAGAGTGTTGTCTTTATTAGCCAGAATCCAGTAGCCCATAAACGAGCTAAGCATATTGACTTAGATTACCATTTTGTTCGAGAGCTCGTGTCTTCAGGGAAGATTTCTACGCACTTTGTCCCTTCTCATCTTCAGCTTGACGACATCTTCACAAAGAGTCTCCCTCGACCAGCTTTTGAATTTCTTCGGTCCAAGCTTTGCATGTGCCTTCACCCCACGCAACGCTTGAGGGGGGGTAACAAGGAAAATAGATGATCTCGTTCCTGATTTCTTGTCAATTACCGTGTAATTAGTTTCTGTCTTATTTTTCTATATTTATCTTCCCTCTTATCATGGGAAGTGGGTGTATTCACACGTCTATATATATCAGTTTTCTCTAATCACCAATTAAGGTGATTCCCATATCTTTATTTACACTCACAATACAATTCGGACAAGAAACAATCCTCACAATACAATTCGGACAAGAAACAGATGGTGTTTTTTTTTTTTTTTCTTTTTCTTTTTGGAGAAAAGAATCAGGTAGTGTTACTTAAACTAATAGCTAAAGATATCGTCAAAGAACACTCGATCAGAAATATAGTGAACAATAATTCTTTTTTTCTTTTTCTTTGCTATCATGGTGAATCCGTAGTTATTATCTATGGTGCGTACTGGGTAAACCCCATGTTCCTATACAATAATTCTTGTTTCATACATAGCAGATAATCACATTTGAAGAAAATGCACAATCATTTGGAATATAATTGACAATCTTCAATAATACACGACTTGCAATAACAATATTATTGATAGGAAAAAAGTATATCTAATCAAACTAAGACATTAAGCACAATATATTAATTATTGAATAAGTGTCCTCAACCCCTTATCCAAGGCGCGCAATATCTCTCACCACATTAATTAATCTTCACCAAACTATGACAACTATCTACAAGATTTGATAATTAAATAATAATATCACGAAATTTGGTAGAATCAAGCAACGTTAACGTTGTTAGCTTCAAGTCCCGATATCCGATAATCCAAAATGGAGATAAGAAAAATCAATTTATTAATCTCACAACATGATTTTGAAAAGACATTTTAAAGTTTTATCCTCTATACTTTCTTCATCTAGCTAGTTTTCACACACACACACACATACAATTACTCTGTTCCTTCTGCATTTGCTGCACAATACTCAGCGGCTGACATGGCAGGCTCCCTCTTTTCTTTTCAACTTCTACTATAAGCATTGCATGCATGTACTTTCATACATATGTGGTATGTGCGTACTTCAAGTTAATCTATTCCAATCAAATATTTTTCCCATTCTTGTGATATTTTAATATTGGATTGTCCCTTGTCACACACACTCAATTTCCAAATCCAGAAGTTCTACATTTCCTAGTATTATTGACCACAAGATTCAATTTAACCTGTGAAAGTTTGATAACTTTTTCTCTTAGAACATCAATATAGATCCATGAGAATATGATGCTATATCGTTTGTGTCCCTAAATTTTATGAGATTTTTAAAAATGTTTCCAATTTAAGTTTATATATTTAGGTGTCCATAATTTTGAAGAGATTCTAAAAATGTCATACTATAGAGATTTTGACGACGGAATGATGAGTCATATCCCCGGATTTTGGCGTGGATTATATCTTAAATGAGATGGAATTTTATCTTTTCCGCCTCACCACTAATATGAAAAAGACGTCGTTTATATTTTCTTTAATTTAATCATGCGAAACGACGTCATTTTTAGTGGTTTCAAGTGAGAATAGAATGAGGTGGCTCAACATTCCATCTCTAAAATCTCTATATCATTTTTTTTCCCAAAATCTCATCAAAATTGGAACATTTGAATATATAACTTAAGTATGGGATATTTTTTAAATCTCGTTAAATTTGGGACATAAATTATAATTATCTCTATAATATTTTATGGGCTCTAGATAAAGTTAAAAAAATGAGAGTTAATAATTTTTTTTGAGTAATATGAAATTTGCATAAACCCTTCCTAACGAGACTCGAAAGGGGTATAATACATAGTGAATTGACAAATTTTATATTTTTTCCTCCAATATAACAATATGATAGAGCAATTTTTTGGGTTCTTTCTAATTTTAGATCCTAGGCGATTGAACTAGGGGTGATCATTCAGATTTCGATTTGGATTTTTGTCTAATTCGAACCGATCCGAAAATCCAAATTTTGAGAGAGAAAAAATCCGATTCGAACCGAAAATCTGAAATCTAAAAATCCAAAATTTTAATAAAAAAATCCGAACCAAGTCAAACTGAAAAATATGAAATTATGAAAAATCCGAAACCAATTTTTGTTAATTCTTATATATATTTATATAAAATTTAAAATATTTAAATAAAATATTATCATTATATATAAATTTTATATAATTTGGATTTAAAAATCAAATCCGATCCGATCCGAAAATCCAAAATTTTAAAAAATATCAACCCAATCCGAACCGAAAATCTGAACCGAATTTTAAATTTCGATTTGGTTCGAATCGGATGGTCGGTTTTTGGATATTTTGCTCACCCCTTAATTGAACATCTCTTCTCAATTTAGGGCCAAATCTTGATATATTCATGGGTCTTTGAAAAATTAATTACATTTTCAATCTCTCGACGTCATTTTTACAAGAGTACGTCTCTTACGGTTATTTGTACATGCACTTCAAATAAATTTTATTTTTGTACAATCATCAATGAAGGTACTAAAGGACACGTTAAAAGTATACAAATTGAAAATATAATTTTGAAAATACACATTGTTGGAAAAATTTCTAAGTATCAGAAATATTAGGAAATTCATATGTATCAGGAATTAATCTATCTTAATTGTATGTCTTGATTAAATCCTAAAACTTTTGATGATTGTCTTGCTGAAGTAACTAATGACACTGACTTGTTTGCGAATTAGGTGTTTATGTTACAGGTTTCAGCAACGGAACTATCCGCTTGGATTTATCCAAGATTGAAGGAGTTCAAATAGTACTGAGAGTCACTCATCTCGATAGGAATCTCGATGTCGCACAACCGACGATAGCTCGTTGAAGGATCACGTCTTCAAGACCGGCGATAAAATGCGATTGATGTCTCAAGATCAAGTACAAACTATGTTGAAGATAACAGCTAGTGGAGTGAAGTCGAAGACTCCATACTGAATGACGAGTAGGAGTCGATATATGACTCTCCGCACTGAAGGACGAGTAGGAGTCGAGATATGACTAAGTGTCATATCAGGCAGCAGACTATCTTTGCAGAAGTCAAAGCTGGGTACCAGACGTCAAAGCTGATGTCCAAGAGTCAAAGTTGTCTTTCGATAGTTAAGCTGACTATTAGTTTCTACGTCTGACTGAAGCATCATACTAACTCAAGAGTTCTAAGCTGACAAAAGACGGAGTCCAGACTGCTGATGATAAGGAGATGCAGCCTCGACTGATCCAACTTGAAGTCAATGCTAACAAAACACGGAGTCAACTCGACTGAAGAAACACAAAAGGATTTTGGCCTTGAGTGTTTGACTCGCTACGTGTTGTAGCATATCTGCAGAAGATCCTGACATGTCATACCACCATTTCAGAGTTACAGAGTTATAGTGTAAGATGATGCAACCTTTATCAGAAGACGTACGAGGATTCTCAACGGGAAGAATTCAGAAGACAAATAGAAGGATTTGAATGGTTGTCCCTCCAACGATACTATTTTTTTTTTGTTAATTAATACATAAATTTAAAGATCGCGTCATGATGGACTCGAACTCGAGACCTTTGGCCTCGGGCATTAACCATTCTACCACTAGGCCAACACACACACACTACTATTCTTATTTTTCTCTATATATATTGTGGAGAATGCAACCTTTGAAGTTTATCAAAACACTGCACAATTGAAATCTCAAGTATTCAAGCTCAAAGTCAATCAAACAACGATTTTGAAGAATGAAGTATTCATCAGTAAGACTCAAGAGCTCAAATATACTTATCAGCTCGAGACTTCAACATATACTTCCTTACGTCTAGGATATTCACCATGTTTATCTTAAGCCTAGACATCTCGATTTTATCGTTTGTGATAACTCTGATCCCTAGTTGGAAAACCACTCTACTAAACCCTCTCCTCCCAAAACTTAAGTAAGAGTTTGGGAAAGTATGCAACGAAGTGTTAGTTGCTGAAAGCTTGGTTTCTAGCACCGGTAAGTTAGAGGTTAAGTCGACTATATCCTGAAAGCAGTTAGTAGTTCGTAGCACCAGCAAGTGTAGGAAAAATGCCAAGTTCAGCGGGATATTGTAAAGTTACCTCAGTGTCTAGGTTTTCTCTTATATCCGTAAACAAGACTAATCCCAAATTAATGGATTGACTGAGTAATCGGCCCGTGGAAGTAGGAGTTGATCTCTCCGAACAATGTGAAACTCAACGTGTCATTTAATTTCAGCACTGCCTTAAAATTAAATGTTATTGAACTGCAGCATATCATTGTTTGAGAAACCCTCTGTCCGTACTAGTTCAATACTGAAGAGAGATATAAACTGAAAATCGATTAATCAATATTCGACTAAGTGTTCATACCGAAGTCTCAGTTTTCATTAAGACAAATACAATAACCACCACATTTCGTATCTACACTAGTTATAGTCCAACTGACTAGCTGTCTTAGCAATCAGTGGGTTTGTTAACTGATATCACTCAATATAAGACATTTCATATCTGAACTAACTAGTAATACTGACACCAGTACTAGACGGTCAGTTATTTGATCAGTTACTATCAGCAATCAATCAGTCTTGTCTACAGAAAAAGTTTTAAATTTGACTAACTGGTGTATCCTCCATACAACGGTACGTATCCCACATGACCCATCAATTGGTATCTAATGCTTGTTTTTAGTAGATTGTGGCTCGTTTTTTCCTAGTGATCTCATCGCACCTACATAATGCGTGTTAAGTTTATATGTACGAAAAAAGAACAAAAAAATCTCAAGAGCCAACTTAGGTTTAGTATGCGAGGTTAAGTGCTATTTTTTGAGTTTTTTCTTATTATATTATAGTGACAACTTGCTAATATAATATATTTATCAAATGCAATCATTTTTCCACTCCCTTTTTCCAATATTCCCCTTTGATAAGTGCCGCTTTTGAATAGTTTTTACCGACATGGCAATAATTTTATTCATGGCAATATGGGTGGTTAAGGGTCATTAAAATTTAACTTTAAGGTTTGATAGCCAATTAATTGTCTTTTACGAGCCAAATGGGAAAAGTCCGAAAAGATGTCTATGATATTTGGTGTTTGATTTGTTTACAAGCATTCAGGTGTACTTGTACTTGATTGTAGGTGCAACCTAGTAGTCGGAGAGAAAACCTGAACCGATCAGGTTTAATCTTCATTAGTTCTATTGCATTAGTTTTTGTTTTCTTTTTGGTTGTTTGAGTTGTTTATATGATTCTTCAATTGTAATACAAAACTGAGCACGACTTCAGCAAAGCTCTCTATGTGGTTGGCTTATCATCCAGAGGTTTTGAAATCTAATCAAAATCTACTTATATAAACTTGTCCCAATAGTCATGTTTAATCTACCAAACCAAACACTCAATATATTATTTAGTCACGAATATCGAGTAATTTGACCAAAATCTCAAGTCGTGGTGTAGTTTCTCGTATTCATTTTAAACTGTTGTATCTTAGAGACATGTACTATGGAACTGTGTGCAATAAAGCATAGCATTTTGTATTGCCAAAAAAATAAATCTAACTCTTGTCTCGAATTTTATTGAAACATTTGTCGTGACCACTTTTTCGACACCATCCTGTTAACACTATTAAGGTTGGGCCGTAATTATTTGTCTTTTAATTTGATTTTATTTTACAGATCATGTTATATATACACATAAAAGGTCTCCTCTTTAAGATTGTGATATCTCAAATGTGGGGAGAGTTCAATACACTTCAAGTGATATGTTATTTTAGTACGAGACGCTATTTTGGATCAAGTCTTCTCTCTAGCAATGCATCTTTGCGCTATTTTTGTGTATTGAACGGTATATATATTGTGGTAAAAATAGAGGAAAATGTTCGCTGCAGTATTTTTTTGTTTTATAATTTTTGTTTTGTTACATTATTTTGTTTGAACTCTTTATATGAACGAAGATGACATGATTAGATAGATGTATTTTTGTCTTTAATTTGGTGAGATTGAGTGTAATATGGGTGGGGCTTAGCTCAGTTGATTAAGAACTAGCTAGCATATTTGGAATTAGACATCAACTTAACTATCTGAACCTCATTATTTATCTTATATTTAGTGGAAAACGGGTAGTAATATTTGAATGCATTTAAACCATACATCTCTACATACTAACTTCGATTCATATATTTCAACCAAGGATAATAATATCTACAAAATTAGTCAACATTTGGGTATTGGTATTAACTGTCAATAGATCAATTACTCAATCAAAACCTTCCTTCCCAATTAATTAATTTGATAGAAAGTATATATGTTGAATCAATTGAACGATCATATATAAGTGGGAAAAAAGGTTTACAGAATATCAATTCTAATTTGGAATAGTACTCTCCAGGCAAAAGTTCCTTTACAAAAGACTTTGAAAAAGCAGCTTCTAAAAAGAGAAAATCAAATTAGTTCAATAGGTCTAAAAATGACTTTTATACCAAAGTTTTAGATGCATGGCTGGTTCCTTTCAATCAATTAAAGAAAACTCCGATTTCAACACTCTTTTACGATGCATTAAAAGAAGAGAAGTAAACGAGGACCACTTCATCATTTTTATTCCTCCCTTTCCCTTTTATCTTCATTATTGACAAATTATATTCTTTTTCAGGGAAACCTATAAAATTATTAAAATGTATAGTCAAATACATCTCTACTACACATTTTGATAAAGTTCTTTGAAATTGGGAAATAAAACTGGAACAAACAAGTATAAAATTCTCATATAGTCCATTTGATAGGTAATAAAGCAAGTTCAAATAAAACTTTCAAAATTTGGTATCTTTTTTATAGATTCAACTTGTAAATCTAATAACTAATTATAGGCGTATCTCGTGGTAGTAATTGAATAATGGTTATAAGTGCGTAGCCGGGCCTTGTTGAACCGTCGGAATACGTGAGAATCGGGATTATGTTTACGTAGTTAGTATTTATTCCATATCAACTGCTTTCCCCGACTCCGAGAGATCTGTTTATTGAGAGCTGTCCGTCGAAGTAGATTATATTTATTACCAAATCTGGAAGGCCAGATCCGGTATTACATATGTCTTATATTCTCGTCGCACATTAAATTTGTGGAGTGTTTTTTTGCAGTTTTTCTAAAAAGTGTGCTTGCTCTTCCCGATATTTCGTCTCAACTCTTCAACTACCTTTTTGATCATTTCCTTTGATTTTGATAAACATTTGGTTTCTCATTATCTGAACCCTGTATTTATCCGAAGGGTTTGGTATAAGATCTCATGGGAAATCGTCTTCTTCACTTTCAATTCTTCACTTCGTTATCTGTTCCAACCAAATTTTTCTACTTAGTCGCTCGCAATAGTACGAGGTCCCTATAGCGTGGTAAGGTCGACCCAAGTCGAATCTCTCGAGGAAGACTTAACAGGGCTTATGATGTGTTACGATTAAAACGGTAAATTCTAAATCCTAAACTTGATTGGGGGTGATGATTAACTAAGATTAACAGGAAATTAAACACGCAAACGATTCAAACCAAGCGTTCAAGCAGTTCAATCGCACAGGAATAATTCAAGAGTGTAAGATAAAGTAGGGTATTAGGGTTCTTCGCCTTGATTAATCGATTTATTGCTTGATCAAGAAATCTACCTATTCATGCAATCTTCAAACCTCAATCCAAACACTCGACTTTCGTCCGTGGATTAAACCTAGGTTATCAAATTTCACAAATACATACACTATTAGAGTACCCGTTTCCGGTAACCTCTAACCCAATTGATTCCTATGATGCAACGTATCTATCTCTCAATAATACACGAAACATACAAATTAAATAGTGATTAATCAATTACCAAATTCCTATCATGCACGTATCTATCTCTCGATAATACACGAAACATAAATAATTCAATAGTGATCAAACACTCAACAATAAACCCTAGGCTTCAATTGGTATTCTTAATCAAACAAATCATCAATCAATCAATTTGAATCACCCAACCCTAGAAAAGAATTAGTTCATGCTCATCTCACGGATCAAACAATTATAATTGATAGAAATCATTATTCAACAATTCAATGGAAGAAAGATCAAATAATTAATCCTTACAATTGTAATAGTCTTGATGAATCTCTTCAATCAAGTTCTTGAATCAATCCCAAGTGCAAAGAATTACTTAGAGAAATAATGGAGAATAATTCGCTTGAACAAAGCTCTCTAAAGAAAAACTACTGACGGAAAAAAAATAATGGAGAACTAGGTTTTTCAGCGTTAAAACAGTAATTATAGTCCCGAAATTTCACTCCCAGCGTTGGACGCGACGTAGCGCCGGACGCGAGGAGTTTCTGGAGAGAAAAGTCTCAGCAACCCAGCGCCGGACGGAGCCAAGCGCCGGACTCGCCAAGGTTCTTGAGACACGTCCAGCCAGCCGGGCGTCAGCGCCGACGCAGTTGGTGAAGCGAAGCCTGGAGTTCTGGCCGACGACGCGGTGGCGAAGTATGCGGAAGGTTGCACGGAAGTCACAACGCCGGGTGGAATTGGGCGCTGGGTACCCAGCGCCGGACGGGCGAGCTGGCGCGGCATGCGAAGAGGTTGAGGCGCGGGAACGACGCGGAGTGCCTTGTTGGGTGGGCGCTCGGGTGGAACGCACGGGCGCTGGGGCGCGGGAGTTGCGCGGAGCGAGCTCCGCGGAGAGGGCGCTGGGAATGAGCGCGCTCAAAGTGGTGAACGCAGCTGGATCCCGCCGCCAGCTGGCGCTGCTGGGGCATTGCGGGTGTGGCACGGATGTGGGCGCGGGCGGCTTGTGGCGTGGGCGCTAGCACGCTTATGGGCGTGCGCGACTTTGGTCGTTCGACCCGTTCTCCTTCGTCTGAACTCCGATTTACGCACGGTTTTCGCCTACGGACTCCTGTCGAAATGCTCTTCAATATATTTGATTCTTGGCGGATCCAATTCATCATATTTTCTGCCGTTTTCCTACAAAATACCGAAACGAACGAAGTAAGTTCGAATCGACAAATATTAATCAAACCAACGGCATAAATAGGACAAACCACTGAAAATGACACATAAAACAATACCAAAAATCAGCACAAATTCATACTAAACATTATCTTTCTCAAAACTATATTTCTTCATTCTTACGCGAAGCTCGTTCTATGTCTGCCTTTGGAGATACCTACCTTCTTTAGAACATCATCCGTGCATTTTATCTCCGAACCATTTTCTTCTTCATCTTCTACTGATGTGCTAGAGGTAGCAGACAAATTTTCTTTTATTTAAAAAACTCATAAACCTTCTAGGGAAACTACTCTCATGGCTATTGAAAAAAAAATTTAAACCATCTACTATGTGAGGTAAGAAATCGATGAGTTACTAAGATCTCTTTGTTCTCCCATTGGCTTCGCTTTCTCATCCTGTACACGCAATGATGGTCATTTGGCCTCTGATCCTCCTACCATGACCTTCTAGTTTCATTAGGTTAAGGTTGGACTTGACTTTTCCATTTGCTCTTTTCTAGCAGAATTATCCATGCTTTATACTATGCCCCTAAACTAACTATATCTCTCTTTTATTTGCAAAGCTCTCTTCTTCCATGTTATCGTTCAAGAATATGAAATCTTTGATACTTCCCGTATTTTTTTTCTTACCCATGATGCCTACGTTCGTGGTATGTTTTATTATTTTACGGAAAAGCATATTAGTCCTATACATATGTACAACAAGGATCCTAGTTCAGATAAGGACTTGATCCATCAATATTTTTTCGTGGCTCTTGTAGGCGATAAGGCCCGGCCTTTTGGAGAGGTGATAGTCTGTACGCCTGAACATTGTGAGCCAAGACACCCGATTTTGACGCAATAGCACCTGACGACTTGAAGGTGTTGATGGAGATCCACAGATATTTCAGTCATGAACATAACATGTTGGTCAAGATAATGTGAAATGAAAACGTCCTGATCTACTACAACATATTTCCAAGGCATGAGTGGACTGACTATATGGGTAACTTCCTTGGAGTAAAGAAGCATTTTTACATATCTTGAATTCAGACTTATCTAGTCTTATTGTTTTCTTTTGCAGATATGACCTAGTAGGAGCATCTGTTGGCTTGTCGTCGATCTGATGAGCCACCTACTTGGAAGAGTGCTCCAGCCAACTCCTCTAGGGTTTTGGCTTCTGAGAACACCAATGTTTCTTCGCATCTTTCTTCTTCCTAAGCTCATACTGATCTCGCTTCCCCTACTGGTTTGGAGGTAGAGATTACCGACCTAACTGTGGATATTGACTCTGATCCCCAGCAGGGCTGTGAGCCTATCCAGGCTGTAGATGTTGATGACTAGGAAGAGGAGCTGGTGGATGGGTCTAACCTTGATGTTTCGATGGAAGCTAACCGATCATTCAAATGCTTGAGGAGGGTTTTCAAAGCTTCCTCGCCACCTTTTGCTTTGTCTCAACCAACGATGAAAAGAATAGTGACTCGTGAGCTTGTTGACTTCACGCCTATTGAGGTTGCTCTCTCCGAAAAAGACAAGTCTTCTGTGGGGGGAGAGGCAGGGTCATATGGCTTGGCGATTTCTGTTCGCTTCTCAGGCAACCTACTGGACTTGACATGGGAGCAATGTGGCAACTACTATGGCATTTGGTTACCGAGGTAGATATAACCAGAGTAGCCCAATACTCTATTGATCAGACCTGTGATATTTACTGCAGCTATCTACTTAGCATAAAGATCATATGGTCTTTCCCCCTTTGTATACATCTATTATTATTTGTCAAGCTAGCGCTTATTCCTTAAAATTCCATTCGTTTAAGGTCATTCTGAGTGTCCAGGCAGACCATGCCCACCTGTCTTATTATCAGATGAAGTTTAGCACCTCTCGGATAAGGTATTAAAGTTGTTTTTGGGAGTTGCAAGTAAAGAAGCAGGTGTTAGAGATCAAGGATATGGAGTTAAGCCAGGTAAATGCTCGAACTGTGGAATTGAAGAAATGTCTGGTTCATTCAGAGGCTGATATACACACCTTCTTAGATACTCTTATTCATTCTGACCAAGAACATGTTGCTGCTTTGGAGAGGTGCAAAGCTGATCATGATAGCTTTACACGTCGTCTCTTCCAATGCCCATCAGAAAGGTCGGGAGGAAGGGCAGTGTCGTGGTCTGGAGGGTGGTATTAAGAGGGTGTTTGGCTGAGCTTATAAGCTCTCCAAAAACAGCTTATAAGCTGTTTTTTAAGCTTGAAAAACAGCTTATAAGCTATTTTTGGGAGCTTATAAGCTCAGCCAAACACTATCTAAGTTATATCGTCAGCAAATCTTAGCCATTCCCATTGTACAACGTTTTCTTTATATCCTTCAGACAGATATGATGAAAGCATACCTTCGCACTCCTGCCTTTGTGGCTCGGATGTCTCGCGAGCTGTATCATTTCGAGGGTTATGCCATAGAGGCCACTCTGAGAACTACCCGAGAGTTTTTCGGAGCCTCTGAAGAGCCAACGGACGATCAAATATATGCCATCTTTAGAAATACTCCTTCTTATCATGGTTTTCAAATGGATGACTCCTTGGCTCCAGATTTCTCATGGTCGTTGGAGCCTATGCGCCGAGTTGCTCAAGCTTTTGTGGAAGAGCCTCTCAATTCTCTAGATTTGTTGCGTCTTCATCATGTCCTCCTCTCAGTCATTCTTACTATCCGGCTAACCTTTATGTCTTTGCTACTTGTCACACCTCCCCCTAGGAAGTTAGGAAAATGGCTCAAGAATGTTCATCTGCCAATTCGAGGGTCTTGCCTCTACCTCGGGACAACTAGCTGGAGATACCGGGCATCCAGAACAGACGGCCCCTGAGCAAGCTCCTACAGTAGGTAGATCAGATGTTGATATTAGTGTTGAAGGAGCTGGCGCCGGTTGATATTAGTGTTGAAGGAGTTGTGCCTCCTTAGATTTGTGTTGTTGTTGTTGCTGTTGTTTTTTTGTAATCACAGCTTATGGAATAAAGTTTTTATTTTTATTCCAAAAGAAACATAACATGTTGCACACTTCTTTTTCTTCCACTGGCTCATCCCTTTACAAGTGTTTTTTCTTTATTTTTTTGCTTTAATTTTTATAATATATGTTATTTTATATAAGTATGTATTTGTGTAAGTCATGTTTATAGTTATTCCAGATTGCCACCTATTATTATTTTTTTCTTAACCTTATTTCTAGACTTTTCTAACTTTGATATTTATGTAAGTATGTATTTGTGTATGTTATGTTTATAGTGAAATAAACTAAATTAACTATTTGATTCTAGAATTTGAGTTTAAAATGGATAATTGTTGTTTATTTGAATTTTATTTCAGTTTGGCTAATCTTAATTTAAGTTAAGGTTTAAAATTAGAGGTTTTATTTTTATAATTGTGACTGAAAATGAAAGGAGCATTTAAACTAATATATAACTTTTGATTGTTGTTATTGACGTACTTTATTAAGATTGTGAGTCATTAATAATAAATTAATTTATTTTTGTAAATGATGGACGCTTAGAGGTGGCTCTTTCCCCACTTCTAATGTACCTATTGTTGATACAACGGAAATGACAATGCAAGTAGAAGTTGAATTAAACTTAGAAGAAATTGTTTGTGTTGAGAGATCATTTTCTACAATGAAGATTGTAAATGATGATTTGCAAAACCGTATGCGAGATGGGTGGATGAATGATGGTTTGGTTGTGTACGTTGAGGATGATATTGTCTCAGCAATAGATAACGAGAAGATCTTGTAATATTTTCAATCGATGAGTACATATCGAAATCATTTGTCTTTGTTTTCTCAAGCAGACACAATTAGTTCACCAAATATATATTCTTAGATCAATTGTAATATATTGGAATAGTTTTAATGTATAAAAATTTCGTACATTTTTCATTTTTATTATGATTGTGATTTTTGATATATCGTTATTTAATAAATTTATTTAATTACGTGATAACTGACAAAATAGTGTAGCCCCAGATGACAATTCCTGGATGCGCCCTAACTTTATGATCGAGTTGTTGCAAAAGATATTTATGTTAAAGAAAAAAAACTATTAATTTTTCTCTCTGATTTGTAATTTTGAATCTTGGGCCCCACCATAATCTACAACATAATCATTTCATGCAACATTGAAGACCCACACCTCACGTTCATTTTTACTTGCAATTACGTAGCATTATAATTTGCCTACTCATGGTATCCAATAATTCAAAACTCCGAAAAGTGTGTAGAATATTAAAGTATATTTAATAGATTTTAAGGTTTTTCTTCTGATTGGGGTAATGAACATCTCATGATCATTTGATGGAATTTCATTTATTTTATCAGACGTTGATTTCGGCTTGTAAAGTTTTTGATATATAGCTTCTTATTTTTATCATACTAACTTTTAGTAGCATATTCCTTACAAATATAATGTATACTTTTTTAATATCCTAGTTGACACTCGTAACAGTACAAAGAAGGTACCACCATAATAAAAATATTGTTGAAAATCGTGTATATATATATATTATATGTGGTCAAGTTTCCAGGAAGCTACTTTGACCAAGATTTTGAAAGACGTAACGTTTAATTTTGTGAAATTAAACGGCATAGGATCGATATACGTTTCGAGTAGATGATCGTGGTGTATTCACATTCTCAAATCCGATTTCCGGTGAGTGAGAAATAATGGATCAAAGTTGGTCACTTAAACATGGAGTTATGTGATTAAGGGGATAAGCATGGATTAATTAATCCTCATCCCACATTGATTAATGTACCTTCATTAATTATCTATATAAGTGGTTCATTGAACACTTAGTATAATTATGTGCACAAGTGATGGGTGAAAAGCCCACGCCGCCGCCGCCGCCCGCCCGCGCGCCGCCGCGCCCGTCCCGGTCCGGCCCGGTTCGTGGATCGTGGATCGTGGATCTTGGCAATTGGTCTTTGGGCTTGCCCGTGGGCACGGTTCCGTGGCCCATTGTCCGTATATTTTGGATCAATGTTTGATCGAGCCCAAAGATGAAGTTGGTCCGAGGCCCAACTCGTTTAGCCCAATCCGTTGGGCTGCGTGCGCGAAGAGACGCCGGATCGTCCAATGAACACGACGCACGCGTTGTCCGATTCATCGAAGCGCCGGTAACGTTCGACATGATGGCTCTGCGGAAAGCGTGGGCACGTTGTCTCTAGAAACCACCGCGGGACATAACCGTAACACCCAATATCAATGCGGTGTTGACTCAACATGCTTCCCAAGAGGGACGGCGCTTTATAAATAGGACATGTCTCAAAGCATAAACCACCCTCTTGTCGAAAGCATTCCGGCATTCCTAAGAGCACTCCCCGCATACATATTTTGTGTCCAAGCTCGCCCCGCCTCCATCCAGTTCACGGAGCTCGTTGGTGCGGTCTTTGCCACCTAGACGGCTGTCGTTTCATCTTTGGGGACGATACGTTAGAACCGATAGCACTACCGGGCGTATCTCGTCTTATGGAAAGAGGCCTCCTCGACTCGGCATCTGCTTATGATTTTTCTAATTTTTATTGTATTTACGTCTGCTTTGAATTCATTGTTAGTTTTGATCTCCTACCTTTTTGTTTCGAGTTGTAATACGCCCGGAAAGTTTTGTACTATTTTGTACGTTTTTCCAACAATCGCAAGACGAGATAGTACTTGCCACGAAGGAGTTGAGACATTAATTAACTTAAAACTTTCGAAACTAATACCTTTGCTTGGAGATGTCGACTGTTCCTGCCACCGACTCTGCCTCCTCCGCCGCTGCCTCTGCTGCTTCTGCTAATTCTGGCACAATGGCTAAGGCCATGTTTGGTTTGATGCCTTTGGGGTCAACCATTGGACCATTTGGGTCGACTGTTGGTTCCACTTTTAGTGGTTCAACGTTTGGTTCCACATTTAGTGGTTCCTTTGGCTCGACGGCTGCACTTTTCAGTGGGTCGACTGTTGGATCCACGAGATCTAACACTGGTGGTTCTCATACGAGTTCCATGTTTCAGCACACTTTAAGTGGTGCTGGTGGATCCGGTTTTGGATCGATCTCGGCACCTATTCATACCGCAAGGATAATGCCGCCCGTCGAGAAGCCGTCGAAGGTTGGAGGATCCGACTTCAAGAGATGGCAACAGAAGATGTTATTCTACCTCAAGAAGTTGGGCTTTGCCAACTTCTTGGTGGAAGATGAGCCCGCCGTGCCCGGTCAAGTGACGGACTTTCACGTCCGGCGAGATATGACAATGGCGACTTGCGACTATCTTTGTAAAAATTTATACTTGGTAGTTTAGAAGATAGCTTATATAGTGTTTATGCTGTTGTAACGACATCCAAATGTATGTGGGATGCGCTAGAAAAGAAGTACCGTAGTGATGATGCAGGTACAAAGAAGTTTATTGTAGCCAAATATTTGGACTACAAGATGGTCGATTCTCGACCGATCATGGACCAAGTGCAAGAGTTTCAATTCATTGTACATGAGGTTCAAGCCGAATGGCACACTGTTTCGGACGGCTTTGTCGTCGCTACAGTGATTGAGAAGCTACCCCCCGGGTGGAGAGACTTCAAGGTCTACCTTAAGCACAAGAGAAAGGATATGACACTTGAAGACTTGATCGTCAAAGCTAGATCGAGTCGGCGTGAAGAAGCAAGATTTAAAAGCAAAAGCTTGATCGATGCTAGAGCCAACTGTTGGAGAGAGGCGGTCCTCCAACAAGCGTGTTCGTCGATGTCAAAGACAAAGGCAAAGGAAGGTGGTTGCCGTAAGTTTGATGGGGATTGTTACAATTGTGGCAAGCATGGCCACACGAGTAAGGGCTGCCGTCGACTAAGAAGAAGAAGGCTAAGCAAGTTACCAGCGTTGTCGAGAAGGACTTGACAAATGGGACAAGGATGACTTGGCTGCTGTGGTGACGAAGAAGTCAATCACGTTGAGAATCAAGGTGGATGGTTCATCGACACTGGCGCAACTGCGCACGTCTGCGCCGAAAAGATGCGTTTCTCCACCTACAAGGCTGTTGAGGGGAGGAAGCTCAACATGGGGAACCAAGCTTCGTCCGAGGTTGCCGGAGTTGGTGATGTGGTGCTCAAGATGTCGTCGGCATTGAGATCACGTTGAAGGATGTGCTGCATGTCCCAGACATTCACAAGAACTTAGTGTCGGGCTCTATTCTAGTTAATAAGGGTTTTAGACTAGTTTTTGAGTCAGACAAGTTTGTCTTGACTAAGTTTGGAAAGTTCCTTGGTAGGGGTTATCTCACCGGAGGTCTTTTCAAACTAAATGTAATGGTTGTACGCCGTGTACCCAAGTTTGCTATTAATGAAAATGCATCTACTTCCTCCTACTTGACTGAGTGCTCTAATTTATGGCATTGTAGATTAGGACATGTTAATCTAAATACAATAAAAACATTAGTAAATTTAGATTTACTAAAGTTAAATGAAGTTAATACACAAACGAAATGTGAGGTTTGTGTGGAAGCAAAAATGGCTAAGTTACCGTTTCATTCGGTAGAAGCAGACACTAAGCCTCTAGAACTTATTCACACCGATGTGTGTGATTTAAAGTTTGTACAAACTAGAGGTGGTAAAAGTACTTCATCACGTTTATTGATGGTATGACAAGATATTGTTATCTTTACCTTCTAAGAAGTAAAGACGAGGCTATTGAAGCTTTTAAAAACTTCAAGAACGAAGCCGAGAATCAACTAATTTGTCGAATTAAGATCGCTCGAGTGATAGAGGTGAGAATATGTAACTCCGTTTGAGGCATTATCCAGCGAAAGTGGTATAATACATCAAACGACAGCTCCTTATTCACCTCAATCTAATGGCATTCTTTGAGCGAAAATCGAACACTTAAGGAGATGATGAATGCTTTGTTGATTAGTTCGAGGTTGCCCAGAACTTGTGGGGGAAGGCTGTTTTGACGACCAACTACATCTTGAACAAAATTCCCAAGAGTAAGGATGTTACTCGCTACGAGTTGTGGAAAGGAAGAAAGCCATCGTCAAATATCTCAAAGTATGGGGTGTTTGGCGAAGGTTGAGGTGCCTCTTTCTAAACAAGTTATAATTGAACCTAAAGCGATCGATTGTATCTTTATTGGATATGCACCGAACAGCAGGCGCTATCGTTTCGATCCACAGTCGAGGTACCGAATATGACTGTGGGGACGACGATTGAATCAAGGAATGCTATATTCTTTGAAAGTGTTTATCCCTGTAAAGACAAGGATAAAAGTGAAGCCAACTCTAGCAATAGAGCTGATGGTGAAGCTTCGAGTTCTAAACCTTTGGAGGAAGAACCGATATCGCATAAGTGGACGAGGTCTGATCCAGATGGGTCGGAATCGAGACGAGGCAGTAGAGTTAGAACGCCAAAGGATTTTGGTCCTGACTATATTGCGTTCATGTTGGACGAAGAACCAACTTCGATCAAAGTAGCCTATGCTCGGCCAGACGGAATGCTCGGGCGAGAGGCTGTTCAAAGCGAGATTGATTCCATTCTGCAAAACCACACTTGGGTGCTGGTTGATTTGCCAGAAGGTTGTAAGCCCTTAGGATGCAAGTGGATCCTTAAAAGAAAGTACAAGGCAGATGGATCAATTGAAAAGTATAAGGCTCGTTTGGTTATCAAATGGTTTAAACAAAGAGATGGATACGATTTCTTTGATACCTATTCACCAGTGACGAGGATTACGTCTATTAGGGTGCTTCTCGTAATTGCTGCTTTGCACAATCTTGAGATTCATCAAATGGACGTTAAGACTGCGTTTTTGAATGGTGACCTCGAGGATGAGTTATATATAGAGCAACCGAAGGGTTTGTAGTACACAGTCGAGAGGCAAGGTATGCAAACTCGTGAAGTCTCTATATGGTTTGAAACAAGCGCCGTTACAATGGCACTTGAAATTTGACAATGTTATGTTGGCAAATGATTTCAAGATCAACGAGTGTGACAAATGTGTCTACGTTAAGAACACTGATAATGGTTATGTTATAGTGTGTGCGTATGTAGATGACATGTTGATCATGGGTAGGAATACTCAAGTCATTAATGACACAAAGCGATGTTAAAAAGAAATTTTGACATGAAGGACATGGGATTAGGCGATGTGATTCTTGGAATCAAGATTCTAAGAAGATCGACGGAATTATCTTGACACAATCTCACCACGTCGAGAAAGTGCTTAAGAAATTCAAGCGTTTGACGGTTTACTGCTAAGACCCCATTAGAGCTCAATGTTCATTTGAGTAAGAACAGGGTGAACACGTTGGACAAGAAGACTATGCTAAGGTCATCGGTGTTTGATGTATCTTACAAATTGCACCCGACCCGACATAACTTGCGTTGTGAACAAATTGAGTCGTTACACGAGCAATCCAAGCAAGGAGCATTGGAAGGCTCTAGTGAGAGTTTTGAGGTACTCAAGTATACTCAAAATCATAGTCGCATTCACGAGATATCCCCAAGACTTGAAGGTGCTTGTGATGTCAATGGATATCGACACTAAAGATTCACTTTCTACAAGTGAGTGCGTGTTCACGATTGGGGAGGTCTTTGTTTCTTGGAGATCCACGAAGCAGACGTGTATAGCCCGATCCACCATGGAATCGTAATTCATAGCTTTGGATAAAGGCGGTGAGGAAGCAGTGGCTCCATAATTTTTGAAAGATATTCCATGTTGGTCTAAACACGTGCCACCGGTGATGATTCACCGTGATAGCCAAGCGGCTATTGGAAGGCGAAAAATGGTTTGTATAATGGTAAGTCTCGACATATCGTCGGTGACATAATCGTGAGGCATTTGATCTCAGTGGGGTTATATCGATTGACTATGTCAGTCGATAGATAATCTGGCGGATCCGTTAACCAAAGGGTTGAACAGGGATCAAATGATCAAGTTCTAGAGGAATGGAATTAAAATCCACATCTTAAGAACAATCATAGTGGTAACCCAACCATGATATTTGGAGATCCCAAGAACTTGGTTTAATGGGAGAACTAAGCTATAGGAGTTCGTGTGTAAACACTCGAGTTAGTATGTTCCTATAAAGCAAGCGAGTGTTGAAAAACTTGCCTAGTGGTGAGGTTGAGTCGTTGACTCTTAATGATTCCTAAGATACCTCGAGGAGGTTGAGTATGGCAAGATACTCGGTAAAGAATCACCTATGTAAGTGCAAGTGGGGCGCTTCAAACAAAACACTTATGAATCCAAAGTGGATGTCCATGGCCAAATGGAATCAAGCGTGAGAGCGGATGAGGTTGAGGTGTTAAATTGTTAATACCATTGTCTCGAGGCACGCGTTGTGGGGAATAGTTCAAGCATCGTGTCCACTAATCCGCTTTGTGTACTCGATGGTACTAACTATGGAAGGTTCAAGGCCATAAACCACATGTCCAAATATTTTAACATCTCTTGAGGATCGAGGTCAGGTGTCTGCATACATGCATATGACTATTTCCACTCATGTGGGAGATTGTTGAAAATCGTATATGTATATATATATTATATGTGGTCAAGTTTCCAGGAAGCTATTTTGACCAAGATTTTGAGTGACGAACGTTTAATTTTGTGAAATTAAACGACATAGGATCGATCTACGTTCGAGTAGATGATCGTGGTGTATTCACATTCTCAAATCCGATTTCGGTGGTGAGAAATAATGGATCAAAGTTGGTCACTTAAACATGGAGTTATGTGATTAAGGGGATAAGCATGGATTAATTAATCATCATCCCACATTGATTAATATACCTTCATTAATTATCTATATAAGTGGTTCATTGAACACTTAGTATAATTATGTGCACAAGTGATGGTGGAAAGCCCGCGCGTCTGCCGCCGCCGCCGCCCCGCCGTGCCGGTGCGGCGCCGCGCCCGTGCTGGCGGCCGGCTCCGCTCCGCTCGGTTCGGTTCCGTGGTCCGTGGATCTTGGCAATTGGTCTTTGGGCTGTTCTTTGGGCTGTTCGTGGGCTTGCTTCGTGGGCTGGTTTCGTGGCCCATTGTCCGTATATTTTGGATCAATGTTTGATCGAGCCCAAAGATGAAGTTCGTGCGAGGCCCAACTCGTGTAGCGCAATCCGTTGGGCTGCTTGTGCGCTTGAAGAGACGTCCGGATCGTCCATGAACACGACGCACGCGTTGTCGGATTCATCGTAACCGTCGATAACGTTCGACATGATGGCTCTGCGGAAGCGTGGGCACGTTGTCTCCGAAACCGTCGCGGGACATAACCCGTAACACCCGACATCAATGCGGTGTTGACTCCAGCATGCTCCCCATGAGGGGGACGACGCCTATAAATAGGACATGTCTCCCCAGCATAAGCCACCTACTGTCTAAAGCATTCCAGCATTCCTAAGAGCACTCTCTGCATACATATTTTGTGTCCAAGCTCTGTCCTCACCTCCATCCAGTTCGTCGGAGCTCGTTGGTCTGCGGTTCTGCCACCTACGAGACGCTGCCGTTTCATCTATGGGGACGATACGCCAGAACCGAGAGCACTACAGGGGCGTATCTCGTCTTGCGGAAAGAGGCCTCCTCGACTCGGCATCTGTTTACGGTTTTTCCAATTTTTATTGTATTTATGTCTGTTTCAAATTCATTGTTAGTTTTGATCTCCTACCTTCTGTTTCGAGTTGTAATACGTCCGGCAAGTTTTGTACTATTTTGTACGTTTTTCCAACAAATATTAGTGAAATTTCGAATTTATAATTTTTTATTCATGAAAAATATTATATATATGAATGTCTCAAAGTGTTGGACATCAAATTTAATTGAAACTCTACAACTAGATAAGATTTCAACACACGTTGCATATTTTGATGTTGGCCTCATAGAAACCAAACTATACATAGAAAAGTTAATTAGAATTCTTGTTTTCTCAACTTTTTGGTAGTCCGACCACTGCATAGGCAAAAATCATGGCTTTAATCAAATCACCGAATGAGGACAGCAATTATTGAATTTGATTTGATTTTGTGACAAAATTGACAGTTTACGACGCTCCAAAATTAATTTGAAAGTGCGTGTAAATGGAGCCTTCTTTATTATTCAAATACACAAACCCACATGCATGCTTTATTTTATATATATATAGAGAGAGTATATATACATGATTACATTTATGAGATATTAGAATAATGGGTTTTAAAGCAAAAAGAAAAATAAATAGAGTATTTATTTTGAATCTACAATTTATTCCTTTCCCGTATACAATTATATGAGCACAAACAAACTTAAGCACTTTTGGACTTTTAAATTTTCAATTATATGTGTCATTTTATTTAAAATCTTAGTGGCAGATACTCTTTTTCGTCTTTCTTTTTTTCTTTTCCCGAAAGGGGCACCAACGTTTGTGTCTAAATCTTTATTGTTTGTTTTTAGCGGTGAATGGATTCCGATTATTCCCTACTTCCTTAAAAACAATTGGGCCATCATTTCTTGCTCAGCCCAACCCAACCATCAATTTATAGTTAGTTTAATTTCGTGCATATTTATGTGTTTTGAAGATAAAGAAAACTATTTAAAAGCCAAATGATTGTAATAGAAAAAACAGTTACAAATTAAAAGTAAATGAGATCATTGACCAAAGCCCCATTTACATGCCTAAAACAGTGGAGAGAACACTCATAACCATCGACCAAGCTTTCAAATTTATATGTATACTATCAAAAAAACTTTTTATATGAGAAGTAATTTGCCGCTCACCTTCCGCTTAGCAACCGCTTCTCAATTAGGCTACATTAGCATTATTCTTTTTTCTAGACATTTATTTTGATTCAATACCTTGAAAATTGTTATTGACATCATTAATTTTACAAATTAGATAAAAATGAGTGCTCGATTTTTTCATTTTCCCTCTAACTTAAAAAATGAAAAAAAAAAATGAACAAACCGAACATTATTTTTATGTAATTTTTGTATAATTAATTTCAATGTTAATTTTTAAGGTATTAGAATCAAATTAAATGTTTTAAGAAAATGTTAGTGTAGCCTAAACGTGAGTGTGCTCACTAAAGGTGACTAGCTATATATATGTAGGGAAATGTTCAAATGAGAACTTTCTTCATAAGGTGAGAACCTATGACATCCATTTATTTTGTAAGATTAGCGCAAAATAATAATCTATTCTTATTATTTTCCCATAAATCAATGGATTAGTTGGTTATTAATTTTGGATTTTTTTAAAACAAAATTCCAAATCCATCTACCATTTTACGTGGCTTCAATTTTAATTTTGCAGGTTTGCATATTCAACAATTTCAATACTTAATATTAGTCGTTTGTCTAAATATGCATTCAAAAATTGTCTTATAATTGATACACATAGGATAATGCCAAATCTTAATTTAATTAGATTTCATATTTAAATGAACATTCAAAGTTATCCAAATATACATTATATTATTGTCAAAATGCATATTCGAAAATTTTACGCAAAGTGAATGCAGTGAATGATTTCCTTAGATGCACGACTGATCGATCTTAATTTCGTTAGGAAATAAATGCACAATGAACACGAGGGATTTACGTGGTTCGATCTTTGAATTAGATCTACGTCCACTGAGTAAGAGAGAGTGTATGTGTATTGATAATATGAGGAGTAATTACAAAGAGTGTAGATGATCTTTTTCGTCTAATCTAGCCTCTATTTATACACGATTATATTGACCTCGATCTCAAATCCGAGATCTTCTCTAAATAGGATCTTAATCCGAGATCTTCTCTAAATATGATTCTTTTAGATGTGTCCGAATCTTCTGCGTCTCCACTTGTGATTTGGGTTTCAACTGACTTAGGAGTCTTCTTGGGCCGAACTCACGTAGGCCGAGCTTAATGTCTGGGCTAATTTATATTGGGTCCGATGCTTGGGCTTAGTGGTTGGGCCGTATCCTATCATATCCCCACCAAAAAGACGTAGAAGTGAGGTCGTGATGGATGGGGGGCAGTGGTTCGCTGGAGTTCCTGTAAGGCTCATTTTTGAAGTTGTATGTCGCTTGGCTTGCTGCGTGACTTTCATTGCCGATGTGTTGCACCGAAGTCTCACATCGTTGGCTTCGCCTGGTCGGGCCGTTATGTCAAAGTCGCACGTCGCACGGCTCAACTTGTTGGGGCGTAATGTCGGGATCGTACGTTGCTTGGCTTCACCTTGCCGAGGCGTTCTGCCGAAGTCACATGTCGCTTGGCTTCACCTTCCCGAGGCGTTATGCCGAAATGACATGTCACTTGGCTTCACCTTGCCGAGGCGTTCTGTCGAAGTCACATGTCGCTTGGCTTCACCTTCCGGAGGCGTTATGCCGAAGTCATATGTCGCTTGGCTTCACCTTGCCGAGGCGTTATGCCGAAGTTGCATGTTGTTTTGCTTCACCTTGCCGAGGCGTTATACCGAAGTCACATGTTACTTGGCTTCTCCTTGCCGAGGCGTTATGCCGAAGTCGCATGTTGCTTGGCTTCACCTTGTCGTAGTCGGATACACGACGTTGTGGTTGAATGCTTAACGTCAGGACGAGGTCGAACACGGGATGTCTTGCCGATGTCGAACACGGGGCCTGTCATATGTATTTAATGCGCATTTAATGCGTGCAGCGGTTGGGTTCGATAAAGTGCATATTGGCAATAACTTCCCTGATACGCCTTTTCTCGTATCACTTTATTCGTTACCAACTTTCAAACTTCAAAAAAGTTTTTGCTTTCTGAAAAACGCAGAGTTCATTCGCCATTGTTGTTCCTCGTCTGAGTTCATCGCATCTTCTTCGATCTTAACACCCAAAAACCAGTAAGTTTTTATGGCTTCTTCATCTCCTTCTTATTCTGAGGATTCTCACGGCCAGGAAGGCCGCGTTGTATCTGTGTCGCCACCGAATTATTCGGTGGATGTAGAAGTATATACCTTTGATACCCTCCCACCTTTCGTGCGTAGAGTTTGTTTCCCGCCTTTAATGGATTTTGGTATGGTTTCTTCAATTCCTTCGATTTTAGAAGCATCCGCAAGATTAGAGCTTGCTTCTAATTTTTATATCCCAAAATCCTTTGAGTATGTTGCTCCCCGAATGGGTGATAGGGCTAGTGCTCCTCCGAGGGGTTTTGTCACGGTTTACGAGGATAGCCTTTTGTGTGGTCTTCGTCTCCCCTTTCCTTCTGTGTATACCGAAATACAACAAATGTTTGGTATTCCTCTTGCCCAGTTAACGACAAATTCCTTTCGGCAGTTAACAGGCCTTGGTGTCTATGCCCATCGGCATAATTTTCCTTTTACCCTTTGTCACGGCCACACTCCGGATAATCCGGAGCTAGGGCGGACTAATACTAGGAATAGTATTTATTGATTATGAAGGACTTGATATTAAGGTACTCAACAAATGTAATCTAACATGCTTGATTATAACATACATTCACGACATAACAAAGCAGTAGTTTAGACCATCGGACCCAAAGATTAGCAATAGTCGGCGATCTTCAAAGGTTAATGTTACCTTGTCCTATAATAGATCAAAAGGATATTCACAATCTGTAGGATTTTAGCGATTCATGACAATCTCAACATCATACATAACAAAAGATAAATTCAGAGGTTGCAGAGGAAAGTGTGTGAATACATATATGACGATATGCATTCAAGGTTGACAAGTTTAAATATAGTATCAAGAACATCGGACATTCCTCAACACCTCCACCATCAACATCGAAGCTCAATCGCACGTTTAAAACAAACATGCAGGGCTAAGTACACGAATGCACTCAGTGGACTCAATGCCAAAAACATTTTATTATAATTGAATTACACTGCCATATCAAGTAAGACACAAGGGTTTTATTTGAAAATGCCTTGTGCTTACTAAAACATTTTATCAGTTCGTAAAGGTTGCTTGGCCAAGCATTTTCTTGGTGTGTATGATCCATATCCCTTATTATCATTCCATCATATCATCATAGTCGAAAGTCGTGAGGGAGGCCTCCCTCTACGACCCCGTGACCGGCCGTGAATTGTCCTTACAGCACACAGTCACCATCAGTGTACACGTTAATCCTAGCCAGGTATAAGCCTTCCGGCATAGGATCCGATATCGATTTTCATTCATAAGTTGGGAGCGACCCAACAACATCATATCATTCATGTCATTCTCATGGATAGGATACAATACACAAAACGTAAACATTTTGGCAGGTAATCATTTAAACAATTTTATCAGCAGTTGAAAAATGCGTAAATAAAGGCGGTTGAAAAGAGTAGCAAAATTGTTTTGTTTTAGTAATAAAGCCCACCGGACTATTGGATCGTCTTAAGCTGTAATCACTCGTCAGCGCCCCGCCGTTGCGTCGGCGCCCACACCTTTACGTAAAAGGATGTTTTAGTGCGTCGTTTACGTGTTTGAGACTTACAAAGTATATAATAAATTCGATATTCCATATCGATACGAAATGAATTCTTTAACGAATTCAATGCGCTGTTCAAGCATGTACCATTTTAATTTCGTTTCTCGAAAGAGGCGGATATTTTCAAAGACCATTTTACCTTTTGGGTAAAATGTTCAACGCTCTTCACGTTTCTCAAACTAACGACTTTAGAATTGAATTCTTTTCGTGCCAACATGCATCCAAAATAAACTGATACGTTTTACGCGTATTAGCGTATTTGCCTAACGTATTTCGTACGTTGACTTTAAAAGTCAACGATTTTGACTTTTCTTAGTAATTTAATTACTAAGTCATACTTTAATAATTAAAAGTCACATAAATCAATTTCAATTGATTTATTCTTATAAACTTATTAATATGTTTAAAAATAATTTTAAACATATAACACATTATTAATAAATATATTTAAGGATTTAAAATCCTTAAACTCTTCAAATAACTCACGACTATTTTACATTTTTAGGCTCAAAAACTTTTCCAAAAATTCTTATAAATTCACATAGTGTACTATATTATCATAGTATCACTAATATGTATTAATATCATTCATATAAAAATTCTCTCATCACTATTTACTACATATATAGTCACGGCAGTTTTGAGAAAAAGGTTTAATAATTTCCAAAATTCCAAATAATTATTAATAAGTCCAACATTAGTATATATCATATTTATGATATATAATTCATGGTATAACATTTCTATACCATATATATGGTATCCATAGCTCTCGGCTTTTGCACAACACATATCAAACATTTTATAAAATTCTCCGATAATTATAACATGCTCATAAACTATAGTATAACAATGTTACGTCATAATATTCATCCAAGACCACTTGAATCATCACCATTTTGAGCACAAAGTTCACGGCTTTTTTTGAATTCAATGGGTAATTGGGTTTCCAAAAATTCTAATAACTATATACCATGCTTATATACCATAGTATAATAATATAACATCATAAAATACATCAAAAATCATTTGAATCATCACCATAATTGAGCATGAAGCTCACGGCTTATTTGATTCAAAATGGTTAATTGATTTGTAAAAAAAAATTCTAACAAAATCATAGGATGCATAAAACATATCCTAGAGCATTAATACACAAATGCATGTTACAAATTAAAATCATACATCCACATAAAATTCCATGTAGCTCTCGGTCCTTGGTAAAATTTCACATAGGATTTCCCAAAAATTCTAAATAAAACATATAGTGTATGATTTACATCCTAGATCAATAATATACTATTGCATGTCATAAATTAAAATTACACACTAACATATATATATACATAGCTCACGGTAATTTCAAAAGAAAAAGGTAGGATTTTTCCAAAAATTTCAAATAAATGGCTATGGACTCACATAATATCATAGATTCATTACATGTAATTACATGCCTTAAATAAAAATCATTCATCAATATACACATACATATATGTCTCGTTTATTTTCTAAAAAAAAGCATGAGTTTTCCAAAAATTCCCAAATAAATTATAAGCACTCTCAATACCTCATAAATCAAGAATATGATCTTGCATGTTCAAAATAAAAATCATACACCTACATATAATTTTTATATGTCTCGGTTTTAATAAGAACATTGGCATAGATTTTTCTAAAATTTCAAAATAAATACTATGGTCACATGTAGTATCATAGATCATAATTTCAAGCTCAAATAATTTCTTATAGGTCTCGGCCATCACTAGCATTTTTATACATGTTCAATTAAATTTTAAAACATGATCTAAGCTTCAAAATAACATGCTACACATTCTTAGAACATAACATACTCATATATTCATAAGATTTTAGTTTAGATCATACATGCAAGACTTAAAAATAAGAACACCTATTTATATATCTTCTATCATCAATAAACATGCATACACAAGATTTTTCAAAATAACATCATCAAGAACACATGCATTGTTCTAACAAAATTTTCAAACTTAGGAAATTTTCAAGAACAACAACCATTTGTTTGAACCTACCTTTGGTATATGAATTAAAGAGACAAGGTACAAGGTATTATGGTCTTGTGTGGTGATGAGAGGAAGAAAATTTCAAGCTTGAAGGGTGGAGGGTTCTCGCCATGGTGAAAAATAAGAGAGAGAGAGAGAGTTTTGAGAGTGTTGAAGAGAGAGATGGGAGTGGAGTGTTTGAGTGATTAAGGAGAGGAGAAATGAACTAATATCTGAATGTATCCTCCCTATACTCACATACCTCTCGCCAACCCCCTATACACACAAGACCCTTCAATTTCTAGCATTATTTTATGTGTTAGTGAGCCTTAGCATGAGTGCTACACATTGAAAATCTTAAAATTGGTATTATATATATATATATATATATATATATATATATATATTATAATGGTAGACTAATAATAAAAATCTGAATATATAACATATATATACATGCAAGAGCTATTTAAATAAAACATACATTTGTGACACACATATAGGTTTTACGGCACTATGCCAAACATATATTAAAATTTTATTTTCATGCTAAACATAGATATATACATCATAGTATATGATTTAGATGATAAATAATAGCATAGGATAATTTAATGGTGTCATTTTATGTGAAAAACCCTAGTTTAAAATTTAGGGTTTTCGTAAATTCAAAAATGTTCAAAATAATTAAGTAATGTTCTAGCATTATTTCAATGCTTATTAATACTGTAATAACATATAATAATCATAGGAAATAAATTCCTATAATTTCTTGATCATTAAAAACGCTTTTCATTTTATTTCTAAATGTTAACGTTTGAAAATGCTTCAAAACGTTACGTATCGACTCATCTCGAAGTGATCGTAAAATAATCGTAATCCCATTATTAAAATATTCCATTAATAATGGAATATAATTCTAAGCTTGATTGCTTAGAAAAAATTCGTGAAATTTCAACGGTCGATTTGCAATCGACGTTAAAATAATACTGCCGATAAACTTTAAAACTTTCGATTCTTACATTCACGAATTTGAGTGAATGTGTAACAGGAAATCATTCCTTCGTAAATAATTGAAATCATATTCGATCTCGTACTGATTTAATCATTTCTGTGAAATCCTAATTTACGGGTTTTAAATACCGTAATTAGGCTTTTGAAACTGCGGGATATTACATCCTACCCCCCTTAAAAGAAATTTCGTCCCGAAATTTTTATACCTTAGAAAAATAGTCTGGGGTATCGTTCTTTCATTGCATCTTCAAGTTCCCACGTAGCTTCTTCTTGTCCGTGGTGTTTCCACAACACTTTGACCAGCGAAATCGATTTGTTTCTCAATTGTTGAATTTTATGGTCTATTATTGCTGTAGGTTCTTCTTCGTAACTCATGTCTGGGTTAAGGACCACGTCGTCTTGATGAATTATGTGCTTTGGATCGTATACGTATTTCCTTAGTTGTGATACGTGAAAAACGTTATGCACATTTCCCAAGTTTGGCTGAAGAGCCAACCTATAGGCTACTGGGCCTATTCTTTCTAGGATTTCATATGGTCCTATGAAACGGGGTCTTAGCTTTCCTTTAACACCAAATCTTATGATCTCCTTCATGAGAGACTTTGAGAAACACTTTGTCTCCAATTTCAAGCTGCGGCTCCGATCTGCGGCGTATCGGTATAGGATTTCATCTATCTTGAGCTTCTTTTATTCTCTCGCCTAATCGTCGGATGATTTCAATCATTTCATTCACGACACGGCCCTACGACTTTTCTTTCACCCACTTTATCTCGATGGCGGTGATCTATATTTCGCCATCTGAGGCTTTGTATGGGGCCATATCAATCATCGCTTGGTAACTATTTTTTTAGGCAAACTCGATAAGAGGTAACACATCTTCCCATTTTGCACCTTGGTCCAATACTACTGTTCTCAGCATATCCTCCAGTGTTTGGATCGTTCTTTCTGACTGCCCATCAGTTTGGGGATGAAATGCCGTACTGAAGTTCAACTTTGTACCCAATTCTCTTTGTAAGCTCACCCAAAATCTTGATGTGAATTTGGAGTCTCTATCAGATGTAATCAATTTTGGTACTCCGTGCAGTCGTATAATTTCTTTCACATACAACTGAGCTAGCTTATCAGATCCATAGGTATTCTGGATTGGTAGAAAGTGAGCACATTTTGTGAGTCTATCAACCACTACCCATATGGCAGTGTTCCATCTTCTTGACCTGGGTAAATCTGTAATGAAATCCATCGTTATTTCATCCCACTTCCATTCAGGTATACTCAACGGCTGTAATTTCCCGTAGGGACGTTGATGTAGAGCTTTCACTTGCTGGCAAACAAGACAGCGTTCTACAAAAGAAGCTATGTCTCGTTTCATGCCTTCCCACCAGAATCTTTCCTTTAGGTCTTGGTACATCTTTGTACTACCTGGGTGGGCGGTGTAGGGTGTGTCATGAGCTTCACTCATTATTTCATTCCGAATCTCAGCATCGTCTGGAACACATATCCTTCCTTCAAACATTAAAGCATTGCCGATGCTTCTTGGAAATCTTTCGATTCGCCAGATCTTACTCTTCCTCTTATCTCTTCTAACTTTTCCTCTATCCTTTGCTTTTCTATGATCTTTTTCCTTAGATCAGACGTCATTATGAGTGTAGCGATATAACTCGTGATCGTCTCTCGGTTGTTCAACTAGTTCAATTCTCAACTTTCTAAACTCCTCAACGAGTTTATCTTCTTGAGTAAGGAGACATCCGAACTTGGTTTGATTCTTACGACTTAAGGCGTCAGCTACTACATTCGCTTTACCTGGGTGATAGTTAATACCACGATCGTAATCTTTTACTAGTTCGAGCCATCTTCTCGCCTCATGTTTAGATCTCTGCGCTCAAAGAAGTATTTCAAACTCTTATGATCGTATAGATTTCACATCTCACTCCGTGAGATGGTGTCTCCATATTTTCGGTCATGAACCACGCCGCTAATTCTAAGTCATGTGTTGGGTAGTTCAGCTCATGTGGTCTAAGTTGCGGGATGCATATGCTATTACTTTTCCTCTTGCATCAAAACGCAACCTAGTCCGTTCTTGAGCGTCCGTGATATACCACATATTCTTTGTCCGATCGAGGCGCTAGTCTTGGTGCACTTGTTAACTTCTCTTTGAGTTTTGAAAACTCGCCTCGCATTCTACAAATCAAGTGTACTTAACTCCCTTCGAGTAGTTGGGTCATCGGTCTTGCTATTTTGGAGAATCCTTCAATGAATCTCCGGTAATAACACCAATCCCGAGAAAACTCGGATCTCATTCTCGAGTTCGCGGCGATTTCCATTCTTGCACCTGCCCACTTTGGTGGATCTACTTTGATTCCATCGTGAGACCACAATATGTCCGAGGAACATTACTTCCTTCACCAAAATTCGCATTTGCTGAACTTAGCAAATAGTCGTTCCACCCTCAAAGTTTGCAACACTGTTCTTAGATGTTCTTTATGGTCCTCCTCATTCTTTGAATAGATGAGGATATCATCTATGAAAACCAAGACAAACTTGTCTAAGTACGGATGAAACACTCGATTCATGAGGTCCATAAATGCAGCTGGTGCATTTGTTAACTTGAACGGCATAACTACTAATTCATAATGGCTATAGAATGCGGTTTTAGCTATATCTTGTGTCGTACTTTGAGTAGATGATATCCTGACTTGAGGTCAATCTTTGAGAATATGCCAGCTCCTCTCAATTGATCAAACAGATCGTCGATTCTAGGCAAATGGTATTTGTTCTTGAGCGTCATCTTGTTCAACTCTCGATAGTCTATACACATCCTTAAAATCCATCCTTTTCTTGACAAACAATACAGCGCTCCCAGTGAAACACTAGGTCTAATGAAACCTAGGTCCAACAGTTCTTGGATTTGGATTTTCAGTTCTTCCAATTCCTTTGGGGCCATTCTGTAGGGTGCCTTCGATACTAGAGCCGATCCTGGTTCCAAGTCGATGGTAAATTCCAATTGTCTATCAGGAGGTAATCCTGGTAGATCCTTAGGAAATACATCTGGAAATTCCCTGACAATGTCTATGTCTTCTACTTTCATTTCCGGCTTTTCTTCTCCTTTCAGGTAAACGAGAAAAGCATGGTATCCCTTCTTATTCATCATCTTCCTTGCCTTCAATGCGGATACAATCGGGACTCTCTTTCCCATGCTAATTCCATGGAAGTGCGTTGCTTCTTGTCCAGGAAAATGAAATGATATTTTCCTTTCCTTGCAAAGAATCGTGGAGTGGTTTGTAGCTAACCAGTCCATTCCTAGGATTATATCTACGTCACCCATGGGTATTATGTTCAAATTATTTGCCAGAACCCTAAGTGATCCTAAGTTCAACTCTAGGTTCGTAAATATGTATGATCATAATCCTCCTATAGGTGAAGAGATTCTCATATCGATTTGCTTTTATAGCACTAAGTCCCAAGAGATCTACGCATGATTTTGCTATGAAGGAGTGAAGCACCGTGATCGAACAATACTATAACGGTATGTTGAGAAGAATTCCCATACACCGCCGGTTTCCACGGTCTGTTCTTTCTTCGTCCGGCAAGGCATATGCCTAACTGGGCCGGTGAGGTCGACGTTGTGCTTGCCCTTGCTGAAGTTGTTGCTGTTTTACGGGCTCTCTGTTCTTCTTGGCGTTGCCTAGGGGTTGTTGCCTTCGTTGTTGAGGTGGTTGCCACTTCTTCGCCGTGGTTCTTTGCCTTATTCTTTATTGCGATTGTTGCGGAGGTTGTTGCCATTGTTGTGGCTGTACTTGCTGTTGAGGTTGGGGCTGAAATTGGATGGCCCTCAGTGGTTGGACATTGCCGGGTTGGTTCGTCCTTACGATCGTTTCCGAACGTACCCCCAGGCAAAAGTTTGCATAGTGTCCTTTCATTCCACACCTAAAGCGGTTCCACGCCCGCCATGCACATTCCTGTGTGCATTTTTCGGCACTTTGGGCACGGAAGAGCCCTTCTTTGCTCTTGTGGACCTCTTGTTGGAGGAACAAAAGCTGGCTTCCTCCATCCTTGTCCTTGATTTGCCGTACTCCCTTGCCACTGTTGTCTGTTATTCCTGTTCTCAAAACTTCCTTTATTGCTGTTACCAAAACTTGTATCCCATTTCCTCTTACCCTTGTCCATTGTATTCTGCATCTGAGCTGATGCCGGCTTATCATCTGGCATTGCTGCCTCAATGTCTAGAGCTCGTGTAAGAGCCTCTGTATAGGTCATGTCTCCGAGACCAGCGAGAGACATTCTTATTTCTGGTCTTAAACCCGACCTAATTTTTTCTGCCATTTTTAGGTCCGTGTCCACTTGATCCAGAGCATATCTTGACATCTCGCAGAATGTGCGATCATAATCGGTTACTGACATCTTTTCATGTTTTAACAAGAAAAATTCGTGTTCCTTCTTCTTCTTGTAACTTTTTGGTACGTACTTATCATACATTTCTCTTTTAAAATCTTCCCATGTTAACTCTTCCATCTGCTCTGCTGTAAAGGTTTTCTTTCTGGCCTCCCACCAGAAATCAGCAGGTCCATTCAATTGGAAGGTTACACATGACAGTTGTTCCTGTGCTGTGCATCTTAAAAGGGTGAAAATCCTTTCAATAGATCTCATCCACTGTTCAGCTTCTTCTGGACTACTCTTCCCATTGAAGGTAGGAGGGTTTTGTCTTAAGAATAATTCCTCTATCCTGCGATCAGGTTGAGGTGGAGGTGGTTGAGGTATATTCTCCTCTTCTTGTTCAGGAGTTCTACCTCTTCTCCTAGGTCTGCCTCTGCCCCTTACTCCTCGTTCAGGATCTTGTCTAGGAGGCATTTTGTTTTATAAAATACATCATTAGCATCATACATTGTTTTTATAACTTGAATATATACAATTTCATCATTGTCTTATTGGAAAATAACTTAAATAAAACATTCCATCCTTGTCATACACGATTTTGTTGCAAAAGCCCTCTCGGGTCATATATATTATGGCAAAAGTACCATAGGTAAAGTACTTGTGATCAAAAATCATTACAACGAGAATTACTTACATGCTGACTTTCAAAACATTTCAAAAGGAGCCATACACATATCGGCTTACAAGGCTTTACAAAAATAAAATCATGCACAACGGCTTTATAGCCTTACAAAAATCCAGTTTCCTCGTCATCCAAGTTCTTCGAAAACATAAATAAAACATACATAAGATAAATAACATAATCCTTCACACTTTTACTTCAACATCAACCCCTCGAGTCTTCCTCATCCTCCTCGGGGTCCTCTTCCTCTTCATCCGAGTCATCGTCTTGGCCGTGTGCTCTAGAGGGTCCAGCGCCATTATTCTCTACCATATGAATGTCCCGCAGCGGACCATAATCCACATGAATCGGACTGTAGCTATCATGGATCGGGTTATAACCATCGAGGGGTTTGTCACACTTATCCGTCTTTGTCGTGAAACTCTCAACCTGGCGATAGGGTGCGCCATCGGTGGTAGAGGCGGAGTGGTGAGCGATTGGGGTGTCCAAACATCGGTGGAGGGAAAGCAGGGCTCCCAAAGCTCTAGTCCGGCATTGCTCCATCCGCTGGGACGAGTGCCCTCGTCAATCCGATGTCGAGGCACCACTGGGTCGACTATCCGTGGAACCTCGGTGTCTGACCACTCGGGTGACTCATCACGCCATGTGTACTCCCGTGGAGGAGATAAGGTCCTCTCGTGCTGCGCCATAAATGTCAGTATACATATGTCGGATGGTCGACGAACACAGGTAAATCGCCTATCGGATCGTAACCTCCGCCATACGGTAGATATAGTCTCCGAAACTTCCCGAGCATAGTCTTCCCAATTACATGGGAGTATAGTAAGAAGGCGTTTGATGCCATCGTAGTCCGTCATGCCATATGCTCTGGCGTTCCTCCACAGTCTAAGGTAGTACATCAAAAACTCTCCTAGATCTTCACCGGCACACATCCAGCTTTCTCGATAGATGCGGATAGTCTCCTCAGGAGTTGGGTCGGGTCCTATCCTCCTCCTAGCAATATAGCGCATTCCTTCCATTTGTCACGATTAAACTAATTTAAGTCAACTACTATTATTCGACAAGCAAATAAGACAACTTAAGGATATCGGATCAGCAACTAGTATGAACTGGTCAATCTCTAAAACAATTAAGTCTCACTGGGTACAACACACGTCATAACATCTTTATTCTACTTGGGACTAATTATCTAATAACATTCTAAGGTATTGGTTATACCATAAGGTCTTTGTCTTAACTAGAATTTTGAATTAGACTTTCAATAAACTCTACTGTATTCTGGAGCCAGAATTATGTATTCTGTCCTTCATATCAAATGAAGTTCAGTACGTTAGGAATACGCAGGCGAAAACCACGCGTAAATCGGAGTCCTAACGAAGAAGAAATAATTAAAACAATCTGACCGCGCAGTGCAGAAAAATTTGCACGACCGTGCTAAGATTCGAAGCAATGCCGACGACGAGGTCGTACACGCTATGATTGTAATACGACTACTACGTCCACGTATTCAGATTGATGTTTGACTTTCTGAAGTCAACATCGATGCTTATGAAATCCGCATTTGTGATGGCGGTTGATCACATCGAAGTTGTGATGATAATGTCCACGTCGTTCATTCTTCATAATCAACGTCATTCTTGTTCATCTTTACGTTCGACCTTTGTCGTTCTAAGCTCAAGGCTAAAGTCACGTTCCTTCTTCCTATCATTCTTTTATTCCTTTGCAACATGTGAGCATGCTTCTTATATCGTCTACATTCTTCTTAAACTAGCATACCCATTATCATCATAGATTTCAAGATTTGGAACTATAACTTAAGATAACGTCATAACTCATTCATACATACATGTACATATCCACTCATTCCCATACTTTCATCCTTAACCATTCTGGTTCCTTTCAAAACATACGTTTTAACTTAATCATTTTGCATCATCATTAATCGATTTCAAAACCAAAGTTTTGAAAATTCTTTTCACAACTTTCACTTCCATCATCATAACATCAAAACTTCATAACATCACAACATTCTTTTCCTTTCTTTCAAATTTGTTCATCATTCAAAAACCCTTCATTTCATAAGTTGAGAAGGAATCAGTTACCTTTTTCCCGGTTGAGCTCGATGTGATGGAGTGTTGAGAATAGCCAGTAGATTTCTAGAAGTCCAGTGACTCAATCTAGACTTAATTTTGGAAGGAATTTAGGTTTCAAAGAGCAACCGCTCTGATACCACTCTGTCACGGCCACACTCCGGATAATCCGGAGCAAGGGCGGACTAATACTAGGAATAGTATTTATTGATTATGAAGGACTTGATATTAAGGTACTCAACAAATGTAATCTAACATGCTTGATTATAACATACATTCATGATATAACAAAACAGGTAGTTTAGACCATCAGACCCAAAGATTAGCAATAGTCTGACGATCTTCAAAGGTTAATGTTACCTTGTCCTATAATAGATCCAAAAGGATATTCACAATCTGTAGGATTTTAGCAGTTCATGACAATCTCAACATCATACATAACAAAAGATAAATTCAGAGGTTGCAGCGGAAAGTGTGTGAATACATATATGACGATATGCATTCAAGGTTGACAAGTTTAAATATAGTATCAAGAACATCGGACATTCCTCAACCTCCTCCATCATCAACATGAAGCTCAACTCGCACATTTAAAAACAAACATGCAGGCTAAGTACACGAATGCACTCGATGGACTCAATGCCAAAACATTTTATTATAATTGAATTACATCGCCATATCAAGTAAGACCTGAGGGTTTTATTTGAAAATGCCAGGCTTACTAAAACATTTTATCGATTCGAAGGTTGCTTGCCCAAGATTTTCTTGGTGTGTATGATCCATATCCCTTATTATCATTCCATCATATCATCATAGTCGAAAGTCGTGAGGGAGGCCTCCTCTACGACCCCGTGAGCGGCCGTGAATTATCCTTACAAAGACACGGTCACCATCGGTGTACCGTTAATCCTAGCTGTATAAGCCTTCCCAAGATAGGATCCGATATCGATTTTCATTCATAAGTTGGGAGCGACCCAACAACATCATATCATTCATGTCATTCTCATGGATAGGATACAATACACAAAACGTAAACATTTTGGCAGGTAATCATTTAAACAATTTTATCAACAGTTGAAAAAGTACTGTAAATAAAGACAGTTGAAAAGAGTAGCAAAGTTGTTTTGTTTTAGTAATAAAGCCCACCTGGACTATTGGATCGTCTTAACTGTAATCACTCGTCAACGTCCTGCCGTTGCGTCAACGTCCACACCTTTACGTAAAAAGGATGTTTTAGTATGTCGTTTACGTATTTCGAGACTTACAAAGTATATAATAAATTCGATATTCCATATCGATACGAAATGAATTCTTTAACGAATTCAATACGCTGTTCAAGCGTGTACCATTTTAATTTCTCGTTTCTCGAAAGAGACGGGATATTTTCAAAAGACCATTTTACCCTTTTGGGTAAAATGTTCAACGTTTTCTTACGTTTCTCAAACTAACGACTTTAGAATTGAATTCTTTTGTGCCAACATGCATCCAAAAATAAACTGATACGTTTTACGCGTATTAGCGTATTTGCCTAACGTATTAAAGTCAACGATTTTGACTTTTCTTAGTAATTTAATTACTAAGTCATACTTTAATAATTAAAAGTCACATAAATCAATTTCCAATTGATTTAATCTTATAAACTTATTAATATGTCTAAAAATAATTTTTAAACATATAACACATTATTAATAAAGATATTTAAGGATTTAAAAATCCTTAAACTCTTACAAATAGCTCAAGACTATTTTACATTTTTAGGCTCAAAAACTTTTCCAAAAATTCTTATAAATTCACATAGTGTACTATATTATCATAGTATCACTAATATGTATTAATATCATTCATATAAAAATTCTCTCATCACTATTTAATACATATATAGTCACGGCAGTTTTGAGAAAAAAGGTTTAATAATTTCCAAAAATTCCAAATAATTAGTAATAAATCCAACATTAGTATATATCATATTTATGATATATAATTCATGGTATAACATTTCTATACCATATATATGGTATCCATAGCTCTCGGCTTTTGCACAACACATATCAAACATTTTTATAAAATTCTCCAATAATTATAACATGCTCATAAACTATAGTATAACAATGTTACGTCATAATATTCATCCAAGACCACTTGAATCATCACCATTTTTTAGCACAAAGTTCACGGCTTTTTTTGAATTCAATGGGTAATTGGGTTTCCAAAAATTCTAATAACTATATACCATACTTATATACCATAGTATAATAATATAACATCATAAAATACATCAAAAACCATTTGAATCATCACCATAATTGAGCATGAAGCTCATGGCTTATTTGATTCAAAATGGTTAATTGATTTGTAAAAAAAAAATTCTAACAAAATCATAGGATGCATAAAACATATCCTAGAGCATTAATACACAAATGCATGTTACAAATTAAAATCATACATCCACATAAAATTCCATGTAGCTCTCGGTCCTTAGTAAAATTTCACATAGGATTTCCCAAAAATTCTAAATAAAACCTATAATGTATGATTTACATCCTAGATCAATAATATACTATTGCATGTCATAAATTAAAATTACACACTAACATATATATATACATAGCTCACGGTAATTTCAAAAGATAAAGGTAGGATTTTTCCAAAAATTTCAAATAAATGGCTATGGACTCACATAATATCATAGATTCATTACATGTAATTGCATGCCTTAAATAAAAATCATTCATCAATATACACATACATATATGTCTCATTTATTTTCTAAAAAAAAGCATGAGTTTTCCAAAAATTCCCAAATAAATTATAAGCACTCTCAATACCTCATAAATCAAGAATATGATCTTGCATGTTCAAAATAAAAATCATACACCTACATATAATTTTTATATGTCTCGATTTTAATAAGAACATTGGCATAGGTTTTTCTAAAATTTCAAAATAAATACTATGGTCATATGTAGTATCATAGATCATAATTTCAAGCTCAAATAATTTCTTATAGGTCTCGACCATCACTAGCATTTTTTATACATGTTCAATTAAATTTTTAAAACATGATCTAAGCTTCAAAATAACATGCTACACATTCTTAGAACATAACATACTCATATATTCATAAGATTTTTAGTTTAGATCATACATGCAAGACTTAAAAATAAGAACACCTATTTATATATCTTCTATCATCAATAAACATGCATACACAAGATTTTTCAAAATAATATCATCAAGAACACATGCATTGTTCTAACAAAATTTTCGAAACTTAGGAAATTTTCAAGAACAACAACCATTTGTTTCGAACCTACCTTTGGTATATGAATTAAAGAGACAAGGTACAAGGTATTATGGTCTTGTGTGGTGATGAGAGGAAGAAAATTTCAAGCTTGAAGGGTGGAGGGGTTCTCGGCCATGTCTGAAAAATAAGAGAGAGAAGAGAGAGTTTTGAGAGTGTTGGAGAGAGAGATGGGAGTGGAGTGTTTGAGTGATTAAGGGAGAGTGAGAAATGAACTAATATCTGAATGTATCCCTCCCCTATACTCACATACCTCTCGGCCAACCCCCCCCCTATACACACAAGACCCTTCAATTTCTAGCATTATTTTATGTGTTAGTGGGCACTAGCATGAGTGCCTACACATTGAAAATCTGAAAATAGGTATTATATATATATTATAATGGTAGACTAATAATAAAAATCTAAATATATAACATATATATACATGCAAGAGCTATTTAAATAAAAACATACATTTGTGACACACATATAGGTATTACACGGCACTATGCCAAACATATATTAAAATTTTATTTTTCATGCTAAACATAGATATATACATCATAGTATATGATTTAGATGATAAATAATAGCATAAGATAATTTAATGGTGTCATTTTATGTGAAAAACCCTAGTTTAAAATTTAGGGTTTTCGTGTAAATTGGAAAATGTTCAAAAATAATTCATAATGTTCTAGCATTATTTCAATGCTTATTAATACTGTAATAACATATAATAATCATAGGAAATAAATTCCTATAATTTCTTGATCATTAAAAACGCTTTTCGTTTTATTTCTAAACGTTAACGTTTGAAAATGCTTCAAAACGTTACGTATCGACTCATCTCGAAGTGGTCGTAAAATAATCGTAATCCCATTATTAAAATATTCCATTAATAATGGAATATAATTCTAAGCTTGATTGCTTAGAAAAAATTCGTGAAATTTCAACGGTCGATATGCAATCGACGTTAAAATAATACTGCCGATAAACTTTAAAACTTTCGATTCTTACATTCACGAATTTGAGTGAATGTGTAACAGGAAATCATTCCTTCGTAAATAATTGAAATCATATTCGATCTCGTACTGATTTAATCATTTCTGTGAAATCCTAATTTACGGGTTTTAAATACCGTAATTAGGCTTTTAAACCAGGATATTACACCCTTGGGCTCGTCACGAGGTTTTCATGCTAAAATCTAGCTTGGGATGGTATTATGTATTTCCTCGTCGCGGCTTCAAAGTAAAGACGAAGTCAAAAATCTCGAACTGGCAGAAGAAGTTCTTTTTCTGTCGGTTCGATGAGTCCATTGAGTCCCTTGGAATCCGGAGAAGTTAGCGGATGTGGCCATCGATGAAAGCTTCGGTGGCCTAGAGGAGGCGCTGGACATGGTCGGTCTGGTTGACGAAGTGTTCACCGAGGTCGAGCTCGCTGCCTCCGGGCTAAGCCCTTATGACCCCGCTACCATGGTAGAGCCGGCGAAGGGTGAGGCTCAACTCCAATACTCCGTCATATCGTTGCTTTTATTTTCTATGTTGATGTTCTGATTTGTTGTTTACTTCCTTGTAGTGAACTTGCTCGGAGGCAAGAAGAAAAGGAAAGGGACCGAGCTCGGTTCCGAGATCCCCACCTGGCAGCGAAGGATGTCGCCGAGGATTCCTCGAGAGAGTGGAGATGTCCCAAGTCTCCTTCACCCGTGCCTCTCAAAGCGCTTCAAGAGGGTAAGGCGTGCGATCCCCGAGTCTCGGTTGCCAGCGATCGGAGTGCGAGGTCGTCGGTTCTCAACCCACACCTCGTATTTTTCCGAGGTAGTGTATCTGTTTTCATACATTATGAAGTAATGTAATTATTGTGTCCTTCCGACTGGTTGGTTATTGCATTGCGGGTCGAGGCGTGGCCGGCGGTGACAAAGCGTCCGTCCTCGTGACGGAGTACTTGAAAGCGCCATTGCCCGGTTCGACCTGAGTGGCTCGCTATGCCGGGAGATGGAGGAGGAAGACTCTCCTCGTTCAAGAGGTGTCAAGGCCGAGGCTAAGGCTCGGGATACGGCCAGGAGGGAGGTAGTGGCCGTGGCGGTGGTAAGGCAACCGAGGGTGGCGGCGAAGGCAGGCGGAGGTCGAAGTCGGTTTATTGAAGGCCGGAGTAGAGGGCACGACGTCGGGAGGTCGAGGCGGCGGGCTCGCAAGGGGAGATGCTCCGTGCCTTTGCGGAGGCATTCTGTCGGGGGTTCTCAGGTGGCCGGCGTGGCCGAGGTGTTGAATAAGCGCGCAGTCTCGGACGCTATCGACGAAGTTGCCGAGGATTACCCGGAGTTGGATAAGTCCAAGTATGGGTATGAGGTGACAGAGGACGACGCCTTACTGCGGGCTTATTCCGAGGTCCTTGCCCGCGGATTGAAGAGCTTGCCCGTCTTTGGAGAGTCGACTTCATCTTGATCCCGCTTGCTGAGTCGATCCGTGCTCGCCGGTGGACCGAGATCCCATGATCGAGCTTTGATGGTGGCCCGACTAAGGGATCGGGGAGGCAAATGAGGCTTTGGAGAGGTCGAGGCTTCGAGTCCCCAGGAGTTCAAGCTTCTCGAACCTAGGAGGAGGCTGAAGCAGCTCGAGTCCAGGAGGGGGCCAAAGAAGCTCAAATCCAGGAGGAGGCCGAGCTTGCCGAGCCTGATGAAGGAGCTCTTTGGAGGGTCGATTGATCTCCTTTCTTTTTTCTTTCTTTTTTGTAGACCAAATGTAAATACGTCATTATTAAGATGTCGTTTTTGACTTGCCTTTAAGGCTTTAATAAAATTCTTCAATTCATCGAAGTGTTTTTATTTTGTTATGTCTTCAGCCTGTTTTTGCGTCTTTTGACCTGTCTCCCTGGCTGGACCAAATAAAAGCCTTGAACCGTGCTCTTGACGAAAAGTAAGTCGAGGTCGCTCATTTGGATGACCAGCTCGGACATCTGCGGGAAGATGCCGAAGTGAAACTCCGGGCTTCTCAGGAAAAGTTTGACGAGCTTCAGGCTCGGTTTTGTGAGTTGGAGGAGAGGTTAGAGATCGTAGAGGAGAAGGCTAAATCAGTAGCTGAGGAGCACTCCGAGTATGAGGAGGTCATTCGCCGAAGTGGTGGGATGACTATCCCCGAGGTTGAAGCTAAAGTTGTTGAGACCGCTGCTCGTTGTGCGAGGTACAAGCATGAGTATGGTCGGAACTCTTGGCAATTTCAGGAGCAGTTTGCCGACCTGAAAAAGATGGGAGGTCTATACAAGATCATCATAGCTCGCCAACCACAACTTGAGGAGCTGCTTCGACCGGCTGCCGAGGCTTCTTCTTCTGCCGGGGCTTCTTCGTCTGCCAGGACTTCTTCCATTGCCTCGTAGCCTTTTTCTTCGGAGTGGCAAGCTCAAGAAAGATGTTTTCTTGCCCAAGAGAGACGTAGGTCCTCGAGGAGCCGAGGTCGGGTGTTGAGGTATAGAGGTCGAGCTGGCCGAACCTCTGGTGTTGATCGAGGGCGAGGTAGAGTTGGGGGTAGAGTTAGCATAGAAGACCTGTTGAACCATGACTTCTCCAGGGATTGGCTTAGCTTTTGTCAACCTCCTGGTCCTTCGTCTACCTCATAATGTATTGTTTGCTTCGTATATTATAGTAACAAAGAATGTAATTCTTTGTGGCTTGTGATCTTTATCGTATCAAACACTGCAAATATTTTGTGGCTTGTGTGATTTTGCCTTTGTATCGAACACTGCACTTGGCTTGTGTGATTTTTCTGTATCGAACACTGCACATATTTTGTGTCTTTTGTGATTTTACCTTTGTATCGAACACTGCACATATTTTGTGGCTTGTGTTATTTTGCAAAGGTGTGGGTTCCTTATTTGGCGAGAAGTGTCGCTAGGGGTGGTCCCCTTACGCGCATTTAGTTCTCCTCCTTAGAGGGTTCTCTTCCTTGGAGGGTATTGATTATCCTCCTTAGAGGATTTTGTATGATGGGAAGAGGTTGTATGCATAAATGTCAAATAAAACACGCAATATGAAATAAGAAGATTTTATAATGAAGAGACCGAAAGACAGGACTTAACAAAAAGACACGACTTAAAAAGACACGACTCAACAAAAAGACACGACACTTATGCAAAATATCTCTTCAGATGAATGATGTGCCACGTATTGGGTATTTGCTCACCGGATAAATGGGCGAGCTTATAGGATCCTTTCCCAATGATTTCTTCAACTCGGTATGGTCCTTCCCAAGTGGCTTCTAGTTTGCCGAGCTTCGTAGCTTTACTGACTTCATTATTCCGAAGCACGAGGTCGCCTACTTGGAACTGTCGGTATTTGACACGCTGGTTATAGTATCGAGCTACTTGTTGCTTGTACCGAGCTTCTCTGATGTAGGCGAGGTCTCTTTTCTCTTCTAGTAGATCCAAGTCAGTTCGTAGATTTTCTTTATTTACTTTAGCTGAGAAGTGGATGGTACGAGGGCTCGGCATACCGATCTCGGCCGGGATTACGGCTTCGGTTCCATACACTAGACTGTAGGGTGTCTCTCCGTTTGATGTCCGAGGTGTTGTACGGTAAGACCATAACACTTGTGGTAGGTTTTCCACCCAGTCTCCCTTTACTCGATCGAGGCGAGTTTTAAGTCCTCTCACAATTGTCATGTTGGTGACTTCGGTCTGATCATTTGCTTGAGGATGAGCGACCGAGGTGAATCTTTGCTGAACCCGAAGCTCTTGACACCACTCTTTGAAGACTTTATCCGTGAACTGCGTCCCATTATCCGAAACGAGGACGTGAGGGATGCCAAAGCGGCACACAATATTCTTCTAGACAAAGTTGAGAGCGTTTTTGCTCGTGATTTTTACCAGGGGTTCGGCTTCTACCCACTTCGTGAAGTAATCAATGGCGACAATCAGGAATTGAAACTGCACTGGAGCCTTGCAGAAGGGACCCACAATATCGATCCCCCATTGAGTGAATGGCCAAGGACTTTGCATGCTAACGAGGTCGGTTTGAGGTAGCCTCGGCACGTTTCCATGAATTTGGCACTTCGGGCACTTCTTTACGAGGTCAACTGAGTCTTGGAACATCGTTGGCACAATAGTATCCCCATCGCATTACTTTCTTTGACGGTCGCGGGGCCCGATATGGCTTCCACATGATCCTCATGCACTTCTCGTAGTACGATTCAGCTCGATGCGGCCAAGACATCTTAAGAGGTTGGAGGTATGATCTTACAGAGAATTCCTGCTCAGTATGTATCGCAAAGACTTGCTTAATATTTTCCTAGCCTCGAGTCTGTCATGGGGTAATTCGCCCTTCTCCAAATACTCTCGGATTGGAGTCATCTAGTTAGGTTCTTCATCAGAGATTACGTTGACTTCGGTATCGGTATCATCGAAGCTTCTGTTTTGAACTTCCTCTACTAGCGAGCTTGCTGACGTCGATGCCAGTTTGCTCAAGGTGTCAGCTCGGCTATTCTGCTCCATTGGTATGCGAATCAGCTGGAAGTATGAGAAAGACAGTTGAAGGCTTTTGGCTTTTTCGAGGTATTTCTTCATCCTGTTGCCTTTTGCCTCGTACTTTCCCAACATGTGGCTTACTATGACTTGAGAGTCACTATGAATTTGCACGGCTCGTATGTTGAGACTTTGAGCTAGGCGAAGTCCTGCGATTAAGGCCTCGTATTCCACTTCGTTATTCGTATTTTTGAAGTTAAACCGAAGTGCGTAAGCGATTTCTTGGCCTTCTGGTCCCAAAAGCAAGATGCCTGCCCCGCTACCTGTTTTCCCTGAAGCTCCATCCACATAAATTTGCCAGCAATTTTTGGAGGCTTCTTTGATGAGTTCGGCTTCGATATTGTCTGGAGTAGGCTCGGTGGGCTTGGGCTTTTCCACGAAGTTAGCCTCCACAAGGAAGTCGGCTAAGGCCTGACCTTTGATGGCTTGACGAGGGCAAAAAGATATATCATGTTCGCCTAACTCAATGGCCCACTTCGCGATTCTCCTGAGCTTACGGCCGTCACAACACTTGAGTGGATGATCGGTGAAACACATATGAGATGTGCATGGAAGTAAGGCCTTGATCTCCTCGCGTTACCAATGCAAGGCGAGCTTCTCCATAGGTCGATATCTTGTTTCCGGCCTTTAAGTGCTCGGTGATGAAGTACATGGGGGTCAGCATCCATCTCTCTTACCAAAAGCGCACTTATGGTTTCGTCCAAGTCGCGAGGTATAGTGAAAGGACTTCTCCTTCTTTTGGGACGGATAATGTGGGAGTTTGACGAGAAAGTTCTTGAGGTCTTCAAAGGTGACTTATGTTTATCATCAAGAGAACTCGAGCTTTTGAGTATTTTGAAAAAGGAGCCGCTTATCCGCTGCTTTGGAAGGAAGCGACTTAAGCGGCTATGCAGCCCGTCAATTGATGCAAATCGTGAATCGTTTTTGGCTCCTTCATCTCCAAAATGGTTTGAACCTTAGACGGGTTGGCTTTTAATCCCTCTTGTGAAACCCAGCACCCTAAGAATTTTCCAAACCGAACTGCGAATGTGCACTTCTGGGGGTTTAGCTTTAGGTTTACTTTGCGAAGTAAGCCGAGGATGATTCGGAGATCGGTAACGCATGTGGATTCCTCCTTGCTTTTGACGACGATGTCGTCTACGTAAACCTCCACATTCTGGCCGATGTAGGGCTGAAATATCTTGTCCACCATCCTTTGATAGGTGGCACCTGCGTTCTTGAGTCCGAAAGGCATTTTCTTATATGCAAAGACTCGAAGTCCGTAATGAAAGCTGTTTTGGAGGCGTCTTCGTCGCTCATCAGGACTTGGTGATACCCCTTGTATAGGTCTAGGAAGCTGAAGACTTCGTGACCAACCAAAGCATCAACTTTCTTATCAATGTTGGGGAGGGGGTAGCAGTCCTTTGGGCAATGTTTGTTGAGATCGGTGTAATCGATACACATTCGCCACCCTCCTCCTCCTTCTTGACCATTCTTGGGTTGGCTATCCGGTCGGATACTTCACTTGAATAATATGCCCGCCAAGAGCTGATGCACCTCGTCATATACGACTGGTTCCTTCTGCGCGAAGATCGCCGCTTTTGCGGATGGCTTGATATTTGGATCAATGTTGAGCGGTGGGTAATGATACTTGGTGAGACCCGGTCATGTCAGGGGGCGACCAGGCGAAGACGTCTCTGTATCCCCTTAGTAGTTGGATTATCTGTTCTCTCAGATGTGGCGCCTCGGTAGAGCCTACTAGGATTACGTGATCTGCCTGGACAAACCTTTTGAACAAAAAGACTAAGCAAGTAACCCGACATATTAATTTTTTAAATTAAAATGTCAAGACCTCCACTTTTTGATCTCTAAACAAAGTGATACGCACTGTGAGTAAACGTCCACACGCGTGGCTTGCTTGCACTGTTTGTCATAAGTTTGTTAGATGAGATTTCTAAATAAAACATTTTAATCTATTGAGAAGTTGGAGTTTCATGTGTAAATGTCCACACGCATGGCTTGCATATGCGATTTTCATAAGTTCTCTAGAGATAGATTTAAAATGAGATAACAAAGGAATTTGGATTGGAAGCGGTATGGTCCTAGTGAGTATGCCAATTCTAAGAATTCATTTTCTGCTGTTAAAATTGTGGTCATTGCTTAGACATCACCTCGAGTACAACTTCCGCGAAGTCCCTTCTTGCGATAGTGATGTGGTCTAGTAAGGTCCAATTATTAATTTCATTTGTCATAAGGATAAGTTGACATGGATTGAAATTAAACGACTAAAATGTATATTTTAGTCTGGTCGAGGGGTTCATGTGTAAACGTCCACACGCGTGGCTTGCATGTGGAATTCCTTGGGAGATTGGAGGTTTCAATTAATATTGTTTTATCAAAAGGTTACAATATTATTGTTACGAATTATGTGCGATCGTATGCTTATGTGTTTACATTGTCTTTTCAGATATGTCTCTTACACCGATTATCAATATGCTCGCACAAAATCCTTTATCCGGTCCGAATTTTATCGAGTGGAAACGAAACATGGAATATGTTCTTATCATTTGAAGAACACATGTTTGTTCTCACTACTCCTAAACCCGATGCCCTTACTGACGCATCGACTAATGAGCAGCGAGAGTCAAGCAGACTTTGGCATAAGTCGAACAATATGGCAAAATGCTATATGATGACTACTATGTCCAAAGGCTTGCAGCTGCAGCATCAGTCGATGGTAGACGCGACTGAAATATGGTCGAGTCTCGATAGTAAGTTTGGGCAATCGGATCGGACAGTCCGCTTCCACACAATGAGAGAAATCTTGGCGTGTAAGATGGAAGAAGGAAGTTCGGTCCATGAACATGTCTCCCACATGACTCATCTCATGGATAGTCTTGATCAGTTGGGAGGAGGTATTGACGGCGAAGCCAAGGTCGATATCATCCTCAACACACTGCCCAAGACTTTTGAGAATTTTCGCGTGAATGCGATCATGAGCAAGACCGAGTATACACTTAGTCAGTTGCTTAATGATCTCGTGGTTGCGGAAGGAGTTATGGGCAAAGGAGCGCATGCCCTTGCTAGCACATCTAAGGGCCCAAATTTTCCGTTGCAAAATGGAAAAAGAAAAAGGGGCACCAAAGGTGGCAGATGCAAGGGAAATAGTGGGAGTAATGGGAGCAAGAACATGACTGCCACCGGAGGCTTAAAGAAGCCAAAGGAGAGGGGCAAGTGCTTCAAGTGCGGCAAGACTGGGCATTGGAAGGCCAAGTTCCCTATGCTCAAGGCTCAAGGTACGCCATTTGCTTTAGTAACGGAAACATGTTTAGTGACTTGTTCTACCCATTCTTGGGTAGTAGACACGGGTGCGACTGATCATGTTTGTTACACCTGCGTGGGTTCTCGCGGACAAGGAGCGCATGATGATTTAGATAACGATCTCCATGGGCAACGCGGCGAAAGTCGAGGCCGTTGCAGTCGGAGATGTTACTTTATGTTTTGAGACAACAGTTTTAGTTCTAAAAGACGTTTTATATGTGCCGGATTTTCGGCGGAACCTTGTTTCTGTTTCGAAATTATTTATTCATGGATATTCTGTTATTTTTGATAGTGGTGTTTCTATCATAAGAAATGACGAAGTTATCTGTGTTGGCACATTATATAATTCGCTTTATACTATTTCTGCAAAACGTAATACCTATAACTATGTTGCATCTACATCAAACCTTAAAAAGAGAAAGTTTTCTTCGCAAGATGACACCACATTTCTCTGGCATCTTATATTAGATCACATCAATCTAAATAGGATCCAAAGACTGGCTAAGAATGGAGCGTTGGGTAATCTAACAGTTACTCCGCTCCGGTCTCTAAATCAGTATAGAAGGTAAGATGTCGACTAGACCCTTCAAAGCGAAGGGTTATAGAGCCAAAGAAGTGTTGGAGCTAGTCCATTCTGACCTGTGTGGACCGATGTCCACACAAGCTCGTGGAAGGTACGAGTATTTTGTCACTTTCATTGACGATTACTCAAGGTACGGATATGTATACCTGCTTCACCGCAAGTCTGAATGCTTTGAGAAATTCAAAGAGTTTAAGGCGGAAGTGGAGATGAAGCTTGGTAAAAGTATCAAGTCACTGCGGTCTGATCGCGGTGGCGAATACCTCAGTAACGAGTTTATGGACTATCTAGTGAAGTGTGGGATTACCTCCCAGCGCACTACACCGGGCACACCACAGCAAAATGGTGTGTCAGAGCGAAGAAATAGGACTCTTTTAGAAATGGTTAGATCAATGATGAGTTATGCAACATTGCCTATTTCGTTCTGGGGGTATGCCTTAGAAACGGCAGCATACTTGCTAAATCTAGTACCATCCAAGTCAGTCGAAAAGACCCCTTTCGAGTTGTGGTTTGGGCAAGCCTAGTTTAAGCCACATAAGGATATGGGCAATCCAAAGACATGTGTCGAACAAGAAGGCTGACAAGTTGAAGGCTAGATCCGACGCAAGGCTTTTATTGGCTATCCTAGAGGGATGAAAGGTGGTTTATTCTATAGTCCTAAGGATCAGAAGGTCATTATTAGGACTAATGCCCGATTCTTAGAAGAGGATTATATGACAAACCATAAATCCAAAGTTGAAATCATTCTTCAGGAATTAGAAGATGATCGTATTCCACCACCGATTAAGCCAAAGGTACGAGATGTCGTGTCTAGTGGGAGGGATCGACACCAGATACTTCAAGAAATTGAAGTGGGTCGAGTTCCACTGGAGATACCGGCCGTACAAGTGGCTCCTATCCAAACAAGTTGTGCAAGATAGAGAACCACAAGTTCTCGCACCCTTGTTGCCATTGTGCGATGGCGCCTCGTCGTAGTGGGAGGGTTGTTCGTCAACCCGAGCAATTTATCTTGATTTAGTGGGTGAATCTTCCATGGATTTAGTCGAGAAAGCGACATTGATGCAATAATCGACCCATGGACATACAATGAGGCAATAGCAGCCCACTACCGGATGGCAAGGAACCTTGAGGTTTGGCAAATGGTTGTGAAAACCGCTTTTTAAACGGTTACCTTGAGGAAGGTAGAGACATCTATATGGCAAAGAACCGAAGGTTATGTGGTGAAGGGTGAAGAGCATCTAGTATGGAAGCTTAAGAAGTCCATTTATGGGCTTAAGCAAGCTTCACGATCATGGAACTTACGCTTTGACGAGGTGATAAAGTCTATGGATTTACCCGGTTGCCTAGCGAGTTGTGTGTATCATTTAGATGTCAACGATGATGTGGTATTTCTTGCACTTTATGTAGATGACATTCTTCTAGTTGGCAACAATGTGAAGTTGTTATCGACGTAAAGAGTTGGTTATCCGATCGTTTCAAATGAAAGACTTAGGAGATGCAGCGTACATTCTTGGGATCAAGGTTTACCGAGATCGCAAGAGGAAGATGTTGAGCTTATCTCAGCGCCTTACATTGATACCGTGATTACTGCTTTAGTATGCAGACCGCCAAGAAAGGATTGCTACCTTCGCACATGGCGTTCCTTTATCTAAGGAGCGCCACCTATGACCGCAAAGGAGATAGAGGAAATGAGACAAGTTCCTTACGCTCGCCGTAGGAAGTCTCATGCACGTAATGCTATGTACGAGACCCGATATCTCGCTATGCGGTGGCATAGTAGCTAGATATCGCCTAACCTCGGACAAGCTCATTGGATCTGCGGTAAAGCATATACTCGAGTACCTAAAAGGACTCGAGATTATAGGCTAGTTTACCATGCAGATAGTCTAATGCCTTTGGGTTATCTGATCTCGGATTTCCAAGCCGACCGTGATGAGAAAAGTCTACCTCAAAGCTATGTGTTTACCTTGGGAGGTGGAGCCAGATCCTGGCGGAGTGCAAAGCAGCGATGCATTGCGGACTCTACCATGGAAGCCGAATATGTAGCCGCTTCGGAGGCTGCTAAAGAGGTTGTATGGTTCAAGAACTACCTCATGGATCTAGGTGTGGTACCTGGTTTGCCCAAGCGTATCATAGTTTACTGTGATAACTCAGGTGCAGTGCCAACTCGAAGGAACCACGGACCCACAAGGCGACCAAACACATAGAGAGAAAGTACCATGTCATACGAGAAATCGTGAGACGAGGGGACGTGCTGATTGAAAAGATTGATACGACGGATAACCTAGCGGATCCATTCACAAAGAGCCTGCCGCAAAAAGTCTACGAAGTGCATGTTCGAGGACTCGATTATGCTTGATGGCACCCACTTAGAAAGGAAACTTTAGTATAAGTGGGAGAAGCAAAGTGATGGTTTTATTTGTAATAGCTAGTAGAGACACATTGTATACTAAAAGTTTGCTTTAGTATAAGTGGGAGATTGTTGGATTTGTATATCTTGAAAGCGGTTTGGTTGAGCTTGTATACAATGTTTCTGTTACCACTATTACAATCTCCTATCCGAATTGATTAATTGATTACATATATCGTGTCCCCTTATCTCATATATAAGTTAGATCATACAAAGTGTGTAGAAGATCACGTAAGTCCGTATGATTGGTCGAGCTTAATGAGATATAAAAGTTTCACTGGTGAGACAACTTGAGGACGAGTTATCGGTATAAAGCTGCGGTATAGATAAGAAGTGACTTGACTTGGTTGCTTGTCGATGCTGGTACGTCTCTGACGTATTGAAGGATCACAGTGAGATGAGTTCTTCTATCTGACCATCGTGAAGAACCTAGATCTCGGTGACTTACGATGATCTAAACCTCGATAAGGTATTAGGTGAGTATGAGTTGCTGACCATCACTTTGACTTGTTATGGGTGAGGGTTATATGTTCTAACCCAATATTCTCCGCATCTTGGGTGGTGGCAGTGCTTGTATGTCATGCTAGTTATCCAGACGAGTCACCGTATCCGTTTAGGATGATGACGTTCCTTAAGGAGCTCAAAAGGTTTATTGTACTAAACCTCGCAGTTGAGTTAGCTCAAGTACAATAATAAGGTTGAGTGGTACTACTTAAGGAATTAAAGATATTAATTATTTTAAGCAAATGTAATGCTCTAAATAATTAATGGACGCGATATCTTAAATACGGGATTCGTAATATCTAAGTGCAAGTCCGACTCACCTTCGGTAATAAAGGGTAAGTCAACATTTATTCTCTAGTGGCATGAATAAATGTTCATAAATTAATTTATGTTCTGGGCTGAACATAAGATAATTAATTTATTTGAGGCCCATCTTTATTCCTTGCATTTGATCCCTGGGCTGGCCCATCCAGGCCCGTAGCACACAGAAATCGGCGCCCCTATCCTCTCCATGGTAAGGATTTGATCCTCTTTATCCATAAGGATATTATTATATTTATGGGATATGCATGGATCCTTTCATTATGGGATTATGGTAATGCATTATAAATATAAGGTGAGAGATAAGATCAAGGTTAATCCTCAATTATCCTAACCTAATTTTCGAGAATCCCATAATTCTTGGGAGAGGAATTTTCGAAAACCTATAGAGAAATAGGGTGATTTTCTGTAGCATTCTCCATAGATCGTCCTCACTCGACGTTGGAGATTGGGCAACCGGGATACAGTCCAGAAGATCAAAGCACGAGTCTCGATCCGCTCATCCCGATCCATCCCCGACAGATTCAAAGGTAAACACGAGAAAACCCCTACGTGTTGCAATTAATTATATAGACGCATGCTAGGAATATAATCAATGTATGGTGAATTAAACATCCAAGATAGATCCTCGGGAGAGGGCTAAACCTAGTTTTCCCTACAATTTTCATTGTCAGGTGGTATGTTGAACACACCGCCCTTACTGCATTTAGCCAGTCCCGCCCTAGTATGACGTTTTACGGCGAGTATGCATTTACCACGAAGAATTGTATCACCTTTGTTGAGATCTTCGGTGCTTTTCCCACCGTGACGGGAGTTCAATAACCCCCTCTGGGCGTGTCTCTTCTTGTACGAAGCTCCTAAGTGGTAGAGGTGCCGGTTTGAGACGCGCCTCTTCTATTCCCAACTTGTCGAAGCATTCCTTGAAGAGGATGCTTACCGACATGCCACTATCAACGTATATGCGCTGAACTAGCTAGTTGGCGATCACTGCTTGTATTATCATGGCGTCCTGGTGAGGCACTATGGCTGGTACAGGATCACTTTCAGAAAAAGTAATGGCTTCGTCCTTCTTGAACCTCTTGTTTACAAGTTCGCCGGTTCGTGGACTTCTGGCCTCGGCTTTTATTGAGGACTTCGTAATGCCTCGTGGGAGCCCCGTGATGGTGGAGATGACTCCATCGTATTGGTGTTCATCGTCACCTTCTTCGTCGGTGTCTTGCCTTGCTTTTTTGTGAGGGGCGCAATTCCCCTTGTTTCTTAATGGCTTCCGCTTTTTATCACCTCGACGGGGAGCCTCGTGCCGACCCTGTCCCTGGTACCTGTTAAGGGTCCCGTCCTGTACTAACTTTTCGATATCTTCCATGAGGTCTCGATTCTTCCGTGTCGTGCCCATTATCCTCATGGAAGGAGCAAGACTTATCTTTAGACCGCGCTCGATCTCCCTAGACGGGCCGAGGTTTCTCGAACATGTTCGTATGGAGCTCGTAAATCTCCGCTCTTGTCTTTGTCAGGGGCGTATGCTGAGGTCGTTCTAGGTAGCGAGGTCGTTCTGAATTGGGACGTGGCCCGAGCCTGGACTCAATAGTGCCATGTTGTATTCTTTCCGTGGCACTTCGCCGCTGGCTTGGGTCTCCTCGACCATCTTGTTTCCTCTTCTTGTCAGAGGATTCGGACTTGTCAGCATCTCGCTTCTTCCTATCTGCTTCGTCCGCTTTAGCGAACCGATCCGCTATGCGCCATAGCTCCGATGCAGTACGGGGCTCGTACTTGACGATCTCCCTATACATGGCCCCCGGTAAGATGCCATTTTGGAAAGCCGATATGATGATGAGCTCGTTTACGTCCTCGACCTTTAAGCATTCCTTGTTGAACCTCGTCATAAAGTCGCTGATGGACTCACCTCGGCTTTGCCTCACGGTGAGAAGCTGAGCCGAGGTGGTTTTAGACTCAGATTTTTGGAAGAACCTTCGATGGAATGCTTCCATTAGGTCTCGGTAAGATCCAATGCTGCCGGGAGGTAGGCTGTCGAATCACCGGCGGGCATTGTCGACCAGAAGCTCCGGGAATAACTTACACATATGAATGGTGTTGAGGCGTTGGTTGATCATGTTCAGATCGAATTGTGAAAGGAAGTTGCGGATCCGCAATCCATCATAAGGCGATGTTCGCACCTGCACTTATCTGGGAGAGGGGTGTCAAGTATCTCGTTGGAGAAAGGGGTGACGATCTTCCCATATTCATCAAATCCGCCTTCCGGAGAGGGATGTCGAGTTTGTCGACCGGACTCATTATAATTACGAGGATCGACCTCGCGGTGCTTGTACTGACCTGCCCCACGTTTTCTATCCCTTATACGGTCAGTTTGGAAACCGACTCTCGTAGAGGCATTGTGGGCAGCGCGAGCGCCTAACATCCGTAGGCTGGGGGATTCACCTCGTCGTGCCGCCTCGTGCCTCGACGAGGCTTCGACGTCCTCTTCGTGATTGTGCCGACCTTGTTCTCGGCCGAGGTACTGGAGGAAGCTTTCTTTGTTCTTCTCTAGGAAACCTTTAACCGCCTCGTCGAGATTTATCTGCGGTGTTTGAAGTTCCCCTCTGTTGCTACAATCTCCTTCGTCACGGCGGTCTTCTTCTTCACGTTTGGGTGGCCTCGCTCATCGAGTCTTTGCACGTGCCCTTCGGGGGTTGTGTCTTTCACCGGGCTTTTCCCACGCCGGGTTTGACGCGCCCTGCCGCCGTTGTTGTCGCCGATAACAGCTCTGGAGATAACGCTTCTCGTATCATCGTCGTGATTGATTCCCTGTAAACAAAGGTTGATCGAAAACACAGAATTTCGTTTCCCACAGACGGTGCCAGTGATCGATCTTAATTTCGTTAGGGAAATAAATGCACAATGAACACGAGGGATTTACGTGGTTCGATCTTTGAATTAGATCTACGTCCACGGAGCAAGAGAGAGTGTATGTGTATTGATAATATGAGGAGTGATTACAAAGAATGTAGATGATCTTTTTCGTCTAATCTAGCCTCTATTTATACACGATTATATTGACCTCGATCTCAAATCCGAGATCTTCTCTAAATAGGATCTTAATCCGAGATCTTCTCTAAATATGATTCTTTTAGATGTGTCTGAATCTTCTGCGTCTCCACTTGTGATTTGGGTTGCAACTGACTTAAGAGTTTTCTTGGGCCGAACTCGCGTAGGCCGAGCTTAATGTCTGGGCCAATTTATATTGGGTCCGATGCTTGGGCCTAGTGGTTGGGCCGTATCCTATCAACGACCATTGTGCATGTAATGAATTCAGAGATCGAGCCGCAGTGGTCGGCGTTAATCTAAACCGCTATAGAGGAGCCATCTTCTTTGATTCGACGCCCTTTCTGATTCTACGGTTGGTGATTTTCGATGGTGGTAGTGGGTTGCAATCGAATTACAAAGAGATGAATAGAGAGAGAATATGTGAGAGGAGAAAGAGATATCGTGATGGGAGAGAAAATGGGTTACTATAAATATGATTACTTCATTTACCCCTTAAACATAGGGGAAATAAATATTTTTAATCTTGGACATCCACATCTCATTAATCAAGAGATATTATTTATTTTCTTGATGCCGAAGATCGAGAAGGATTTAAGAACACACGATAGTTTCAAGTTAGCAACTAATATGAGAATCAAAGACCCAAGGATATACATGGTTCGATCACAAGGATCTACATCCACGGAGAGAAATCGAGTGAAGAGTATTATTAGCCAAAAGAGATGATTATCAAGATACAAGAATGGCAAAGCCAAAGAAGAAGGAAATTCAAGCTTCTCTTATCTCTTTACAGAGTATTGGTCATCTCTGTAATATATGTTCTTCGAGTGAATAAGAATGTGTATGAATTCAGCTGATCATGATGTTATATAATAACCATCTTTCTAACTGCAATCTTCCACAAGATTCGATCTATATATGCTAACAGAATACGCGTACAATTTCTGCATGCATAACTAACTTTGTAACTGATCTTGCATGCAGCTCCTTATACTTCAGCTTTATTCCATTTGCATCCAAACCATTTTTGTAGTTACATCCTCTAAAAACTCCACCTTAACTGCAAAAACGTCTTTATAAAACTTATACACAAGACTTCCCTCAATGATGCCCCTTTACAGGGCAGATTTCCAAATTCTTACTTTGAGAAAATATGCACTATCCTTTCACAGTGCCTAAATTTTTCAGTTGGCAATGCTTTAGTAAGCATATCAGTAGCATTATCATCCGTCGACACTTTCATTACTTTCACAGACCTTTTATTCACAATATCGCAAATGAAATGATGTTTAACATCAATATGCTTGGACCTTTCATGGAAAACTTGATTCTTAACAAGATATAAAGCGCTTTGAGAATCAAATTTAATCTCAACTGACCCTTGATGAATGCCGAACTCAGCAGCTAACCCCTTTAGCCAAACGGCTTCCTTAACTGCCTCTGTCAAAGCCATATATTCAGCCTCCGTAGTCGACAAAACCACTACAGATTGTAGAGTAGACTTCCAGCTGACTGCTGCTCCATAAAGTGTAAAAATATATCCTAACTGAGATTTTCTATTGTCCATGTTCACCACGTAATCAGAGTCGACATAACCTTCCAAAGGTTCTCCTTTAAAACTTTCAAGTTTCTGAAATAAAATTCCATGATCGCATGCTCCTTTCAAATACCTAAGTATGTATTTCAAAGCTTCCGAGTGATAACTTCCAGGATCCAACATATATCGACTTACCACACTTACATCATGTGAAATGTCAGGCCGTGTACATACCATCGTGTACATTATGCTGCCAACCGCATTAGAGTAAGGAACCTTGCATCTCTGATCTTTCCCTTTCTGACTTCGGCTTATGCGATTATGAAAGTTTGAAATGTTGTGCTAATGGAACTGTGACAGCTCTTGCTTCATGCATATTGAATCTTTTAAGTACTTCTAATATGTAATCATTCTGCTGAAGCCATAACACCCCTTTATCCCTATCTCGAATTATGTCCATGCCAAGTATCCTTTTAGCATCTCCAAGAATTTTCATATCAAATTTTCCTTGCAACTTGAGTTTCAGCGTGACAATCTCAATTTTACTTTTGCTAGCAATGAGCATATCATCTACGTACAGCAACAGATAAACAGCTGAAGGTTTTCCAGCATTCTTCATGAAAACACAACTATCATATCTTGACTTCATGTATCTATTTTTAGCAAATATTCCTCAAACTTTTATACCATTGCCGAGAGCTTTGCTTTAACCCATACAATGATTTCTTGAGTAAGCAAACTTTATCTCTACTCTCGTTTGAAACATAACCTTCAGGATGTGTCTTGTAAATAGTTTCCTCCGAATCTTCATGTAAAAATGTTGTTTTCACTTCAAGCTACTCGAGCTCAAGATCAAGATATGCAACCACATCTAATAGGATTCTTATGGAACAGTGCTTGACAACGGGAGAAAACACTTCATTATAGTCAATTCCCTCCTTTCGAGTGAAACCTTTTGCCACTAATTGCGCTTTATATCTGATCGACTCCTTGCCCGATGTCTCCACCTTTTTCTTGAAAATCCATTTGCAAGAGACCAACTTATGTTGTGATGGTTTTGTCACCAGAATCCAAGTATTATTCTTCTCAAGTGACTCCAGTTCTTCTTTCATGGCAAGAATCCACTTATCTTTCTCATTGCAGCTGACTGCCTCAGAGAAATTCTTCGATTCATGGTAACAAACTTCTTCAACTATAGCAAAAGCATACGCCATCAAGCCTTCATCTCCATCTCTGAACCTCACAGGAGGCACTATGTTTCTTCTTAGTCTATCTCGTGCAAGTTGATATCCATCTGGCATAAAACTTTCCTCATCAGAATCAGATAACACATTTACTCCTTTTTCAATAGGATTATCAAATGATAGCGTAGTCTGTTCTAGCTACATTTCTACCTCAAATTCCGATGTATCTTGGCTTGTCTCCAATAGTCTGTCATTGGTTTTTAGGAAAGGCATATTGGTCTCAATGAAAACCACATCCCTACTAACAATGATCTTCCTGTATCCAGATTCATAGCACCATAATCTATAGCCTTTTACGCCATCTTGATATCCCAGAAAAATACACTTCACAGCTCTGCATCAAGCTTATCTTGTCTGTAATGAGCGAATGCTTGACATCCAAATACTCTCAACCTTGAATAATCTGGTTTATGTCCGTCCCATCTATCATCTGGAGTTTGATTTTCAATGGCTGAGGAAGGACATTTGTTGATCAAAACAGTTGTTGTAGACACTACTTCTCCCCAAAATTTTCTTGGCATTCCTGAGTTTAATATCATACATCTTACTCGTTCCAGTATGGTTCTATTCATTCTTTCCACCATTCCATTCTGCTGTGGATTGTCGGGTACACTCTTTTGCCTTTTGAACCCCTTATCCTTGCAGAATTGTACGAATTTTATTGATAGAAATTCTAAACCATTATCGGTTCTCAAGCATTTCAGACTCACTCCTTTCTCCACCTCAACCTGTTTGCACCATTCTTTAAACCTTTCAAAAGCATCTGATTTATTTTCAGAATGTATACCCATAGTTTTCTTGAAAAATCATCAATTATGGATAGAAAGTATCTGCTTCCACCTATGGTTTCAACTCTTAATGGTCCCCACAAATCAGAATGTGCATAATCCAAAACAGATTTTGAGAAATGTCTTCCTACGGGAAAAGGTTGTTTCTTACTCTTGCTTAGAATGCACTGCTCACATTTTTCAAGTGTGAACTTACTCGAGTGTTGTATTGCATTCTATCTTATCAACTCGTTCATTCATCTTTCACTCACATGCCCAAGTCTAGCATGCCACAACATAGAATTATCCTTCGAGATTTGATCGGATTCTCCAACTACCGTAACACCACACAAGTAATATAAGCTAGTATTTCTAACAGCTTTCATCATAACAGAATCACCCATCATCACATGCATGCAGCCATTGCTAGATTTAAAACTGAAGCCCTTCGACTCTAAAGTTCCAAGAGATATTAAGTTCCTTTTTAATTGAGGGATGTGTCTTACCTCAGTTAAAATTCTAAGAGAGCCATCATGCATTCTCGGTTTAATATTTCTAATCCCATGCACATCACATACCTGATCATTTCTGAGGATGACTGAACCCATTTGTCGCGCTTTGTAATCCATAAACCAATCCAAATTGGGACACATGTGATAGCTGCATCCTGAATCAAGAATCCAAGAATCTCCTACTTCATGATTGGTGACATTCATTAACTATCCTTTGTCTGCTTCTTCTGCCACCTCTGCAAAGCTGATTTCAAACCCCTTCTCATTTTGTTTCCTTTTCCATTCAAAACAATTCTTATGTAGGTGTCCAGGCTTCTTGCAGAAATGACACTTTCGAGTCTCCATCCCTTCGGGATCTTTACACGCATTCTTCGGTCTCTTATAATCTTGTTCCGATTTCTTGAATCTTTGTTTGAATTTCTTGATATTCAGTCCTCCGGCAGCTGGCTCCTTCTTGCCTTCATGGTGCTTTTGCAATTCTTTTGCACGAAGAGCAGATTGTACTTCCATAAGTGTGATGGCATTGTCTCTTCCAATTAGCATTGCATCCATCAAATGTTCAAAGGAATTAGGGAATGCGTTTAGAAGAAGAATAACTTTATCTTCATCTTCGATTTTAACGTCTATGTTTTCCAATCATCAACAGACTTGTTGCACTCCTCCAGCTAGTCCTCAATCCCTTTTCCTTCAGCAAATCTATATGAATACATCCTTTGTTTCATGAACAATCTATTAGAAAGGGATTTTGTCATGTATAAGCTCTCAAGCTTCGCCCATAGAGAAGCAGTCGTGGTCTCCCTCGCAACTTCCCTCAATACATTGTCTCCCAGACAAATTATAATTGCGTTGTGGGCATTCCTTTCATTCTTCCCATTTCTTCTCTTGCAGCAATCTTCTCTGCAGTATCCTTTTCGTCCTTTTGACTGACTTCAATTCCCAATGCTTGATCCATTCGAAGCGCATCGATCAATCCGTGTTGAACAAAGAGCGCTCGCATTTTAATCCGCCACAGACTAAAGTCATTCTTACCTGTGAACTTCTCCATGTCTAACTTTGTCGTCATCTCTTCATTCTTTCGCAAAACAAAGAAAGATCACTTCCCACAGACGGCGCCAATTATAATAACTTGATGCCGAAGATCGAGAAGGATTCAAGAACACACGATAGTTTCAAGTTAGCAACTAATATGAGAATCAAAGACCCAAGGATATATGTGGTTCGATCACAAGGATCTACATCCACGGAGAGAAATCGAGTGAGGAATATTATTAGACAAAAGAGATTATTATCAAGATACAAGAATGGCAAAGCCAACAGAAGAAGGAAATTCAAGCTTCTATTATCTCTTCACAGAGTATATGTCATCTCTGTAATATATGTTCTTCGAGTGAATAAGAATGTGTATGATTTCAGCTGATCATGATGTTATATAATAACCATCTTTCTAACTGCAATCTTCCGCAAGATTCGATCTGTATATGCTAACAGAATACGCGTACAATTTCTGCATGCATAACTAACTTTGTAACTGATCTTGCATGCAGCTCCTTATACTTTAACTTTATTCCATTTGCATCCAAACCGTTTTTGTAGTTACATCCTCTACACTTACATTCTCATTTTAAGGGTATTTTGCATAATAATCAATTCACATATATATATATATATATATATATATATATATATATGTGTGTGTGTGTATATTTTTTAGTTACATTGTATAATGTACTATATAATTATGATAGCGAATGAGCTCATGTGTTATTGGATGGTCAAAATCAAAGGTAACATCTAATTTTATGTTAAAAAGATGGAATGAAATGGAGTGTATAGTGTCAGAGTATATATATGGATTCCAGAACAAAACCCATAGCGAGATGGGGATTGGGAGATCAAACACTTAACAAAAGTGGAAGTTTTAGAAGGTAGATACCGACATATACTTATTAATGATAAATTTTAATTTATCTGTGATCTCGAGAATCTATCTTGTATGTTTAATTCATAATACATTGATTATTTTAATTAGCATGTTCTTTTATAATTAATTACAATATATATGAGTTTTCTCGTATTTAATTACAAATCTGATCAATGATTGATTCTAGTTTTGATCTTCTGAACTGTGTCACAGATGCCCGATCTTCAATACTGAGTTAGAATAATCTATGGAGAATACTTAAATTTTTGTCCCCTATAACAGGCTTGATATTTTTTAAAATAACACTATGAAGAGATGTGATTATCTAATTTCCTCATATCTTGTATTTATAGTATTATCCCTAGAATCCTATTATGATAGGACTCTGGCACATCAAATAAATATAATAATTATCTTCTTCCCTGAAGATAATTCATTTCTACAATAATTATCTCTCCATATCTAATAATTATCCCTTGATAATCCCACTATATATGTTTGTACCCTTTCATCACAGGCATGACTTTAAAAGTCGAAACATCTCAATCAGAATCTCTTTTCCGCTTGTATATCCATTTACTACCTATGGTTTCCTTGTCATATGGTAAAAGTGTCTTCTCGTATACATCTATAACGATTATGGACTCAATATCTAAGTCCATAATGGTGTGTCATTCTCTTGCATCTATGTCTTATATTGTTTCGTTGTATGTTCATGGGTCTACTATAACTTGTTCGTCTGTTGGGATTCACCCACAAATATATATCGATCGGGTTGTCGAACAAACTTCCCACTACGACGAGGTTCTTCTGACACAATGACAACGATGAGTGTATTAACTTATGGTGTCGCTTTTTGCACACTTTGGTGGGTAGGCATGACTCGTACAATCGGTTTCACTAGTGGAACTCGGCTCACTTCAATTTCCTGAAGTATCGGGTATCGATCTCTCCCACTAGATGCAACATCTTGTACCTTTGGCAGAATTGGTGGTGTAATACAATCATTTTCTATTTCTTGAAGAATGATTTCAGCTTTGGATGTGATTTTTCATGTAGTTCTCCTCCAAGAATCGAACATGGTGCTAATAAGAATTTTCTGATCCTTGGGATTATAGAACTAACCATATTTTGTTACTCTAGGATATCCAACAAACAGTCTTACATCAAATCTAGCCTCCAACTTGTCAGCATGCTTGTTCAACACATGTGTTGGACTGTTTTACTAAGCTTATGCACAAACTATAACTCGAAATGAGTCTTGTCGTTTGACTTGGACGGTACTAAATTGAGTAAGTATGCCGCTGTTTCTAAGGCATATCCCTAGAACGAAACAGATAACGTTACATAACTCATCATTCATATAACCATCTCTAAAAAAATCTTATTTGTTCGCTTTGAGACATCGTATTTCTACGATGTACCCGGTGTAGTCAATTGGGATATAATTCCACACTCCAACAGGTAGTCCTTGAACTCGTTGCTGAGTTATTAGCCACCGCGATCAGACCCCAATGACTTGATATATTTACCTAGCTTCTTCTCCACTTCTGCCTTAAACTCTTTGAATTTCTCAAATCATTCAAACTTGCGGTGAAGCAGGTAAACATACCCGTACCTTAAGTAATCGTCAATGAAAGTGACAAAAATACCCATACCCTCCACGAGCTTGTGTAGACATCGGTCTACACAGGTCAGAGTTGACTAATTACAATACTTCTTTGGCTTTATATTCCTTCGTCTTGAAGGAGATGGTCGATATTTTTCCCTCTATACATGATTCGCAGATTGGAAATAGAATAACCGTAAATTCACCAAACATTTCATTCTTAGTTAGTCTTTGGATCATATTTTATATTGATATGACATAATGTAAGATGTCAAAGATATGTATAGTCCTCTTGAAAAAAAAAAATCATCTTCTTATGATTTGATGTAGTAGATACAATATAATTATATGTATTATGTTTATCCTACTATTTTTTTTTACTATTTCTATACATTACCACTATTAACAATATAGAAATTTGCAATAGCTTAAGACCAAAATAATGCTCTACGTACACTCGGAAAAAAAATTGTCCTACTTACACCAACAATCCAATATTCATAAAAAAAATATTTTATTTTCGGGAATACAAAATAATAAACTACTAAAACTTAATCTATAAGATAAAATGTAAAATTATATTTTAGTCGTTCTAATTTTGATTTGTTTGAAATTTTACTCACCCATACTGATATGATCGTTTTCAAGAAACAACAGCAAAAGTCCGATCATTAAAGAAGAATATGCAATATTTTCTAACAAACTTTCACTCCAAATATGAAACTCACTGAAAATGCTCACCTGAGTAACGAAACTCAAATGAAGTTTCAAGATACACTGGTTAGTGGTTACATTTGGGAAAATTGTCAAATGATCATTTCTAAACAAATTTGTTTTGCAATTTGCATTATATACAGCCTTATCCCTCACAAACAAAGAGGGATAATTAAGTTCAATCAAAAATCAAAAATGAATTATGAATCATATTAAAGCACTATATATATTTAATAATACTCTAAAACAATTGCTATATAACATGCAATGAGCAATGATCATCTTTCACGTCAAAAGCTGAGGGCAAAATCACAATATGTACCAATAGCAGGAGAGGAGAAGACGAGGGTCATTCTGCTATTGCTCGTCGTCTCTTTCCTCCTTCCTCAACAGTGTCCTATCCGTCTGAACACTTCTCTCATATCCACTAATGTCACCCTGTTCAAAAAAGCGCTTATCCACTGATAAATCCTTGGTGGCACCAGCATGATTTGATTTTCCGGGTTCCTTGCCACCTCTGTGATCCTGTGATTTTTAATACGATCACGATGAGCCAAAACAATAATGCAATGCAGCAAGATATGAGATGATTTATAGTTACCTCACGAAAAGGAAAATCATCTGCTTCGAGCATGTGAACTACATGACCCATCTTCGGCCTCTTCTGAGCGTTCGGGTCTACACATCTCAACGCGACCAAAAGGGTGCGCTTCAATGCTCGTGAAGAAGGCTTATCGGCTAATTTAGGATCCAACACGCCCTCTAAGTTGCGATTGGAAACCATCGTCTTAAGCCAATCAACCAGGTTCACCTGAGGAAATTTTTCAAAATTGGATACACACGAGACTACAGAATGTCAAAAGTTAAAGCACAAAAGAATTACAACAGCTAGAAAAACAAACGAGAATTGGTTACCTAGTTTGTCTCTACCAGACTATATCTGCTAGGCCAGGGATTAAAGTGGCTATTTATCCTAGGAAAAATAGCCCTAGTCCAGCCCTATTTTGCTGAAAAACCCCCTTACTAACAAAAGGGATCCCAAAAAAAAGGCTATTGTTTTTAGTGCATATATCTCCACGGTTATGCAAAATGTATCAAAGTTGAGGCAATGAGTTGATAATAACTCGATAATATATAGCTATATACCTCTCCTGCAGGGCGGCTGTAGTCCATGGGGTTCCTCCCCGTGATGATCTCCATTATGAGGATGCCAAAGCTATAGACGTCGCTCCTCTCATTCAACATGCATGTGCTGGCATATTCTGGGTGACGTAGCTGGAAACAAGACAAGTAAAAATGGAGTGATTTGATTGATGGATTTTTTTCATCAATCTGAGAGTGAGGGGGAAGCTCACTCACCCAAATGTTCCCATAACTCGTGTAGTGATGTAGCTCTTCTCCGAGCCTATAAGCTTCGCAAGGCCAAAATCTGACACCTTCGGGTGCCACTGCCTATCCAACAATATGTTGCTCGATTTGATGTCACGGTGGACAACCTTAGGCTCAAGACATTCGTGCAGATACGTCAAGCTGTTAGAAATTATACAAAAGGATTCAACATTTTTGATGGATCAATGGCAAGTAAGTGATTAGTTGATTTTGGATTTGTTTGGTTAGTTTTACCCCTTTGCAGTTCCAAGTATGATGTTCGTTCGAATCTCCCATGAGAGAGGGTTGCAAGGCCCTACATCTCCATGAAGCCACTGCTCTAAGTTGCCATTGTTCACATACTCATAAACAAGCATCCTAGTATACAAACAATGTATTACAATTATAGCACAAAGCAACAAAGAAAGCAAAATCAACACGTGAGAATGGGCTATCCAATTTGTGACTATGTCTAGGGACGCTGCCAAGCCAGATTTCACACTAGTCTTTTTGGGTAAAAGTATGTTAGAAGAGGTGGGGCTATTTATGAGGAGTAACAGCCATAATTAAGATTATGTCGAAACGGGCCAAAAAAATTGGGTCCCTGCTAGCGTGGCAAGATGCAGGCTCCATAACTCAACACAATGGTAAATTCACTACATAATCGAAGCATCCTAGTATACAAGCAACCTCAAACTCACTACATAAATCAAACCACCATTTTTGTACATTATGCATTAATTGAGGTACCTGTGAGTTCCTTCTGCACAATAACCAAGCAACCTCACTAAATTCTTGTGGCGCACGTGCCCAATTGCTTCCACTTCAACCTTAAACTCTCTCTCTGCTTGACCCCTTCAACAACATTAAAACTAACTCAAATTCAAAATCTTGAAATTATTCATTAATAGAATATAAATATTCAAATATGAGAAAATAGGAACCTGTTGTTGAGCAAATTCTTGACAGCAACCTTATTATTCCCCTCCAAAACACCTTTGTAAACAATCACATATCCACCTTCACCAATCACATTCTCATCGGCAAATTCATTGGTAGATTCCTCAAGCTCCCTCAAAGTATACCAATAGCCCCACCCCAGATGAGAAACCTCCGACCCGCCACCGTCAGCACCAAGCCGGGTCTCACCGCTCCCGTGACCCGACCCGGGTGGCGGCTTCGGATCAGCGTCTTGCTTCCTGGTCGGGTCGATCCGGATTTCCTGGACTTCTCTGGATACGGTGGGGATGGAGGAGTTCTTGTGGGCTGAAAGATGCGAGCTTTTCCTATTTCTTCTTGAGGTGTACCAGAGTATTAAGAAGTTCCTGATGTTATTGTTATTAGTTTGTTAAAGCTGTTATGTAAATCTGTTGTAAGTAGTTGCTGTTAGTTAGACGGTTAGATGATTAGTTACAGGATACATGCATACGTAAATACACGTACAAGGTTGTATTCTAAATCTGTATATAAGGAGGGAATCATATGAATACAAAGAACTTTTCTTCTTCTTCATTATCAAACATGGTATCAGAGCTTGGTTTCTATTTCATCTAAATTTTTTTTCTACCTTCTTCTATCTGGATCCATGAATCCTTCAACTGAAATCACCACCACATCCAATCTTCCCTCCATGCATCCAATTAGCCTAAAATTGGATCGTACCAATCACAGTTTCTGGAAGTTCCAAGTGCTCGCTACAGCTCGAGCTTATGGATTTGAAGATATACTTCTTCAAGCATCTCCTGCTAAATTTCTGGTTACGGATCCGTCTACGTCAAACAGAGGCAGTACTGAAGTTAATCCTCTTTATCTCACCTGGATGCATCGCGATCAGTTCATGTTCAGCTGGATCTTAGCTTCCATTTCTCCTCAAATGATGGGATATATAGGAAGATGCACCACAGCAGCTCAAATCTGGACTGCTTTTGAAACTCTTTTTCATTCTCGATCAAAGGCTCGTGCTATGCATCTTCGCTCTCAACTACAGGTGCTGAAGAAAGGAGCGAGCTCCATAGATGACTACATTCTAAAGTTCAAAGAAATCAGTGACCAACTGTTCAACATAGGTCAATCCATTTCTGATTCAGATTTGGTTTCGTATATTCTTCAAGGACTTGGACCTGAGTTTGAAAGCATAAGTGTGCTACTTGCATCGAAGTGTGAAGAATTATCGTTACATGAAGTTCAGTTTGCTCTCCAAACACATGAACTTCGATTACAAAATCAAGCTGCTGTTACAAATACTGTGAGCATGGCGTTTCAACCGTAGGCAAATGCTGTTTATCACACTCAATATAGTCAATATCGTGGCCGTGGAAATAAGTCTGGAAGAGGTTTCAACAACCGTGGTAGAGGAGGAGGTAGGTTCTCCAATGGCAACAGATTAATTTGTTAACTATGTGGAAAAAATAATCACGTGGCGTCATAATGCTACAAGAGATTTGATGTCAGTTTCATCGGACCAGAGTCTTTACTCACTGCTCCCACTCAACCACAAGCTCATATTGTCAACACCAGTCCACATCCTCAATCGCAGAAAATCACTACCAGTCCACATCCTCAATCACAGCAAACTCAAGCTTCTCAGACCACTTCTACATCTCAGTTTGCTCCTACGGCATACACAGGGTCCACTACTCAATTCCCAGCCTCAGCTTCCAACTTCTCAGATTGGTATCTGGACTCTGGTGCGTCAGCTCATGTTACAGCAAATTCCAACTCTCTTCCAACTCAATATCCATACCATGGCACTGAGATGCTAACTGTAGGTAACGGATCTAAACTCCCTATCACACATATTGGTTCTACTTCAATTCCGTGTTCACATTCCACTTCACCTTTTCTTCTAAGTGATGTTTTATTTGTTCCACATATCACTAAGAATCTCCTGAGTATATCCAAATTCACTATTGATAATGATGTATTCTTAGAGTTTCATTCCGATTTTGTTGTGTCAAGGACAAACATTCTCACAAAATCCTTCTGGAGGGCAGACTTAAGGATGGCCTTTACCATCTGGATCTTACTAAGTCAGCCACGTTCAAGCCATCGAAAGTTTCTGCACCAAATAAATCGGCAACCACCTGTTATGCTGTTAAGTCCAACTTAGGTACAAGTTTATGGCATGCTAGACTAGGTCATCTATGCAAAAATGTATTAAATTCCTTCTTCAAAGCTATGAACATGGTGAGGTTTCGATATCACGTTTTGTGATCCTTGTGCACTAGGAAAATACACTCATTCACGTTTCCTTACAGTAAATCTCAAAGCATCGCACCTTTTCGACTTATTCATAGTGATGTTTGGGGCCCTAGTTCTCTGTGTCTTGGATGGATACAAGTATTATGTTCATTTATTGATGACTTTACACGTTTACTTGGATCTTTCCATTAACCTCAAAATCTGAGGTTCTTACTGCTTTTCAAAATTTTATGAGCTATGTTGAGCGTCGGTTTCATACTAAGATCCTAGTTATTCAAAGCGATTGGGGTGGGGAATATAGACCTCTCAAAACTCTTCTTGAAACACTAGGCATTGTGTTTAGACACCCATGTCCTCACACACATCAACAAAATGGAAAATCTGAGAGAAAACATAGACACATAACTGAACTTGGTCTTACACTTTTAGCTGCAGCTTCGCTTCCTCAAAAATTTGATGGGATGCATTCACTACTGCAGTTTATCTTATTAACAGACTGCCTACACCAATTCTCAAGAACATCTCTCCATATCAAGCTCTATTTCATACTCTTCCTGATTACCATCTGCTCAAAGTGTTTGGGTGTAGATGTTTTCCCTACCTTAGGCCGTATAACAATTCCAAACTCCAGTTTAGATCATCTAAGTGCTTATTTTTGGGGTATAGTTGTGTGCACAAGGGTTATAAATGTTTACATCCCTCAGGACGAGTGTATATAGCTAGATCAGTTTTGTTCAACGAAACTGATTTCCCTACTGTGAGTTATTCTTATCCAACACAACTTTATCCCTTCCTCTCACTCACCCTTCCACCGTACCAATAGAGCTGTCTTCCTTTGATAATAATCTTGCTCAACTTCCACATCAAAATACCTTCAGTACAAATACTTCGGATCCATCTCCCCAACAAGTTTCAAATACTTCACCTGAACATCAAGTTCCTGTCACTCCCTCGACTTCCTCTCTATCATCACACTCATCATCTCAAACTCCCAACTATGTGTCATCCTCTCACACTCAGACTTCTGTGCAATCACCAGTCTTCTCTACACAAAATTTAGCACAAAATTCTTCTCCTTTTCCTGATAACTCCATACTCTTCCCTGGCACAAACACTCACTCTATGATAACTAGAGCAAAGAATGGCATTCACAAGCCTAAAGTCTTCTTAGCCGTTTCTAATGTACCTCCCTCAGAAATTTTTCACTCCACTCTTAATCACTCTGGTCCACACGATATCAACAAAATTGTGGAACCTATCTCTGACTCAGCTGCTCTTGCTCACCCTCTCTGGCAGAAAGCTATGGCCACTGAAATTGATGCTATAAAGGTGAAAGATACATGGGATATTGTCCCTCCTACCTCTGATGTTCACCCAATTGATTGCAAATGGGTATATAGAGTTAAATTGTTCACTGATGATACTCTTGACAAATTGAAAGCTCGACTCGTCGCCAAAGGTTTTCAACAACTTGCGGGGTTGGATTTTTTGGAGACGTTCAGTCCGGTTGTAAAACCGGTTTCTGTACTATTGTTCTTTTCATTGGCTGCCACCTACAATTGGGAGGTTCAACACATTGATATCAACAACGCGTTTCTAAATGGTCATCTTGACAGACCGGTCTACATGAAGCAGCCACCGGGGTTTGAGGATCCTCAACATCCTGACTGGGTTTGTCGGTTGAAAAGTCATTATATGGTTTAAAACAAGCGCCTCGCGCATGGTATGAACGGCTCAAGGAGTACTTGCTAGCATATGGTTTTCAGTTTTCTAGCTCGGATCATTCCTTTTTCCACATGCGAAAGGCTGGTAAGTTTCTTGTAGTTCTTGTGTATGTAGATGATATTCTTATAACTGGTGAGGATTCATCACTCATTCAATCATTCATTCACACCCTTTTCTCTGAGTTTGCTCTTAAAATCTTTGTAATGTCAATTTTTTTCTTGGCATTGAAGTCGCCAGAAACCTCTCATCCTATACTTTGTCCCAAACCAAATACATTTGTGATCTTCTTATAAAAACAAACCTCATGGATAGTAAACCACAGTCCTCACCGTATGACACTGGTACCAAGCTTCACAAAAATGACAGTTCTTCTTTTTCCGATCCTACTCTCTATCGTAGCACCATTGTTGCTCTTCAATACCTCACTATAACACGTCCTGATATCTCTTATATGGTAAATAAGCTTAGTCAGTTCTTACAAAATCCAACTGAGTTACAGTGGACTGCATGCAAACGTCTTCTACGTTATCTCAAGGGTACGATTCATCATGCTCTTCGCTTCTCCTCATCTCCATATACATCTCTTGCAGCTTACTCGGATGTCGACTGGGTTGGTTCTATAGATGATCGAAAATCCACTGGAGGCTATGTTGTTTTCCTAGGACCCAATCTGTTATCTTGGAGTTCAAAGAAGCAGAATATTGTGTCTCGCAGTTCTACCGAGGCTGAGTATCGATCATTGGCGGATGCTGCGATGGAGCTTGTCTGGATTAAGTCTCTACTTCAAGAAATTGGTTATTCCTTACCACAAGTTCCTGTGCTTTGGTGTGACAACAAAAGCGCAGCGTCCTTGGCTTCCAATCCAATTCTACATGCTCGAACTAAGCATATTGAAATCGATGTACATTTTGTCCGTGATAAAGTTCTCAAGAACGAACTCGATGTTCGTCATATTGCTTCAGAAAGGATCAGATAGCAGATATTCTTACTAAACCAGTATTGATATCAAGGTTCAAGTTGCTGGTTCAGAAACTTCCCTTCAGCATGGTTAATCAGTTTGTGGGAATCAGTTTGCGGGGGTTGTATTAAGAAGTTCATGATGTTATTGTTATTAGTTTGTTAAAGCTGTTATGTAAATCTGTTGTAAGTAGTTGCTGTTAGTTAGACGGTTAGATGATTAGTTACAGGATACATGCATACGTAAATACACGTACAAGGCTGTATTCTAAATCTGTATATAAGGAGGGAATCATATGAATACAAAGAACTTTTTCTTCTTCTTCATTATCAAACACAGAGAGAGATGAGGAAGAGGAGGATGACGATGGCGGCGCCGACGCAGATTCAGCCGAAGACCCTTAAACGCAACCCGAAAATGGTGGTCCGCTTCGAGAGCTCGTCGTTGAGGAAGGCGGGCTTCCCATCCGATATTTTGCACGGCTTTTTTCTGTGTTTTTCTAACACTATTACTCAGGTTTCAGACATTTGACTTTCATGGCGAAAAGTGAGAGAGACCGAGAAATGATTGTGGGAAGTGGCAGAAGAAGATATCGCGCCAGAGGAAGTGGAGGGGGGTTGAGCAAGCTGTAATGATGGAACATCTTCAAATGGGGAAACCGGAAAAGGGCCCATTCATGTGTGTATCCATAAACTACGTGGGTGTGAATCAATAAATGGACTCAACCAGAATTGCTGTATCACTGCTGGATTTCTGCTAATTACACTACTTAGTGTTAGTTTGTGAGTAATTAGTTGGGTAAGTTTGGCTAGTAGAGTCCAAATTGTATATGGGTATAGTATTTTTTGATTGATTAGTGAAAGATGTGGAATTAGATTTAGCTAGTTTGCTTTCCAATTGACTTTTAAGGTTTATGCAGCGTATGTCCAATCCTACGGATCAAGATTCGTAGTATATACTGTTACTTGAAAAACAATAAAAATTATGTAGGTTTACAGATCAAGATTCGTAGTATCAGTTAAACATGTGGATCCAAACTCGTATTTAAGCATATATATATATATATATATATATATGTAGATTTGTTCGTTTTTATTGTGTTCGAATATGGAACATGGTTCATCAAATTGTCTATCGCAATTTAACGGATCCAAATTCCTTATACTAGCTAAATATGTAGATTCAAATTGATATAATATATATATATATATATATATATATATATAGATATAGGGTTGGGTTAAAGTAGATCTTGGAATTAGGATAGTATGTAATCTCAATCTGACCACACATTTTGAACACGTGGCGCACCGGTTCGACACGTGGCAGCTCATTTTATTTCATTTTCTTTTTAATTTTCGCAAGGGGCAAAATGGGAACAAATCAAATCAACCTTCTTCTTCTCCTCCTTGGTGGCAACGGGCGGCGGAGGAGACGGCGGCGGCAACGGCAACGGACGATGGCGGCGGCGGCACCGGCGAACATCAACAATATAAACAAACAACAACAAACAATAGATTTTGAAAGAAAGAAAAAGAAGAAGAAAAAAATTGAGAACAAAATTGATGGATTTTGAGAAAAAATATAAGATAAATTTGATAGATGATTGAAGAATCGAGAAATATGATGGCTATGGCGGTGTTTCACGGCGGTCGTCGGTAATCAACGAAAGAGGCAGCGGAATTGACATAGAAGGATGAATGAGAGATTTTCTGTCGAAACCATAAAAATGCATTGAACAAAACATGAAACTGCATTGAACAAAACATAAAACTGCATTTGCCACAAAACACAAACATGCATTGAACAAAGCATGTCCATGCATTGAACAAAGCACGTCCATGCATTGATCAAAACATGTCAATGCATTTAACAAAACGTAAAAATGCAGGCCAACGGGCGCGCGAGCATGAGCACGAAGCCTGTTGGTGGCGCCGCGCCACATTGGCGCGCGAGCACAGCGCCTGTTGGGCGCGCGCCAATTGGCGTGAGCTTGAACAAACATGCATTATTATGTTCAAATGCATGCATTTTTTATTCATTTAAATGCATTATTTTGTTCAAATGCATGCATTTTTTGTTTTCGCAATCACCTAACAAATCAAATTACTAATCTACCCTTAATGAAGCGAAAATCAGCGAAATTAAGCTTAAAAAGTCCGAAAAAATCTCAGCCATAGGATCTATGAGATGAGTGGATGAGATTGAGTACTACATACTATCTGGGGCTCGGGTACTATTTGATCCCTAATCTATAGATAGATAGATAGATTTGTTGATATTTCTATTGTTGGTTTTGAACATGACTAGTATGATGGATGAAGATCCGTCATATTGTCTTATATGAGACTACGATTTTCTTATTTACATATGAATCTAAAAGTATAATTTAATGGGAAAATCTAGTTTTAGTAATTTAGCCTAAAAGAGTGTTTACATAAGTAAGTCAGAAGCATTTGTTATGATTAATAAAAAAAATTATGAGTATTGTGCCCTTTTAGTTATTGTTGAAGGGCTCGCTTTTATTGCGTTTTCCCGCGTCTCATTTTTATCAGAACCAATTTCAGAAAACAACAACAGAAAATATATGCTCTAACTCCATAAAAGACAAGCTCATAGTTATTTTCACATATCTAGAAATCATTGATAATACATTTTTACCAATCATTGATAATACATTTTTAGCATTTTCTATCTATATATTCGAATATACACCATTTATATTTCTTTAGTAAATGATGTCTAATTTCAAGATCCAATAACAAGGGACACATACTAAAATTGGAAATTAAAAATATCAATATTTTAAGTAATTTAGTTTTCCGGGATAGATAGTAGATATATGTATATAAATGTATATAACTTTTTGATTTGTTTGTATATTAATATATGTAGTGGTAATGATGATTGCTTATGATGGTTGGTTAGTGTAGTTTCATTTTATTTTATTTATTTTGGTTAATTTATATAGGGATAAGATACATATGTACATTACTTAATTAAAAGATGGAAATGGGAAGATTTATGCGCGGATATTATAGTCTATAGTGACTAATGCAGTGGAATAGGACAAACTTGCGACAAAAAGCTGAATATACTTTGTTCACTAATCCTAATTATGATCAAAATGATTTCTTTATGATAAAAACTTAGTTGAGTTTCGCCTCACCATGAGCTCACCTTTATTTTTTATTAAAATAATTATATATTAATTATGGTGAGTAAATATAATTTAATTTTATTAATTTATAATTAAATTTATTAATTTTAATTATAATTTATTAATTCAAAATAAGAATTTATTAATTCATAATTATAGTTAATTAATTCATAATTATAGTTTATTAATTTAAAATTAGGATTTATTATTCAAAATATTAATTCACAATTAGAGTTTATTAATTCACACTTAGGGTTTATTATTCACAATTAAGGTTTATTAATTCATAATTAGGTTTTATTAATTTAAAATTATGTTTTATTAATTCACAATTAGAGTTTATTAATTCAAAATTAGTGTTTATTATTCAAAATTAGGGTTTATTAATTCACGATTAGGATTTATTAATTCCAATTAGGATCTATTAATTCAAAATTAAAATTTATTAATTAATGATTAGAATTTATTGATTCACCATTAGAATTTATTAATTCATAATTAGAATCTATTAATTCATGATTATGATTTATTAATTTAAAATTATTATTTATTAAATCATAATTATGATTTATTAATTTTAATTAACGTTAATTTAATAATAATTAATTAGGGGTTTCACTGTACGGGAGACCCCCCTTCTTTATTTACGGCTATTCAATGTACTTTTCTTCTTGAGAAGTTTTTATTATCTCAATATAATAAACGAAAATTTGGGTGCTGAAGTCCTTAAACTAATTTAATTAATGATTAAATTAGGAACTAACTAATGTTTTGATTACAATTTACTAATCCATAATTACAGTTTTATTAAATTCTAATTATAATTAATTGAAATGGTCGCACGTTGAAGCCGTCTGCACAGAAGTACAACCCATGAAATGTAATTTTATGTACATTACAAAAAGAAAAGACTATTACGAAGTCATCATATAAATAAAATCACTTATGAAATTGAACTAAGATAGATGCCGACAATCCTAAGTATTTATTTATCACAAAAACATATCAGAATTTCACATTTATAATTTCTCTAACACCTAATCCAATGATCCCAAATATCCTCCAGTGATCCAATTCTCACTCTTCAAATATGGTTTTTTTATTTTTCTTTTTGGAAAATTTTTTATAGAATATATAGATGTAGTACATCCAGTCTCTAATATGAGAATATTTATATATGATAATTGGATGTACTATATGTACACATTCAATAGAATTTTCCAATTGACAAAGGTTTTCTATATATATATATGGAGGTGGTCTCATCTACATTCATCCGCACATACGAACTTTGATACTTTTATTCAATGTAAATGATATTTTTTTTAATATAAATTATAGTTTCTAAATTATAGAGTAAAAAACAAATGATACATTTCTTAAAAACAAATGGTACTTTTATCTATCTGACGGATGAAAAGGAGTTTTGTGATATATATGTATTTATTTTAGGAGACATCGAAAATAATCCATTAATCTCTTCTGGTGTATTTTGGCTCTATTGGCGATAGAATCTCTTTGGACCCATTTTTTTCGCATTGAAGCGTACATATTCCCACACAATATATAATACACCATATCTCTATCTCCTAATATATTTCTTTTATGATATATACAATGTTGAAATAAAATACGAGATACCCAATACACATGTCATACAAACTAGCATTATTACATCGGACCAAAATTGGCATATTTAGCTCCTAAAACATCATCTTGAGCTCCTGCAACATCACATCATCCAATATTTTCTAAAGCAATCTAGACATCAAACATTAACCAAACGCAAGAACATCAACTATGTGTAATTAGCTGAAAAGAGAGGTTTAAATAACAATAGAAAAACAAGTGTGTTCATAGTATTAATCAAGGTCTGTATTTCCAATATCCAGTACTTCTAAATGATCTTTGACCTAACACCATTTCCAGAGCTAGAAAAAATATCACTTCTCTCAAATTGGTATTCTTATTTTCTTTGTTTTATAACTACTATGAAGACACCCCCGGCGATGAATTGTTGCCCGAGCAGCTTATATCGAGCTGTCGAGACAACGTGTCATCCCTGCAAATATCCTGCAGAGGTCATACAACGAGAGTTAGTCATGGTGATGGAGCTACGAGTGAATTAACTAAAAAAAAAGAAAAGCAGTGGTACCTTCGTGGAGGCCATATGATTGAGCAGTCCATAATGGTTCTGCAAAGGTGGTGCATAGCTCGGGGGCATTGCAGAGTTAGTAGTGTTTGGTGTCGAGTGCATGAGCATTGGCAGGGTTGAGGGGCCATGGCTCGTGGGTGCAATAGAGCTTTGCATAAAGACGTCTTGGTCCCTAGAGAGCGTTTCCGTGCCTCTGCTTGCATGCAGCAGTGGATTGCCTTCGTCTAAGTCAAGGCCGGCTGAGGGTGCTAGCATCGACTGCAGTGAACCTAGGGGGTAGCCGGGATGCAAACTCAACCCGTTTCTCATTGTCAACATCTGCAAACGTGATTTGCCGTATCAAATGCTAGAACTTTAACATAGTGCATACAAGATTGTCGAAATGAAGTTTGAATCTGCCAGAAAACGAGATCAAACTCACTTTTAACACGAAAAATCTTGAAAGAGTTTTTCATCAACAAGCAAAAAGCAGCAGTTCGTACCACACGGGTACGTAACTCATTCAACTAAATAGGGTAAATGTAGATTGATGCATATATATATATATAGGGAGTGGATCAAATGAGAACCACATCTTTTTTGCGAACTCTGCGAACCATGCATAAGACGTTGAAGATGATGCACAAAACGGGATAAAGTTGTGCATAACGAAAACTTTCTAAAATTATTTTGTTGTGCAACAATTTTAGAAAGTTTTGGTTTATGCACAACTTTATATTGTTTTGTGCATTATCTTCAACGTCTTATGCATGGTTCTCAAGTTCTCAAAAAGACGAGTTCTCACTGGATCCAACTCTTATATATATATATATATATATATATATATATATATATATGTGTGTGTGTGTGTGTGTTTGAATGGAAATGCATACATAGAATTGAAAATATCAGTATGCAGTCTCTATTTGCAAGTATAGTGATCAAATGTGGAAGTTATCTAGGCAAATGAAATTAGATCGACACTATGAAGAGTTATGCTTCGAGTATTGATGGGATATGGCCCAAGTGAACTGGGCCTGACCTAATGGACAGTCCTACGCGGTTAAGCCTGAAGCCCAACATCTAAACCCTATTTGAGACCAAATCAAATGAGATATTCAAGGATCGAGATATGGAAGAAGGAGATATTCAAGGATCAAGATATGGAAGGAGATCGGATCCCACAAGGCAAGGGATCCAGTACAATCTTTAGAGATCCACAAACATGTATAAATAGAGGTTAGGTCGACGGTAGAAAGGTTAGCAACTACTTGAATACTAGAGCTTTTCAATACATTCATTGTAATCCTGCATAGTGAAAGTATTGAGGAATCACTCCTCCGTGGACGTAGATCTTATTCTTGATCGAACCACGTACAAGCCTCTGTGTTCTTTACTGCTTTCATAAATCTCGCACACAAGATTTATCATTGGCACCGTCTGTGGGAAAATTTGAACAAAAAGCTTCGTTTTTCTACACAAATCAATGGCAAGAACTCGTGCAAACGCTAGCACCGCCGGTGGTGCTGGCAACAACCGCGGTGAGGATGATCAAGTGGTCACGCAGCACCGCGGGAAGGGGATCGCGGAGGCCGCCAGCAACAACACACTTGAGGGTTACATAGAGAACATTTCTATACACCCTCAGGATCGCCGCCCTATCGAAGAGGAAGATGCCGATCTCAACGCTGGCGAACAGACAATTCATCCATCTCACGAGGTCCTCGGCCGAGCCGTGTCCGAATTCCTCAACGCCAACATCGGCCAGTTCCAGAATTTCCTCAATCAGAGGGCAAACGGAGCGGGCACCTCAAGAACGCCCGGATTGGTGGTCACGGGCGCCCGAGGTCATTCGCCCCTCCGAAATAATCAATGCTCACCTCAGCGCGATAGCCGAGAACGCGCACATCGGCCCGTCGTCCGAAGTCAATTACCTCGATGGGACAACCGCAACCATTCGCCCCCGCGCCACCCATGGTCGATCACCTCGGCACAACTACGAAGTCGTCACCTCGCACACCGTCCACGGGCCGAGCGGGACGAGAAGAGAAGAGGCGGGCCGATCTCCCCTCAAAGAGGCGATGGCGTCGCTCTTGGTCTCCCACCCTCCGAGAGAGATGGCGGCGAGCTTAGGGGTTCGGCCGCACGGGAGGATCATTTCTCCTTTCTCCAGGAAAATCTTGGTTACGCCATTGCCCCAACGATATAGGGCACCCAACATCGCTGCTTACGATGGTCTCGGAGATCCCTCCGACTTCCTTTTTGCCTACACCACCAACATGGCGAATCAAGGAATTGAAGATTTTCATATGTGCAAAATCTTCCCCGAGGTGTTGGTCTCCAACGCCCGACGTTGGTTCACCTCGCTCTGCCAGAACAGCATACACTGCTTTAAGGATCTCATGGATCAGTTTAAATGGTGCTTCTACCAGAAGATGCCACCTCGGCAACCATCGTCCGACACGATCACCATCCGCGAGGGCGGGGCGAGGCGATGTCAAATTTCGTCTCGCGGTTTATCAAGGAGTCCTCAAAATTGATGAAAGTAGCGATATCTACATCATCAATTCGTTCAAGCGGGATCCGACCTAGCGCCTTGAACAAAGAGATCACCGGGAGAAGCAAGAAGGCGAGTCGCCTCGGACCTTGGTCGACAACTACGTCGAGGGACGAGTCGGATCGCGAAGAGAAGAGAGACACAGGACGGCGGAAGGTCGAAAGGAAGAAGCGGATGATCGGGAAGAGGCACCGATCTCGAAGTGCCTCGATAGGATCGAAAGGCCCGATCGAATCGGTGGGACCTCGGCAAAACCACGGCGACAACGCGCCTCATCTGCTCAAATCGAGGCGAAATATTTGAGCTCCATCTTGAGCTCTTCCAAACCTCCTCCCATAAAAGGAGGATCCAAGAAGAGGTCGACAGACAAGTATTGTAATTGCCACCAAGGGTATGGTCATAATACCGAGGATTGCAGAAACCTGAGCTCGCAGATCGACGAGCTCGTCAAAGGAGGAGCGCTTAAGAAGTACCTCGGCCGACCTGAGTCGGGGAATAAAAAGCGCAGAGGAAAGAATGGAGGTGGCAACAACTGCGGACCGACCTCGACGATGACACAACCTGAAGATGGCGAGGGCGATGGTCCCAGCGCAATGGAGCAAGTCTACGCCATCACCGGACTACCCATAGGTGCGACGAGGTCGTCGTTGGCTGAAGCTCGGAGACCGACCCCGAGGAGCAAAAACAAGCGACTTGGGACGGTGAGAACATCGTGTTCTCCAATGACGACCAGTGCCCAGATCATACCCCACCAAGACGCTATTACTATCTGCCGTGGTGGGCGGCAAGAACGTCCACGAGTCTACATCGGCGGTGAGCCTTTGTCGACATCATCTTCCGGCTGCTAGACAAACTCGAGGTCGGAGGATCGAAATACATCCCGCACCGTCCGAACTACGGAGCTTCACTCGAGCGGTCGACCGGAAGGCGTTATCACCCTTCCGATCAACATTGGGCGTCTCCCAAGTCGGTGACCAAGGCCATCCAGTTCTTCCTGGTCCGAGCTCCCTCTCCATACAACATCATCCTTGGAAGAGATTGGCTCTACGCCACCAAGGCCGTCTGCTCGGTCTACCACCTCACCATCAAAATACCAACCCCGGTGGGAGTGCTAAGCATCCAGGGTGACCAAACGGTAGCTAAAGAATGCTTACGAGTCTCAACCCAAGATGTGGCCTTACCTCAGGCCTAGCAACTACAGAACCCTCAGAAGCTGCCGCCCCGGGACGATCTGACTGACGACCTCCAATTATATGATGACGACCCCTCCAAAGTCGTCGAGGTCGGCACCTGTGGTCCGAGGATATCCGGCAAGACGTCATCGACTTCGAGGGAATACGGGGATGTTTCGCATGGTCACCACTCGACATGAGCGAGTGTCACCCGAGCTCATCACTCACCGACTCAACATCGACCCGGCTACCAAACCGGTTCGGCGAAGAAAATAGGGTTTTGCGGCGAGCGCTGACGGTCGTAATAGATGAGGTGACCCAACTCGAGGCCAAAATCTGTTCGAGGTCAGTACCCGACACGGATGGCTAATCGATCGTGGTCCGGCGGGAGGGTAGCGCGTGTGTCGACTATACCGACCTCAACAAACACCGCCCAAATGATTGTTACCCCTCCCGATATTGACAAAAGGTGGCACCTTTGGTGGGCCACGAAATCTTCAGTTTCCTGGATCTGTACAAGGGGTACCACCAAGTCTTGATGAGTAAGGAGGATGCTCCAAAAACGGCGTTCATCACTGACTTCGGTGTCTTCGCGTGCAAAACGCCTTCGACCGAAAACGCGGAGCTACCTATCAAAGGATGATGGACGTAATATTCAAAGATCATATAGGGAAGATCGTCGAGGTCTCGTCGGCGACATCGTGGTCAAAGCGAAAAACATAAAGTTGCGCCCGACGACCTCGGAACTATCCTCCAACTCCTCGGGTCGGTCGACCTCAAGCTCAACCCCAAAGTGCGTTCATGGTGAAAGCGGGAAATTCCTAGGATCTTTGGGTTTCTCGAGAAGGCTTGAAGGCCAATCCCACCAAGGTGAAGGCGATACTTGACACATGAGTACGAAAATAATCCGTGAGATCCACAAACTCACGGATGCTTGGCCGCCTCGTGATTCCTATCTCATTGCCGAGAAACAACTTCCTTTCTTCAAAATCTTGAGAAAAGCCGGACTTCGCTGGGAGGAAGAACACCATGTCGCCACCCGGTGAAAGAGTACCTCGCCGACCTGCCCACACTGTCCGCCCCGAAAGAAGGCGAGCTCATTTCTTTATATCTGGCCGCCTCGGACGAGGCAATCAGTGTGGTACTGGTGCGAGATGAGATCGGACGATAACTCCCTATCTACTTCATCAGCCGAGCTCTCAAAGGACCGAAGACTAGGTACACCAGCTTCAAAAAAATAACGTTGGCACTGGTGAACGCCAAGCGACGTCTCCGACCTTATTTTCAAGCCCATTCAATCCAGTCTTGGTGACTTACCCACGAGACAAGTCTTGTCAAAACCGGAATCATCGGGCGTATAGCAGTGGACTTGGAGCTCGTGAGCATGACATCTTATACTCCCCGGGCCGGCCATAAAGGGCAAGCTCTGGCGATTTCTGGTAGAGGCCAAATTTACCGAGTCGACCCACGGAGAGGTCACTCAGGCCCGCTCTCGCAACGAAGGAACTACCCTCGACCCACGATGGGCATTGGGAGATGTATGTGGATGGGGCTTCGTGCAAAAGCAGTAATGGAGGCGGGCATCCTGCTCCTCGGCCGGGAAAAATAAGTGACCTATGCACTTGGTTTTCCTTCCGACCACAAATAACGAGGTGGAGTATGAAAGCGATCTCGGGACTCAGTCTCGCAAAGGAATTGAAAGTGGAAAAGATCCGAATCTTTGGAGATTCTCGGTCGTGGTAAACCGGTCTTAGGAAAATACGAGGCCGAAGAGGATCGAATGAAGCAATACCTTGAGAAGGCTAAAGAGATCTTGACCTTATTCGGTATTCCACAATTCATCGTATCCCACGAGGGAGAACACCGGTGACATCCTCGATAAATTGGCCGTCGTCAACAAATCCACCAATGGAGGAAGTTCATTCCGAAGCATTGCGGAGCCCCACATCGGCATCATCACCGAGATAGAATCGAGCTGGATATCTCCTATAAAGGCATATCGGAAGAAGGTGTACTACCCCAAGATCGGCTCGAAGCGAAAAGATGATGGTCAAGTCCCAAAAGTACATCACGCATGAAGGCACTCTCTACAGAAATCCTACCTTGACCACTCACGAGATGCCTTGGGCGGAAGAGGCGGACTACGTGCTAAGCGAGATTCACATGGGATCTTGTGGAAGCCACATCGGATCACGAGCTCTCTCAAAGAAGGCCGAGGTCGGGGTATTATTGGCCCACCTCGTCCAAGATTCGGCCGAGCTCATCAAAAGTGCCCAAGTGCTGGCTTCACGCCACGGTCAGCTACCACAGACCGACCTCGGTAGCCTTGAGTCCGTGGCCTTTCATGCGATGGGAATCGACATCGTTGGTCCATTCGGCCGAGCACCGAGCCCGCTCGATGCTTGGTCGTAGCCATAGACTACTTCACAAAATGGGTCGAAGCGGAACCTCTTTCAAGCCTCACGAGCAGAAGGATTCAGAAATTCGTGTGGAAAAACATAGTTTACCGCTTCGGCATACCACATGTCTTGATCTCGGACAACGGCACCCAGTTCGTCGATAGAAACTTCAAAGAATGGTGTGAAGAGCTCCAGATCAAACAACAGTTCACCTCGGTTGCACACCCACATGCGAATGGTCAGACCGAAGTGACAAACCGCACAATCGTTCAAGGATTGAAAAAGAGGTTAGACCGAGCTAAAGGTGATTGGGTTGAAAATCTCCCTCAAGTCCTCTGGTCGTACAGAATGACACCTCGGACTTCACACGGAAACACCCTTGACTAGTCTACGGTGCCGAGGTGTCATACCGGTGAGATCGGCGCACCGAGCCCACGTACTCTTCACTTCGACCAACACGACAACGAGGAGAACCTACGGGTCAACCTTGATGCTCTAGAGGAAAAACGTGAGCTCGCCTTCATCAATGAAGCCAAGTACAAATGCCAGGTCACAAGGTACTACTATAAGAGGGTGAAAGCATCCACACTCCAAGTAGGCAACCTCGTCCTACGGAACAATGAGGCCAGTAAAGCCGAGCGCCTTAATAAGTTAGACCGGACATGGGAAGGCGCATACCGCGTCCACGAGGACCTCGGCAAAGGGGCCTATAAGCTTGCTCACCTATCCAGTACACTTATTCCCCGAACCTGGCATATCACTCATCTGAGGAGGTATTTTACATAGCTTTAATTTCAGATCGGCATCATGTTAGCCCTCTTTTTGTTTTTCCGAAGTGCGATGTCATTTACTTGTCAATAAAACATTCGTTTTTCTAATGAGTATTTCACTTCGTCTCATCTTACATTTATGTGAACATCCATTCGGATAAAACATAATTAACCTTCAAAAGGGGACGCCCTTGCGAAGATGACAACTAAGCGCGCGCCAGGGGATCACCCCAGCATATACAGATTACTCATTAATTTGAAACATCTCCGTGCAAGCACACAGATAACTCATTGATTTGAACATCTACGTGCAAGGCATACAGATTACTCATTAATTTGAACATCTACACGCAAACGACGTCCAGATCGGATCTCGTACAATTCATACCCCTTTATTGGGAAGATATACACTTGATGGCGATCTAAATACATTTCGACTAAAACCAAGTCCTAAGCTATATTTGTACCTCTTTGGGGAAAATATACACTTGATACAAAGTCTAAATATATTTATGACTATAAACCAAGTCTAGCTATATACAAATCACTCGGGCTTCAGAGCTCCACCTCGTCAAGTCTCGCTGAAGCTACACCAGTTCGAAACAAAGTCCCCGGGTCGGTGATGAACACTCGGGATGAACTCGGTGCCTTCAACCCAGTCGATGAGGCCGGCGTCACCACGACCTACTCCAGCGCCTTTGATCGGTAGCAGCGCGCCCGACACGAAGTGGGCGCTCACATGGTCGAGGCCGAACTCCTACCTCTTGATCTCGAGACCCGCGTGAGTGCGACCTCGACCCGACCGACATCCTTCCTCGTTGACTGAGGCCTCGCCCATCCGGCTCGATAATGGGGCCCGACCATGAGGCGACATCTCCGACATATTCGCTCCCATCACCAAGCACCTCGGCGTGGTCCATATAACCGCCACCCGCCCGACTTCTTCAATTCTAACGTCGGCGTGGTCGGTGAGTCTGGCTGGGGCTCGGGCATCGCCGCTTGCAGACGAGCTCGTAAAGTTGAAGGCATTTGACCGAGGCTCGAGGCGATCTTTAAAATTCTTGCTTTTAGGCCCTCGCCGTCCCTCGGCACCATGCCCTCGACAAGAAAAAGTCGAGCTCGGTCATCGACCTCGGATATAGTAATACCAGCGGATCGGTGGATCACCGCCGTATTGACATGCTCCTCCGAGATCCGTGCCAACTTCTCTTGCGCCACCGAGCTATTCTCACACCGCATCGCGGCCTCGAATGGCGTCGGCGAGACATCTGCTCTTGGACTTCGGATGGATGATTCTTAGCTTTGAGGCTTCGTTCTGCGCGGAAGGCGGGTCACTCGCGTTTGGCCCTGCGGTGCTTTTCGGCCGGCCGGCGATGTCGAGCCACCGACCCAAACAACTTAGCTATCCATGCTATGCAAAGTGCGGGTCACTCGGCCGATCGACTCTCCGAACACCACCTCCTCATCCTTCTCACCAAAGCACCTCGGACCTCTTTCGACGGTCGAGATCGTGATCTAGCCCGATGTAAGGAGAAGAGGAGTGCTAAAAACAAGAGAAACACATTCATTTCAAAGGTGTATTTATTATTCACAAAGTGAAAATTTACAAAGCTCGGGATCTAATGACCCGGCACTTGAACCTATTACAAAGGCCACGACACGAGCCTCTATGAGGGGCTCACTGGCACCCTCCTGCTGCTACTCTTCCTGCTACTGCGGGCCCCCTTCAGAAGGGAGACTTGAGCTCGGCCCGCCTCCCCGCCTGCCCGCGCCTCGGCAAGGAGTTCACTGGCTCGGGGTCTTCATCCTCCTCAGATCGGGTCACGGCCTCGGTAGTCGGAAGATAAGCAGAGGAAGCAAAGTCTCAAAGACGGAATGAGCCCCCTCGGCAATCACCGGGCGTAGTCGCCTGCGGTGTCCGAGGCGACCTCGACCCGGCCATGCTTGACTTTATCGAAGTCGGGCATCGCGCCGCTAACTCCTCCGGTGGTCGGATATCACTGCGGCCCGGGGCGGCGGCGGTCGGAGATAAAGGCGGAAAAGGTCTCTGATTCGATAAGCCTGCTGGCGAAGGCCATCAGCATCGGCCCTTGCCCCGCCATCAAGGCACTCTTCTGTTCGGCGAGTTTCTTCTCCGCCTCGTCCGTCTCCTCTCGGGCACTCTCCACTTCGGCACGGGCCACTTGCAGGGCTCGGTTCTTCTTCTTCAGGGCAGCCTCAGCGGCGCCTTGTGGCCTCGGCATCCGCCCTCGCGGTGCTTGGCTCGGCCTCGGCGGCCGTTCCTCTCCATCGCCTCGTACCGAGACACGTCCTCGGCGATGAATCCAGCCATACGGTGCATCTCTCCCATCACCGAAGTCGCATCCTGAAATTCAAAAAGTCAGGAACACATGGCAGAAGGAAATAACGGCAGACGCGTTATAAACCCAAACCTTCGGGAAGGATATAGGGGAGCTTGGAACCGGCACCTCGTACATAATCCTAGCACGGGTATCTGTTGCCTAGGTCGGACGACCGGTGAGGTGCCGTCATCAATTGACGATGTCGGCCACCACCACGGTGCCTTGCTCGGCTCATTCCTCCTCGCCTTCTTTGCCGGAGGCTCCTGGCTCGGCGATTGTGTTGGAGGTGGCAGGGCCGGCACCTTTGCCTTCTTACGTGGATCGAGCTTCACTGCACAACAAAGAAAGAATACATTAGTACAATGACATCGGACATAAGGCGAATAAGGAAAAGGGGTACCACCCGATCAACCCGATCCCGAAGCCTCCGACCTATGTATGCTCAGCTCGGCATCATTCAGATCGTCCTCGGTGAAATCACAAGATATTTCACCGAATGAGTTCACTCGTCCTCTATGGCACCCGAGGCTTGACCTTCACATCCCTCATCTTGCCCATACCCCACTTATAACTAGGGTGCCTTGACCCGCAAAAGAAATACTTTCTTTGCGATGGGGCAACTTCGGGGCGGTCACCTAAGCGAATGACGAGGTGAGAGGTAATACACACCTCCGGTACCATGACGCTAAAAACGCATCAAGATTTGAAAGAAATTTTCTCACTAAGGCCGTAGCAAGCAAAACAAAGCCCAACCACCGACCTAATGGGTTCGGCGTCAATCGGCATATTGAAATTGAAAATATTCTGGATGCTCAAAATATGGGGGCCAGAGGGAACCTAAGCCCAGCCTTCAGGGCGTCTACGTATACGGTGATAAACCCCTCAAGGGGGGCCATAGCTCTATCCCTAGATTGCGGCAGGCACCACCATGCCTCTGCCGGGATATGGAACTCCTTCGCTATCCTACACATATCGCCGATAGTCAGAGACGAACTGGCGTCCCTGATTTTGTACTCATCCCAGACAGAAGATATCGCCGGAACCCTAGCGCTAATGCCCAAAGATTTACCCATCAAGTTATGGCACATATAATCCCTAATCTCTACCTCACTATCGGGGGAAGAAGATGATCGGGCAGACCCAGACAAAGACGAAGAAGAAGATGAAGAAGACATACTTACTTTTTCAGCGACGGATTTTTGATTCTCCGGCGAAGTTCTGAAGGAATTTTGGGAAAAAGCTCTGAAATTTTCTCTCTGGAACGAATGAGGAATAAGAAAATGAATAATTTCTCTATCCCCAGCTATTTAAAGTACAAAAGGCGCCCAAAAAGCGTCTTTTCAACTTCCCGTGGCTAACCATGATTCGACGTGGAAGCGGATCGCGTAGAAGTTTCGGCGCCCACCAACCGCGCGCATATATGACGTATTCTAGGGCGAAGCGGTGCGCGGTCTAATCGTGCAATCATCACGCGACCTCAATCCGGATGATTCGAGATCGGACCTCGGCACCCTCCGGACGGGCGTCGCCATCAATAGGGGCGATTGATTCGGACCTCGATGAACTCGAGACGGACATCACCGTCCAGTAGTACGACTCGATTCGCGCCTCGGCATACCCGACGGACCGCCATCCAGCGAGGATGATTCGATTCGGACCTCGGCATCCTCGGGCGTATATTAGCATCCAACTTGAGCGACTCGGTCGAGCGGCAAACCGTCTAGCTCGATTCGGATCGTGCAAATCAATCCAACCCGACATCAAAAGGCGAAAACCTTCGACAACAACCTCGGTAGAGCAACAACCGGCCTCGGCAAAATACGCTTTCACCCCACTCGGCATAGTTGTTACTCGACTAATTGGGGGCTATGTGGGATATGGCCCAACCGCTCGGGCCCGATGGCAGCCCAGTGGCGGGCACGACCTAATGGACGATCTACGCGATTAAGCACAAGCCCAACATCTAAACCCTATTCGAGACCAAATCAAAGGAGATATTCAAGGATCGAGATATGGAAGAAGGAGATATTCAAGGATAGAGATATGGAAGAAGGAGATATTCAAGGATCAAGATATGGAAGGAGATCGGATCCCACAAGGTAAGGGATCCAATACAATCTTTAGAGATCCACAAACATGTATAAATAAAGGTTAGGTCGACGGTAGAAGGGTTATCAACTACTTGAATACTAGAGCTTTTCAATACATTCATTGTAATCCTGCATAATGAAAGTATTGAGGAATCACTCCTCCGTGGACGTAGATCTTATTCTTGATCGAACCACGTACAAGCCTCTGTGTTCTTTACTGCTTTCAAAATCTCGCACACAAGATTTATCAAGTATAATTCTGACTAAACATAAGCAAATTATGAAGGAAGTCGCGAAGAAGAAGCTCAAATTGCTATATAAATCTGGATACGAGAGCAATTCGCAGCAGGCAAATCATTTAGGTGGCTTCTCTACTGTCATCGCCGTAGTACAATAGGCAGCAAGAAGGAAAAGTTTAAACCTTTCTTTCTTACAAAATAGTCATGTGATTTTCTTACTATTCACAAACAGAATTCAACATACAACGAAAGAAGTTGCATAGAATTTAATCTGAGAGACGGGGAATGAATAGCATCAAGAATTTACGGCGAGCAAGCATGTGTATGAAGAGAAGAGAAACGAAGACCTGAACTTGTAGTTGAAGCTGTTTCAGATATTCAATGGCTTCATCCAACATCGATGCCTTGTCAGTCTAGCATTAGGAAACGCCAGAAATCTTCACATTTTAGATAAAGCAAATGAAATGACAGAGAAAAATTTAGGGAAATGTATGCTGAAACACCTTGTTAGAATTTGGAATCAGATTCTGAAGTGCTTTGAGCTTCTCGTTGATTCGACTGCGCCTCCTCTGTCAAACAATTAGCTGATGGTTTACACAAATTTGCAGTAGAAATCTTCACAAACTACATTTAAACTCAGATTATCACAAACCTTTTCTGATAAATTGTGGACTTCTGCAGCTCTGCTTCTCTTCGAAGAACGCGGTGGAACCGAATTTGCCGGTATTTCACAAGCTTCACCTCCCTATAATTCATCAATTTCCACACAAAAAAACCAAAAGAATGAGGAACATATGTTCATATAATTGATCAATTTCCACCCCCAAAAAAATAAAAATAAAAATGAGCAAGGAAATTTCAAATCACAGAGATGATCACAGGCAAAGTTGAAATTGCAATCACAGCCCTCAAACAAGATTTAGATGCAGGATTATAACTGCAGATGAGCTTAATAAACTACCAAAAATGGAAAGTTTATTCACTAAATACAAATGGGAAAGCTATTAATCAACCAGAAAATTCATAGAAATTTATATTTAATTTATCATATTTTGAGAAATAGTGAGAAGGAATCTGTTCTACCTCACAACTGGAAACCAGATTCTTGCCTCTCGCCCCACCAGATTCTCTGGCGAAGAAGCAGCTGGGATCAGAGAAACTGATGCTGGTGGAGGACTCCGCCACCACCCCTCCGCCGCCTAACAACCCTCCGGCGGCTGCAGCACTGTCGCTAGTGGCGGCGGAAGACGACGAGTTTTGGAGAAGAATTTGAAGGAAAGAAGACATGTCTTCAGATTCATTGCTCCCGTAAAGATCCGACATTATTCACACAACAAAATTCATCAAAAAAAAAAAGATCTTGAAAAATCAACTTCAAGAAACCGCTCACACACACACGCGCGCGCGCAGACTCTCTCTCTCTCTTCAAAAGATCTTGAAAATGAGAAACGAACAAAGAAGCAAATATTCAACCTTCCAAAACTATTTTGCTTCTATGCCCATTTTTCCACTGACGAAAAAAAAGGGACAGATTTTCAAAATTTGTAAGCGATTCAAAACCACGATAGTTCTGATGGAAATAAGCAGACATTGAAGTCAAAAAAACTAAAGTAGTTTAGCTTAATATTGGTTATTTTGCTGCATCGTGGAAATCCATTTCAAGATTGCAGCTTTTTCATATTCCCATCAAGAAAATTTGCTGAAATCGATAGTTTAAAATTTCTAAATTCGGAAAGAGAACGGTTTCCTGTACTTTTCCTCTTCTGGAAAATGGTTTATGGTTATAGCGTTTGTAGACAAGATTTATTATATAGATTTTAATCACTTATCATCCCGCCTTAATTCTGCTAATCTTTTGTTTATTTACACAGAGAGGGTTCTCGACTTTCCAACTATTCTACAAAGGATCCTTCACTTTCTAGGAATTATACTTTAGTACGCTAAAGAACAATTTAAGTAACAAAATATAGGCTGTTACATAAATTTACCATATAATTAAAGATAAGAATAAATTCAAAACCAGAGTTCTTTTCTCACGAGAAAAATACATACTTTTGTATCAATGTATTTCCGAGCTAATTTCAGCTTTACAAATAAGATTAATCTCATTTCAAAAATCAAAAGATTAATAAAAAAATACAATATTTTTTTATGTCCTTCTCAAGTCATTTAAGGTATAGAGACCTAAAGATTAGGAATTATTCTCGGACACAAGATCTATCATCATCATTTATTTTCTTTCTGAACAAAAATGGCTAATACTGGTGAGAATATTAGCACGGTGCAATTAAATATAAATGACAATTATCATTAAAAAACGATATTTATTCTTTTATCTTTTATTAGAAAATTACAATTATTCAAAGAAAAGTGTCAATTGTATGAAGAAATGTGACAATGTTATACTTATTCCATCCATAATAAATGTATCATTTGTGAAAGGTATAGATTTTAATAAAATTATTAGTAGGTATTATTTGGGTAGAGAAATGATCCCATCATTTATTAGGTTATGAGTGGTATTAAAGATTTTTTGATAAATAATAAGTGCTTGTGAGATGAACTATAAGGAGTGATGGATGTTGAATAAGAAAACTGTGATATATTTATCATAGATAAAGGGAGTATATGTTTGCACCGTATAGAAGTTTTTACAGAAATCCATCATTTATCATCATCATTACGGCTAAAAATTCATAATATTTGAAACATCACATACCCAAAAATATGGTTAATAATGCAGCATTGTCATACATATGAGAGATGAAAATATTTTTATGGATATTAAATAAAACAATTATGATATATTTATCATGGATAAAGGAAATATATGTTTGCACTCAGTAATCCATAATTTATCATCATCATTACGGCTAAAAAAATCATAATATTTGAAATCATCACATACCCAAAATTATGATTAATGATGCAGCATTGTCATACATATGAGAGACGAGATTTGGTATTACCCAAAGCTTTAGTAATTATGTGATACCCAATCCAGATTATTTGATGTGTTTATCTGGACATTCTAAATTACTGTCACATTGATCCCACATTTTATCCATTTTTAGAAAAGATATTCCGTTAAGGGGCATGATTGTTAAAATATATACCCCGTGAATACATATAATTTTAGAATATGAATGTAAATATGAAAACTGCATATGAAATATTAACAATATGTATCTTGAATATTGAATTTAATAAACAATGCAACATAACAAAATCTTTTTGCCCACAACAAATATTGATTTGAAGGAACGATCTGATCACAGCCATTCCTCAAGCATCATCAATGGCGCTCTTGCTCCGACCGTTGGAAAATTCATCGTTCGTAGGAAGAGGAGCTCTGGCGCGATCTATTTAATGCTCTGGAAATTTCATCACTCACCGGAAGATGAGCTCCGATGAGATTGATTCTACGAATTAGAAGCAGAAAAAAAATGTTTCAATCTCTGCTATGTGAAGAAGATTGTTAGAAAACAAACAATATAATTTTATTATACTACTTTGTGTGTTACCGCAAAAAAGAATGTATATATCAATGAAAACTACATAAGATATGTGAGCATTATGCATTTCAAATGCTGAATTTCTAAAACATATATTATACAACTCTAAACATAACCACAAATTTTTGATAGAACAATTCAAAACAAGTAAATATTTCATAATAATATAACTTACAAATGAATTACGATAATTCTAAAAATAAAATCATGTATTGACAAATAGAAAATTAAGAAGAATTGTAGCGTTTCTATCCATACAATTGTAAAAAAAATTAAAATACTTTAATGTATTTTTCTATTCAACAATATGCAATTTTGTATTTAACCATATATACTTAAAAAATTATTTAACATTAAGCGTTAAAAATACGTTTAAACCTTTCTTAATTACATTAAAACTCCTTTAAAACTGATAAAAACAAAAAATCTAAACAATTGAATAAACAAGATTAATAAATGAAATTGAGTACTACTATATAAACATTTATCTCTATATATATTTATTTGGAATTGTCATATACCTATCATAGGGTTGGATTCTCATAATACCCGATCCCCAGATAGTATGTAGTATCCAATTTAGACCACACATTTTGAACACGTGGGCGCATCAAAATTTGACACATGGAAGCACATTTTTCGCTCAGAGGCAAAATGGGAAGGTGCCCAACGGTACTGGGTGCCGTCGGCGCTAGGAGAGAGTCATGACGTTGGGTATCCATGGTATTTGGATTTGGGCGTTGCATTCTTAATAACATAACACTGCATTCAAAATAAAATGATACTGCATTCAAAATAGCATGACACTGCATCGCATCCAACCGACGCTGGGTGCGTATCGGCACTGGGTAGGGGCACTGGATGCGTGTAGACGTTTGGTAGGGATGCTGGGTGTACGTCGAAGTTGGGTAGGGACGCTAGGTACGCGTCGGCGCTTGGTTTGGGAAGGGCCACAACAAAACATAAATAATGCATATGAAATAACATAACACTGCATTTAAAACAAAAAACACTGAATTTAAAACAACATAACACTGCATCGCACCCAACCGGCGCTGGGTGCGTGCGAGCGGGCGCTAGGTGCGCGCGAGCGAGCGCTGTGAGTGCGTTTCCAGCATGTATTAAAAAAGAAACTCATATGCATGTTTGTGTTTAAGTGAATGCATTTTTTGTTCATTTAAATGCATAGTTCCGTTCAATTATATATGTGGTTTATTTTCGAAATCACATAACAAATCAAATTATTAATCTACCCTTACAACCACAAATTAACGTATAAAACTTTTAAAAATTAGGCGCGAATCTCAGACACACGATTAATATGATGGATGAATGAGATTGAATACTACATACTATCTGAAGCTCGGGTACTATTTGATCTCTCCTCACCTATCATAACCATATATATAAATCTGACGATGATTTTGTTATAATTCTTTTCTCTTTGGCCTGATATTTCGTTTATCCTCCCTTTTGACGAGACCCTCCAAATCTAGTCTCACTTAAAGCCAAAAAAGAAGGAAGGAAAGGTATAAACCATACATCAAGAGCTTCAGATTAGATTATACGTTATTTGTGAAGCAGTTGGAACATATATTTATTACTGAAAAATATTATAATAATAACTGCGAGAAATTAAATATTTGATTGGATATCTTATCCAACTGGATTCCACCTTACCCTAAAAACAGAGCTTGAGATTAGATTATACATTTTTCAAAGGCACCATTCCCTATGTGACTCATTCCAAGTTGCGTGTGGGAAATTTGGAACCACCTTCCCTACCCGCATATATTCAATTTATCACCTTCCCTTAACATAATTATTTTTTAATATTTTATTTTTAGCACATGGTATTTATCTGGTTTTTATTTTTCTATAAAAATATCATATTAATTGGCATATAAATACATAAACTTTGATGTGATTTTAGTTTTACATACGAACTTTAAAATAACTATATAAATACACAAACTTTGATTGATTTTGATTTTACACACGAACTTTAAAATGAGTATATAAATACACGAACTTATTAATTTTAGTAATTTTATCATAATTTATTTTTCGATCAAATTGAAACTGACATGACATTAGATATGATGAGTTGGCAATGATGTGGAAATGTTAAAGTTCGTGTATGAAGAAGAAGAAGAAGAAGATATTTGTAGTAGCCTACTTTTTCGTCATTTACTCAATTTACAAATGATGGGTTTAAGATTTGAAGTGATCTTTGTTTTGTATGTTTGTGTTATATTCTTTTATTTTTATTTTATTTTTCTTTCTCGTAAAATGTATATATGTTTTGTGTGTATTAATGAGTCAATGTGTGTGTTTTACCAAATATAGATGTTTCTTTTATATTTTATTTATTAATTTATTTCTACATCGTTATCAACTATCATATTTAATGCAATGTCAGTTTCAATTTTGTCGAAAAAATAAATCATTTTGAAATTATTAAAATTAATAAATTCGTGTATTTATATACTCTTCTTAAAGTTTGTGTGCAAAACCAAAATTATATCAAAGTTCTTGTATTTATATACTCCTTTTAAAATTTGTATGTAAAACCAAAATCACATCAAAGTTCGTTATGTGCCAATAATCCTATTAAGAATGATCAAATGTAGAAGAGATTAAGCATGCAATGACAAATAGAAATAAATAATCAGGACGAATGATGATACACTTACGGAGAACCTCTTCGATGGATAAAATTTCATTTCATTTTTAGTTTGGCCTAATTAGAGGTTTTATTATATTAGACCTTAGATTTTGTGCATATTGAAGCATATAGTGTAGCCAAGGGCGGATCCAGAAGTTGATGATGGGGTAGGTTGAAAAATAAGTACTTCGGCATATTAAATTTCATAAATACTAAAATATTTCTATGTTTTCATAAGTTGTGTCTTACGAAACTTCAATACACAAAATCCATCAAGTTTATATCTATTTTTAATAAAATCTCTTTCAATATAAATCACTAGTGAATCATAAAGTAAATCATCTCCCATTTTGTTATGAAGTCTCGTCTTCACATGTTTTATTGTTGAAAAAAATAATTGTTCAATTCTAGCAATAGATACAAGCAACTTCAAAATTAGATAATTAGTCTAATTAACATAAGGTAGTTCAGAAATTTGAAACTTTTGCATCACTATTACATCAAGCTTATAATGTCTTAATTCATACTCTAATGAAACAATGTATATAGAAATTTTTAGGACATAATTTTCTTGCAAGCTTTTAAATATCATTACTATTGAATGATTTGAAAGAATTTATAGGATATAAGGTAACACTGAGATAAAACAATTCAACATAGAACAACTTTGTTTTCATTTTTAATTATTTTGGACTGGGCTAATTTTGAATTGGGCTTAATATAATACATAGACGGAAGAAAAAGTTAGGGGCTTGCACTGGGTTGGAGCCGGTGCAGCCCCTACATAGATCCGCGAGTGCGTATAGCATATATCAACGACTATGAATATAAGACTATTGAACAAGTATATGCAAAACCTTGTAGGTCTATAGCCAGTGTTTGAAAATCGAGATCGGTTCGACCAGTTTAATCGTAAACATGTTAGGTCAATGGTCCAAATTTGAACATGTGACCATTAAGTTAGAAGACTAACACAACAACCAACTCTACTAATTTGAAACTTTGATTAACTAATTTACTTACAACAACAAGATTGATATAAATGTTAAATTACTATTATTATTTCATTCATATACAATTATATTGTAATTTATTATTATTAAATTAATTTTACAGAATTTACATTCACATAAATAGTGATTATGATGTAAAAGAATATGATTGTAGGAATTAATTGAGTATAATTATTTTTATTATATATATTTTTTCTTGTAAATATATACGATGCATAAATATGATGAATAATACTATTTAATTTGGTTGGTATAATGTATAGAAAATTTAAAATTTGATATAAATTTTCATATTAATAGTTTATTTCAAATATTAATAATCATATGTAAACACATCATTCACACAAAAATCAAATATTTAGTGGTTATTCAATTTTTCAAAAGATCTGACCGGTAGAACCAGTAACCCAATCAAATGATCGGTTCGATATCAAGTCCGATTTTAAACATATTGTCTTGAAAAAAATTAGAGGTATGTTGAATGAGGTGAAAATTTGCATCGATGAATGTTTTGGCATTCGATTGGAGTAGTGACGATTAGAAATCCACGTGCTTAATAGAATTGGCCTGGTGGTGAAGAACCAAATGATTCTATAGTGAATTCGTTGTATCAACTCAATAGGTCAAATTATCCAAAATATAATAAATAATAGTGTGTGATTTGATTTAATGCTAGAATGATTAATATTTAAGATCAAAGATTTTAGGTTTGAATTTATCGTGATATAACCTTTAAAATTTATATATTAACTAATCAAAAAAAATAAAATAATGGTTATAACTAATTCTAAATTTGTTGAGTGAGAGCGAGAGGACTAGATACCCAAAGCAACCCTTCCAATGTATCTATGGGTCTGGCTACAAAGTATCATATACATACAATCATTAACATATATAAATAAAAATAAATCATATCCATTAGATTTCTAATGATTATTTTTAAGTGTGCATCTAAATTAATTATATGCACATTTCTGTATATAATTGTGCATTTGTGTATCTGCGTCATAATTTGTGCATTAAATTTGAAGCGTCCATATTGATTTATTAAGGGTTGATATTTGTCCTCATGTTTACACTATAAAGAGTGTCTACGCGATAATCACTCCATATATATATTGGATCTAATGAGAACTCATATTTTTTGAGAACTTGAGAACTATGCATACACGTAAAAAATTGATAAACAAAATCTATAAAGTTGTGTATAAGGAAAATATACTAAAATTGTTGCATAACAAAAAAACTTTAGAAAGTTTTCGTTGTGCACAACTTTATACCGTTCCGTGTATCATCATTACAAGTTTTATGCATACTTCGTAAAAAGATATAGTTCTCATTTGATCCACTCCATCCATACATATATATATATATATATATAGAGGAGGGATCAAATAGTACCTGAGTCTGAGATAGTATGTAGTACTCAATCTCATCCACTTATCTCATAGATCCTATGGTTGGGATTTTTTCGGACTTTTTAACCTTAATTTCGCTGATTTTCGCAAAAGTAAGGGTAGATTAGTAATTTGATTTGTTATGTGATTGCGAAAACAAATCATGCATGTTTTAAAACTGAAAACTGCATATGTTTGAACACAAAAATGCATATGTTTGAACATAAAACTGCATACGTGTTAACAAAAAAATGTATGAGATTTATTTCTCCGAAACTACATGCATATTGTTATCGTAAACGCATACGATTGAACATAAAACTGCATAATATTGAACACAAAATGCATATGCGATTGATTTCTCTAAAATTTATTCTCAAGTTTAGATCTATTACTTCTAACTTCATAATTCGAAAGAAAACATATGATTAATAATAAAGAAAACAAAGGATCAACAAGATAAGTGTTTGTGTATATTGGAGGAGATATAAAGAGAGATATCGTGAATAAGAAACATGTGATTTTCTTTTTTAAAACATGCATGTTTGTGTTTCGTGGCATGCATGTTTGTGTTTGGTCGTATGCATGTTATTGTTTTGTAATATGCATATTTTGTTAAAAATATCTGAGCTTATATTTTTAGTATGCATGTCTACGTTTTATAGAATGCATGTTGACGTTTTGTGGTATGCATTTTTCGTTTTGCAGCATGCATACTTCATTTTCGATAGCAAAATTCCTCATTATCCTTCTCCATCGTTTTGCCGCTTATTTCTTCGATTACCGGTGAACTTTGCCGTAAACTACTGCAATAACTACCATGTCTCTCAATCCTTCAAAATCCACATCTCATTTTTTCACAAAATCTATCAAATTTTTTCTCAAAATCTTATTTTTCCTCTCTTTTATCTTTCAAAATCCGTTGTCTTATGCTTCACACCGTTGATGTCGCACTGCCACCGCCGCTGCTCGTCGTCACCGCCGCCGTAAAGAAAAAGAGAATCGAAGAAGAAGAAGAAGAAGAAGAAGAAGAAGAAGAAGAAGAAGAAGACTAAGTTTTATTTTGCCCAATATATCCTGCGAAAATTAAAAGATAAATAAATGAAAAGGGATTGCCACGTGTCGACTTGTGGTGCGCCACATGTTCAAAATGTGTGGTCTAGATTGAGTACTACATACTATCTCGGGGACCAGATACTACGGGGGACCCCCATATATATATATATATATATATATATATATATATATAGAGAGAGAGAGTTAGGTTCAAATGAGAATCATTTTTATCCTAAAAACTAAGAACCAAATTAATTCACTATGAAAGTTGATGAATCCGTTGGAAAAATTACTGAATTTAAAAATCCAAAATTTTTTACTCGAGTTCGAATCCCATGTGGAGCAAAAATTTCATTTTCTTGAATTCAGTAACTTTCCTAGTGGATTCATCAACTTTACAGTGAATTCATCAATTTTTGATTCTCACGTTCTCACGATAAAAGTGTTTCTCACGTTAACCCTCTCATATATATATATATATATATATATATATATATGAATGAGATCAAATACAAATCAATCTTAAAGTATAAAATAAGAATAATTTTCAACCATTGATTTGTGAAGATTTATGGTGAATTCATCACTTTACTTGATGGATTCAAATATTTGGGTTCGAATTCCATGAGTAAATTTTTATTTTCTTCAATTCAGATACTTAAATGATGAATTCAGACGATTTCAGAAGTTCGTAGTTTATAGGTTAATGATGATATTTACAATAATCACTCTCTCTATATATAGGGGATGACTAACGTAAAAAATATTTATTTTTTTTTTGAGAATGTGAGAACCAAAAAATTATGAATTTGTTGTAAAATTTGACGAATCCGTTAGAAAAGTTATTGAATCCAAAAAAAAAAAAAATCACCTCTCATGGGATTATCCTGGTGAAAATTTCTAAATTTTTGGATAAACAACTTTTTCAATGGATTCATCAACTTTAATAGCGAATTCATTTAGTTCTTAGTTTTTAGAATAAAAATGATTCCCATTTGAACATCTCTCTCTCTCTCTCTCTATATATATATATATATAGGGGATGGATCACGTAAGAAATGTAAATATTGGTGAGAAATAAGAATGCAGTATTTAACGTATAAATTCGTTGAACTAAATGTATAAATTTGTTGCATCAAATTTAACATATAAAGTGTAGCACTTAATATAAAATTGTTGTACAGAATTTGGTGCAACAAATTTATACATTTAGTTTAACAACTTTATACGTTAAATACTGCATTCTTATTTCTCACCATTGCATTCTTACGTGAACCATCTCATATATATATATGAGTAGTTTATGTAAGAATCCAAATATTGATAAGAAATAAGAATGCAACATTGAAAGTATAAAGTTATTGCACTAAATGTATAAATTTATTGCATTGAATTGTTACACCAAATTGGTGCAACAACTTTATATTCAGTGCTACACTTTATATGTTGAATTTGATACAATAAATTTATACATTTAGTACAATAGTTTTATACGTTCAATGTTGCATTCTTATTCTTACCAATATTTGTATTCTTACATGATTCACTCCTTTATATATATATATATATATATATATATATATATATATAGGGGTTGGATCCAGTGAGAACTCATCTTTTTGAGAACTTGAGAACCATGCATAAGACGTTGAAAATAATACACAAAACAATATAAAGTTGTGCATAACAAAAACTTTCTAAAATTGTTGCACAACAAAATAATTTTAGAAAGTTTTCGTTATGCACAACTTTATTCCGTTTTGTGCATCATCTTCAACTTCTTATGCGTGGTTCGCAGATCATAAAAAGATGTGGCTTTCATTTGATTCACTCTATATATATATATATATATATATATATATATATATAAATTACGGATTCATGAAAGTGTCTAAATTTTTCGTGAAAGTGTTTGAATTAAAAAATAATGAAATTTCTCCCTTCACGAGATTCGAATCCAAGTATTTGAATTTATCCAGCGAAGTGATGAATTTACTGTAAAATTTCACAAATAAAGAACTGAAAATAGTTTCTACATTATATTAATTTGTATTAAATCAAATTCCTATATACACATATATATATAAATTATACTTGTCCCAACGATCTCTTTTTATTTTTATTAACTTGGAGATAAGGATACGTCATTCTGTTAGATAATGTTTTCCATGTCATTTTCAACATGTATACGCATCACCCTTTGGCGCGACACATTGATTTTGAACAATTAGAAAATGTGACTCGAGCTATATTTTTAGAAAGATCTTAAATGTTTGGATAATATTCTGTATATTTTTTCTTTTTTATTATTACATGTCTAAATATACATGCCAATATCTAGCATGACATGCCGATTTTTCTTTTTTTGGTCAATTAATACAAAAATTTAAAGGTCACGTCACGGTGGACTCGAACCCGAGACCTTTGGCCTCGAACATTAACCACTCTACCACTAGGCTAACACACACACGACATGCCGATTTTTCGACCCTACAAAATGTGATTCGATACATTTTGAAAGTTATTATTTTGTGGGAACGTCTTAAACAATGGGACAATATAGCATATTTTTCCTATATGTTTGACTTCTTAATAAAATAATTAAAGTTCATAATAAAATAGAATATGAGACAGAATATTCAGATGAATTATGATTAATTAGTATATCGCATCGAATAAAATGTACCATCCATGCCCTTATAATCAGCCATACTTTTACTCCCTAAAAGGGTACCGTAATATTAGTGGAAACTTAACTTATCTAAGGTGTATTATATATAAAATTAAAAATTACATTTAAATATTAAAAATATATACATAAGTATGTATACATATTTAAAAAACTATAAGCTTTTTTAATAGTGCAAAAGTGGATTATCAAACATATTTTCATATACCTATAATATTCTTATTTAATGATAATTTAGTGATTATATATACATATATTCGATTTATTTATTTGATATTAAATAAGAAGTATTTTATACCTTAAATTAATCTAAATTATGATAAGCTTAGTCTCTTTTGATATATACTTGTACTATTCAAATCCACAACTTTTGTGTGTTAAAAGACCTATTAGTAGGTGGACTTTGCATGATATAGAAAAGATAATAATATGATATTTATGAATTACAAGCCTAAGTAGGTTCAAAGTAAGTAGCTAGTACCTTAAAATATAATTAATGCAATTTATTATCCTTCATTTAAGTGGCCTGCCCTATAACTTTAGTCGCTAGGCTAGCAAATTGGGTCAAACACCACAATGCCAATGATGATTATGATTAACCACCACAAGCTATGGAAATCGAAAACTGGACCACTTTTTATGAATTGTAATAGAAGGAAAAATAGTTATACTTGAACATATTGTTGAACGAAAGAAATGGGTGATTCAAAACTATTGGCCAATTTTCAAAAATCTAAACAAAAATAATGAGATTGAAAATTTGAGTATACTCCATTACGAAACGAAGTTTAGTTTGTAAGACGTTTCATCTCCAATTAATAGTCGGAGATTCGAGTCACCTTGTGAGCATGAATATGAGTATGTGTGAGTTGTAATTCTAAAAAAAATAAGTATACTTACTAATTCACTACATTTGCAAAGATATTTGGACCTGCAATAAATCCTCAACCGAAGAGAATAACAATTACATTTATCACCAGGCTAGAAAATACAAAGATTGAATTTCATGACTTGGAATATGTATATTAAGGATTGACAAATTTCCCAATGATCTTACGCAAAGACGTATTCAAATTACACTCTAATTAAGATTATGTATGGAAACCATATTCTAATAGATATTTAGAGTGTGTCATTCATGCGTACTTACATGGGGACATCCTCAAATGGACCAATTCTCTAGGATTAATAATTGAATATATCCTATTCTTTATCGATTTCTCAAATTTTACTCGAATTTTTTTAAAAAAAATTAGTCATATAATTAAGAATAATATATATATGGAAGAAAACACAAAAATCTAAAAACAATAACAATTAGAATCCTTATAGGAAACATTAAATTCACATAATTTTGTTTTCTTTTTGGCGAGATAATGTCATTCCGACGCTTCGGTGATAAAAATTACCACAAATAACAAAGATTGAGATATAATTATAAGTTGTAAAAATTGAGATTAAATTGATAAAATCACTAATGGCAATGATAGATTTAATCATTAACATGCTCCCACTTCCACAAAATAAGGTAATACTGCACTTCATATAAAAAATTTATTCTCTCTTTCATATTAGCCCTCCTTAGAAGTATGAATCTTGTGGATGCTACTTCAAATGTAATAAATTGATCATAATTTCATCAAAACTAACATTGACTGTACCTGACACAGTTCCTATTCAAGAAATCTTCCCAAGATATAACATAAAACATCAAAAACACAAAATTTAAAAAAGAAACTCAGGCATTTTCAAGTGCTTAAACAAGACATGCAAATGCTTCTCAACAACTGCAAGAAACCACCAAACTAATAAAAACCAATAAAATATCGTAATCTATTGTCAAATGTAACACAGTAGATGAAGGCAATGAGTTGAATATTCAATAATCTTGTGCATTTTGCTGACTAAAATATAAAGTTGAACAAGGTTCTCTAATTTCCTTTTCAAGAATCACTGTATCTTCCATATATGAGCAAGATCATTTAGGGAGGCCCTGCAGGAGGCGAAAGAAAGCAAAGGGAAAACGACGAGCTTCTTATCATGTCGAGAGCAACGATGCCTTTCAGGACTCACATTGCCAAGACAACTCGCATACCTGCTGGAACCCGAGAAACAGCACACCAAGAGCTGCTGGTGCCGTCTCTCAGGTAGTCAGCCCCGTCGTTTTACAAATCGGGCACAAGTTCTTATGCATGAGCCATTGCTTGATGCAGTCCGCGTGGAAATCGTGCCCACACTCCAATGCTCCAATATCTTCACCGTTGTTATATTCCTCCTGCATCGCATAATACAGCAAATCAAGGATATGAATCTATACCTATATAAAAAGAGCCTCGTTTACAAAATTTGATTTGATCATTATATCCCTATTATATATATTTAATTTAAGGGTAATAGTGTAGTATGATATATTATATATATATCAATTACTATTATAAATGTGTTCTTACAAATTTAGATTGTACCTATAAAATCTTTACTCGTTCTAATTTTTAAGGATAACACAGTAATTTAATTTATATATATTTAGGTTTTATAATATTCAATATAAGATAAGAATTCCTTGCTATCCAATATTCTTGAAAATTATGAAGAAGTTTACCGATTTTCACATATATATTTATTATTTAAATTCAATAGTTTTACGTGTATTGCACGTAACATCTTACTAGTACCTAAAAGGAACTTGAAAGGATCGGTTTTGCAGGGTTTAAGGTGAACCGCGTGGAAGAATATGGCCTTACCCGACATATACTGCAAGGCTCCTTCTCAGCCGGATTGTTGGCTTTACTACCTACGCATTTCCGTCGCTTTAAATGGCTTGTAACAGCTTCTTCACTCAGCCCCGTGCACACGTTTCCGATGCGCTCCTCGAGAGCCAATAGTTCCTGGAAATAAAGTGTCAAAAAATCAAGCTGCTGATTATCATAAAGCAATGATGTGCATAATATATAAACGGTGATGCATCTTCACCTCGTACGACATGTTATCAACATCTAGTCGCATATCACTGTGTCGATCATGGATGTCAGCCATTCCAAAAAGGACTGAGTGATCAAGTATCATCACATCCTACGACACAAGAAAACAATATCAGCCATTTAATATGGAAAAAGCATGGCGGAGAAATATAAAGCAAGAGACACAACGAGAAGGTGGATCGAATAGGAGGCCGAATACAAGATAATTAGATAAAAGATAACGACTTTATCCAAACAATGTCTGGATTGCCGCTACAGCAGAACTGCATATAGTCGAGAATAATTTGGGGTGATTCTACCCATTTACGTGAGCAGCATTACACGTTTTGGGTGTTTCAAGTCATGCAATTCATGGCATTTAAAAGACCAAAAAAGGAGAAGAATGCTGACCTCAAACCTCAGACCCTCCCCTCTTCGCATGAGGTCCAAGACTTGGCGAATCTGCTAAAAAAAATATCTAATTAGTCGCAAATCATATAAGGATTTAAATATAGAAAGGAAGCGAATGAGCTAATAAAAGTGCTTAAAGCAAAGAACATCAGGAGAGAGAAACATCAATCGTGATATTGATTATAATAGAACTTTGACGTCATATTACATTTACTGCAACTGACAAGTTCTATTTCTTCCAATTTGACCCTTAAGTAACCAAAAGTATTCAGTAGATTATGCCAGTGAAACCTAAGGCAATTAGCATAGTGGAAGGCGTTGGATATGACGGAGAATGATCATGGTGGTGGAAGAGGAGGACGATGGAATAAAACGGGAGAGTACAGAAGTAAAAGAAGAGAGAAAATAACAAAGAAGAGTGAGAACCACAGGTAAAATATGCTAGGGTTTCCCAACATTTTTCAACTTGTAGAGCTTGTTTTATCTGGTAGGCATAATAAATAGGCATTCAAATCTTGTTAAACCAAAAGTTTTGCAACTCGTAGAGCTCGTATTATCCATCAAATAACAAAATTTTCTTTCCCATGCTAAACATATTGGCTTGGCTTCTATTAGGGAAGTGGCATGCTTGTTCCTGCTTAAAGGGCCAAACCAAAAAGTTTCTAAGACATGTCAAGTCGATCTCATTAGCATCGCTGGCGTCATGCCAAAAAAGTGCCTCACGATAAAATCAAAAAACCATATATCAATTTACAGGGAGTGTAATTTAAAAATTAAATTAGCTAATTGCATTTCTTGAAACCATGCTGACTCCCAAGCATTAAACTATGAATTGCTTATTTTAATAGCTGTGGAACGCTTTTAACAGCAGTGACATAAACATGATATTCATGGAAACAAAATATAAACTAATGCATACAATATCAACAAAAAGATAGGAGCTTATGAGAAAACCGGTTATTGGATCAAGCGCAAATGAAAGAAGGATGTGGAATACCTCGGACATTATACTGCCTCTTCCTTCACCTGCAGCGACCAAAGTCCTCAGCGAATACGGTACTCCAAAAGCACCATCGAGATGCCTGTCCAGGTACGCTGATCTCGAGTTCAGCCCACGATGGCTATGACCATCAGATACTGACGGAAGCACCATCTCATGAGGTAGTGCAGCCGAACCCAATCTTGCAGCATGATTACTGCTCTGACCCCCAGCCTCAGCACCTGCACTCGACAACAGAGATCTTCGTACAACCTCCGATAATCTACGAGGATATTCTTCCAGCTGTAGTGCAGACGAACCAGATCTTGCAGCATGATTACTGCCCTGACCCCCGGCCTCAGCACCTGCACTCGACAACAGAGATCTCCGTACAATCCCCGACAATCTCCGAGGATATTGGGGATGGCTCCGATGGGACCAACTAGGTGCAGAAGCATTGTGCCTCGTGCTGGTCCCCGCCCGAGAACTAGATGCAGCATTTCCAACCATACTGTTGTTCCCACCTGGAAAGCTCCAGTTCGTAGGATTCTGAGACAAATTTCCCATCTCACTGGCCGGAACAAACATAGGATGCTCAGAAATGCTTCTGGGAATATGCCTTGATGAAGGTTCTCCGAAAGGCATCCTGTCTTCGGAAACAGCAGCTGCAGCGGCGGCAGCGGCGGCAGCGGCAGACACCCTGCTGCTTCTCGAGCTCGATGCTCCGTTCCACCTAGATTGATGATGACGGCGCACAGGAGGAACGTGCAGGGCAGGCTGGCTGTTAAGGGTTGCATTGTCCGCTGCAGGAGCCGGGCTCATATCGAATAAATGATTACAGAGTAATCTAGAAGAGTATCGGGAAGATGAAACGTCTGCATTCCCCACATCAGCCTCGGTTGAAAACGGGTTGTCATTAGGTAAAGGATCTTGTTGGTATAAGCCATTAATTCGCAAACGGAAATTTGTCCGGGAGCTCTCCGCATTCCCTGAAGATGTCAAAGAGAAAGGAGGTGCAGGACCGGCTGCTCCAACACCAAGCCGAAGCCTTGGATTTGCTGGCTCCGAGCCATTATTGACATCATTTTCTGGTGAAATCGGCATAGTCGTGGTGCTTACAGCAACATGAGCAGCTGGCATGGTATGCCACTGACTTCTCTCATCATGTTGAAAACAACTAGAGCTGCTTACTCCCGAAGATTGGCCCGTGTGAATTTCAAGCGCTTTTCGCTTGCATGACATACGTCGGCCATCCATGGAGCAACCCGGTCGATCCTCCCTCTCGTCCATCATATAACCGCCACATGCAGAAGGCATGACAAATGAACCAGAGGAAGTGCCGGGAGCTTGCATCTGCTCATTAGACGGCCCAATAGATATGTAGGAGCTGGGGCGCTCGACTACCTGACAGTCATCATCTTCCAAATCAACAAACCCCGAAATCATATTAAGATCCTGAGGAAGGTCATTGGAGCTAGACGTGCACAAACCAAAGGCTCCTTGTGAACTCACATCAATGTTGTTATGCAATGAAAGAATATCAGATTGTTCGTATTGCCTCTCTTCTAAGGCAACATTTGTCCTAGGGCCAAAGATCCAAGTATGCTCCATTGTCCTCTCATTTTGATCGCCTAGGTGCTGTGACGAGCTGGAACTAGTTTCTCCTACACTCCACTCCACACTCGGCTCGTTTGACGGCATTCTGTAGTCTGGGAGCCGATTTTGCACATTAGTTTGCATACTACTACACGGCATTTGGGACTCTATGGTGGTGTCACCCGACGCAGAGCCATGATCAAAACTTATATTTTCAGGTAAAGTACTCACAGAGCTACTTGGCACTTGCATTAGGGCTAACCTCGAATTTATTCGAATAAATATGAAACGAACAGATGAATGGTAGAAAAATGGCAATTATGTCCTTCAGGAAATCTGCAACCATAAATTTCATTACTATATTTCATGAATTCATTAGTTCTTGAAAGCACAAATCAGAAACATGAGGAAAATATTATACATTTTTGGAGAAACTTTAAATCAAAGGATCATCAATCGCTACGACATTTTGCAGGAAGATAAAGATAGCTATTTAGCATTATTCAAGAAACATGCTGTATGAACCAAAGATTAATTTTTGCCAAAATTGAGAATTTTCGTGTGGATATAAAAACATAAAAAACAAATTTAATTTGCAAATCACCTACAAAAAAATATAAAACCATCTCCGAGAAAACCTTCAATATAAAAAACATCACAGATTTGTCAAGCTTTAAACCCAACTATTGTTCCTCCAAAAAACAAATAAACAAAACAGAAACATCCTAAACCCAGCCTCGAAGATGCAAAAGTTTCAAAGCATAATCAAAGGGTGAACGGTAAGGTAACAAATGATAGCGGGTAATCCTAAAAGGAAAAAAAATAAAAATGAAAACAAACAAGAAAATATCAAATTTTGAAATAGAACCCAAAAATAATGGTGCAATCAAACATCAATATACAGATATGTAAGAATCTGAGAACTTTTACCAGCCCAAAGAGCAGCAGATACAGCGACAGATCTAAAGTCAAGACCTGAAAATAGAAAAGAAAAACAAGAAAACAGATAAAAATCAAATCTTTAAAGGAAAAAACTGGTTGCAAATTACAAAAAAGTTTTAACATAATCAGAAAACTCCTCCACCCCACCTTTGTTTTCCCCCTTCTGAGAGGAAACAAAGCATAAAGCAGAGATGTGAAACCCAGACCTTCCCAGACAGCAAGAAAAATTTAGAGAGAGAAAACAGTCTTCAAAATGGGGTGAGAGAGAAAGAAAGAGAGATTATGGAGATGAAATTGGTGAGTGGTGAGGTATGAAAAATTAAGGGAAAGGGTGGGTGATTAATGAGGCACTAATCTTTAATTTACTCAAAACACCTCGCGACTAAACACATACGGCCACATTCATATCCTCTCTAAATATGATAAAGACAAAGAGAATTTCAACCAAAACAAAAAAATTAAAAATAAACAAATCTCATTCAATTCACACAACCATATCCTACAAAAAAGTCAATCAAATAGCCTCCTCAATAGCCATTCCCCACAGTAATTTTTATTTTATTTTTTTGGTGAAAAAGGGATAAAAAGAAATGCTCCATAAAAAAGGGAAGAAAAATAAAATATGGGGTCATGTTGGGGGGGTGGCTCACCAAAATGTCTCCTTTTTCCTTGTCAGATTTGCCAGTTTTCGACTCTTGCTCCAAGAACTGAGAGGAAAATTCGAAGGTATATATGAAAACGAATAAATGGAAAAATAAACATGAAACTGAAAAACCCTTTTTCCTCTTTATCTTTATCTTTAGGTATTTTCCTCTCTGGAATTTCAAAACTTCACGCTTGTCCCTTGGTCATGTGTCCCTGCAATGCATCACATGGATTATTTTGTACACTTTTTAAGTCTTAAATATTTTCTATGAAAAAGTGGGTATTAAATTTTTAACCCTTTTTGTATTAAGGTGGGGACATTCATGTTGTTCTTTACCTGATTGCCTTAATTTGATTGTTTGTGATGTGGTATATATACTCAGCATAATCTGATTGAGATTTTTGTAATTTGAAAAATGGAATGAGATCACTTTTTCAATTTACCGATATTGATTATTTAGATTTGTTTTTATAAGTCACGACCTTGTTAAACATGTGCTGTTATAGTTTTAGCTACCAAAGATAGTGTTTGTGACACATATAGTTACATATGATGACCGAGTACTCTAGTTGGTTAAGAGAGAATAAAGAATTTTAAAATTTTACGTATCAGTAACAGAATTATGCTCGTCATTAATGATTTTCTAAAGTACCTAAAAATTAGGAAGGAAATGGATATATTAGTTGATACAAATTGTATGAGTATACATGTTATCGATATTGATGATTATATGTTTGCTTTTTTTAAGGTTTGAATGAATGTTTGTAAATGACATGTCAGTTACCATTCTACTTTTCAAAGATAGGGTGTTTGTGACACGTATAGTTATATGATGATCGAGTACTATCGTTGGTCAAGAAAGAATGGAAAACGTTTAAATGATATATTAATGACAAAATTATACTCATCGTTGGTGGCTCTATAGACTAACTGAAAAACCATAAAGAAAATGCATACATTAGTTGATATGAGTTGTATGAGTATATATGTATACACAATTCAAATACTTATCAAAATTTCACTTGAATTTATATTAACTTGGTCATCCAAAATGCATTTATCCTTACATTCAGAGGTTGTTTACTTTTTAACTTGAAACACAATTCAAATACTTATCAAAATTTCACTTAAATTTATATTAACTTACTTGGTTGTCCAAAATGCATTTATCCTTACATTTAGATGATTTTTACTTTTCATGATAAGATGGATTGATAAAATAACTAAAGTTAATTCACTCTTTATTTTGATGGATTAATGATGGATAGCTTAAATTTGAAATTATTTGACAATTCTACCCTTCAAATAATCAATCCTATATTTTATCAATCTTTCTTATCATGAAAAGTAAAAGGTATGAATTAATGTTTATAAAGCACATGGAGTTTACAGTTCTAATTACCGAACATAGGGGTTTTGTGACTTGTACAGTTACATATGTTGGTCGGGTACTACCTTGGTTGGTCAAGAGAGAATAAATTGTTGTTTAAAAATTATGTACCAACGACATAATTATACTCGTCATTAGGGATTCTCTAGAATAATCAAATTCATGAAGAACATGATAGGTTGGTATACATTAGTTGTTTGAATATACGTTACGTACAATTGAGACATTTTATAGTTCAAAATGCAATCATTTTTACATGCAAGTGTTTGAATTTTTTCGTTAAGTAATTTTACAACTTACAAATAGTAGAAGTCGACATTCTATACCAAATCAGGATGAATATCTTTATGCTTCATGCTCAAAGGAAAATGTGTAGGTATAATTAGTTCAAATTCATAAAAATAAAATAAAATTGCTATAGCTTGTTGGTGAATATTATTAACAGAAAAGATACAGAAGTGTGTAAAGAGTGTCAATTTAACTACTTTTAAGATTGATAGATAAATTTTTGAACTTTCAATTGATAAAAGAATTGTTTTAGCTCTCTATTTTTTTCGATCTGTATTATTGTCTCAGTTGGAACGTATACAAAAGACATAACAAATAAAAAATAAAAGAGAGGTAAAAGGAAAACAATATTAAATGATCGAGTAGAAATGTCTTCAATAGAAAGGGTTTAAGAGCTTGTGATAAATGCATTTTACAGATACATACAAATCACCGTCCCAAACACGTTACATGGACCCATGGGAGGGTGAGGAGTACTATTAAAAATCAACATATATATATATATGAGAAAAAGTTATTACCAAACTTTCGTATTATCTTGTAAATATCCAAAATAGTAATTACTATATATCACACATTGGTATATCTGTGGAATATGTGACCAAAGAAGAATAGCATGCCTATATTGGATGTGTGCGTGATTTTTAATTGGATGTTTCCTAAATTAGGACAATACCAGTTTAATGTTTATATCCCACACCATGAGCATTTTTCAATAATGCCCCAATATTTGATAAAGGGTACTGCTAAACGTACATAATATGTACGTACATAATGCCCTTCAATTTTTTTTAACCAAATTCGTTATTTATGGTAATAAAATCATTACTAAATTATCCCTAATTTATTTTGGAACAATTATATTATGAGATTATGTTTTATTTCTTTTCATTTTTTACTCAAATATTTATGGAAAAAAATTGTTCCCAAAAGGAGGGACCATGAAAAAAATTACGTTCACTTGCTAATTTATTTAGTTTTGGGTACTGGTTTATTTATCATTGAGGTTCACTTGCTGTAATACACAAGAAAATACACATAGTTTTGGGATACATATTTATTTATCATTGAGCGCCACAAAATGACGGTAATACACATAGTAATAAAATTGATTAAATATTACATTTATCATTCAATTGATTAGCAGATAAAAAATTGAAGACAAAAAATAATATAGACTACTAAATTTATTCAATCACTGTCAAAAATACTAAAGACAAAAGGTCTAAAAATTATTAAATATTACATGAATTTTTATATTTTTATGTATACACTAGGTCACTTGTAATTGTTTGCCTTTGGTCAAATCACACCTTTTACTCCACGAAATTTTTTCTAGGATCACTGACACTTTTTTATCTACACTTGCAGTCCAAACATCAATTGCAAAATAAGACTAACCTTCTTCAATTAATTCGGACACGTCCAAAGGGCGTTGCTGTTATAGATCTCAAGGATTCATACACGGATGTATTAGATGATCTACATGTATCTCTGGCTATAGAAACTTTGCTAGGGAAATATGTTGCTTTGAGTTGCAGTTTTCACTGGGATGGATATATTTGTTTCTTAATTTGTAGAGGTGTGAGAGAGAGTGGCTTGTAATTAAGTAAATTAAAAATTGTATTCTCCAAAATGAAAGATTTGGAAATCCTTTCCTTAATTATCATTATGGGTAATTAAGTAAATTATAAATTCAATTAAAATATCATTAATCTCTTAATTCCTAAAATGTGTAAAATGACAAAAATATCTAATTATATACGTACATATTATGTACATTTAACATTTTCCTTTGATAAATTATAAAGAGGCATAAAATCTTCCAATATTTCCAACATGTCTTGACGTGATATACACGTAGCATGTCGGAGTATGATGTGGAAATATATAGTTAAATAGTCAAGACAACGGCGTGCCACGTGAGATATTAAGAATTAGTTTTTATCATGACCTTTGGATATATATAACTATAGAAATGTTAAAAAGTTAAATATCAATTATATAATTTATCAAATCGTCTCAAAAAAGTTTATACTTTTTAAACATTAAAGCATAACTGAAAAACGCTCAAAAAATAAAGGGGTCTCTTGTGCGCGCCGCGCCGCGCAAAATGAGACCACCAATTAATTTTTTTATTTAATTAATTATTATTAAAATTATTTAATTTAATAAATAAGGATTTTGAATTAATAAACTTTAATCATGACTTAATAAATTTTAATTTTGAATTATAAAATTTAATTGGAATTAATAAACTCTAATCGTGAATTAATAAATCTTAATTTTGAATTAATAAATCTTCATTGGAATTAATAATAATTGTGAATTAATAAACCCTAATTTTGAATAATAAACCTTAATTTTGAATTAATAAACCCTAATGAATTAGTAAATCCTAATTTGAATAATAAGCCCTAATTTTGAATTAATAAACCCTAATTGTAAATTAATAAATCTTAATTATAAATTAATAAACCCTAATTATGAATTAATAAACCATAATTTTGAATAATAAATCCTAATTTTGGAAACTTTAATTATGAATTAATAAACCTTAATTGTGAATTAATAAATCATAATTATGAATTAATAAATTCTAATTTTGAATTAATAAATGAAAAATTAATAAATTTAATTATAAATTAATAAAATCTAATTATCCTTACTATAATTAATATATAATTATTTTAACAAAAAACAAGGGTGAGCTCACGGTGAATCGGAGCTCACCCAAGTTTTTGTCAAAATTAAAATCTCAACCGATATTTGCCTTTTATATGGTTGTGTAAGAGAAATTCATAATTACTACTCCAACTGTGGCAAGCCACATTAAACCACATTTTTATTTTCTGTGTACTAATAGACTTATAACTTTTGTTCTCCAAAAACAATATTGATATGTACACTGGGAAGATTATAATGACGTATGTTTTGTAGATCTATAAGACTTGCATCTGCATAAGACTATTAAAGAAAAATAATAAATTTAAAAAATCCTAACTTATTTTTTTTGAAATAATTTAAGATCTTTTTCTTTCTATTCTGAAATATTAGTTTTAACAACTCCTGAGTAGGGGTGAGCAAAATGTCCAATAACAAGAATAACGAACCGAACCAAACCGAAATATCTAATTTGGTTCGGGTAAATCGATTATTCGGACAATCGTTATAACCGAAATATATGTTTTAGTAGTATGGTTTCGATCGGGTATGAGTTTTTACCCGAATATCCGATACCGAAATTTATATTTATATATAGTATAGTAATATTATCATTAAAATAAATAGTTGCCCTAAATTGAACTTTAAATTTGGTGTTTTGAGAAGATTGTAGCATTTTATGAATTATTCGTATTTGGCAATGTTTTTGAACTTTGAACTTTGAACTTATGAAGATTGTTGGTAATGAGTTGTTTAGTATTTGACAATGTTATTTATGAATATTGCAAACTAGTTATTTGTTGAGTATTAGAATATTTTTGTATGTTTTGTTTAAAATTCGAATTAAAGTAAAATTCGGTTTTATCCGAAATATAAATAATTTTCGGTTATTTTGGTTTAGTAACCAAATTATTTCGGTTTAGTTGGATATCATTTCTAAAATTTGGTTATTTTAATTTGGATATTTTTTTGGCCATACCGACCAAATAGAATCTCACCCCTACTCCTGAGTGGTGCGTGTCTATTTTATTGTAGTTCTTTTCTCTCTCTTTTTTTTTGAGCTAAACTCATGGTGCAGACAGTTTAATGACCATAATTAGAATTTAATTAAACGTTTATATGAATTAATAAAGTTTAATTAAAACTACAATTAGTTTCCTAATTGATCTCCAATTAACTTCCTAACCATTCGTTAATAATAATTAATTTAATGATTGTGGGCGTCGCACGGAAGTTTTTGTATTTTTCTATCTTAATTTATTTACCAGTTGGATCCGTTTGCGACTCGATTGCTCCATTTGCGGTTACGATAGATCTTGATTTGTTTCTAAACTTGGTCACTGTACTAAATTGGTAACAAATTAAGTGTTCAAACCGAGGCTCGAAAGCAACGAAGCGATCACCTGCTGGTCTCAAGATATGGGAAAAAATTCGTCTTTTTAAACGCATGTTTCTGACCCCTCGTGTTCAGGGTTTGGCCGATTGAGACCTATTTATTGATTGGTTTATTCAATCAATACTGTAGTGTAGCTATTGGACATACCGAAAGACCTCCAAACATATTGAGTAGTTCTTTTTGCCCCTATCGAATACCGTTATCTCGTCTTTGAGCCTATTGATTTCAAGAAGTACCCTACAGCCAAGCCGATATACTGGCTCCACATTGGTCCTAGGTTAAGTAGATCAGCTGAGATTGAAGTTCCTCGGCTTTTCAAGGGCAAAAGAAGAGGTGGCAAAGTTGACTAAAGAAAAACTAAGTTAGGAATCGTGATATGACCTCATAAAAGAAACTATTGATATAATACATAATTCTGACCTTCTCAGTTACTCATCAAATGACACTCAGTTTATATCTTTAATATTTTAGGCTTTTTCAAGGAATAAAGGACTATTTTTGGAAAAGCGGTGAATAGTTTTTAAAGATGAACAATTTGTTGCATACATGGAAATATTTGAAATTGGTGTGGAATTCTAAAGGCAGACTATTATTCAGTGAACAATGTGGCACATACTCGAATAATATGAAACATATATGAATAAGTTGGAAGGTCAAATATTGTCCTTGTTTCTATAAATTACTGTATTCTTCGTGTCTCAGTTCACTATTGTTTATCAAAGATGCCCCAGGCAAAGCATTATAATATTACTAATCATGCATGTCATCTTTAATTGGGTTTCATTTGGTCTTTTATATTTCATCACCTCATCTACAAGGAAGTATGCTTTCACTCTAGACATACTCACGCACGTTATTTGCTCTAGACATTGAATGTTGAATATTCTAAACTCATTTCTTGCACGGAATCTGATTTGAGACCGTGGGTCTCAAGGCGCATTTCTAAGGTGAAGGACTCCTCTAACTTTGACATTGAATTTGTAGCCTTTGCTATGACCAAAACTTGTTGTGTTCATACTTGAGGCATTCTAGGAGCTCAACAACTTCATCTTTCAACACACTCATCTCCATTACCTAAGATAACCTTTTCTTTTTCTTACTGGATCTTCAACTCCGATATAACACTAATATAAAGTGTAAAGCTATTTTCTATATATGTCATAAATTAATACATGCAATATAGAGAGTTTCTGATAAGAAAAAAATTTGTCGATTGACTTTAGTAGCTTTAGCATTGCCATTAATGCATAACAATCACTCTTCTTTTTTTCCTTTTTATTTTCAACGTATGATTCAAAATTCAAATTTAAAGAGTTGATAATTGAGTCACTAATTTTAGAGTCAATATATATATATATATATATGGAACCCACGACCTCACACGTATGTACAATAGTCTGCAAGTCATACAAGATGAATAAGTCACACTTGAAACATCGGGTGTAATAGACTCAAACTTATAGAAGCATTAGTGAGATTTGAACACGAGACTTTTTGACCACATAACCCACTTTACCACTAGATCCTCCCAAAGGGGGAAAAAAGTTATTAGATTGTACATGTATTGAGAATTTCTATATTTTTAAAAGTAATCGTTAAATGTTACACCAAAATAATCATGTCTAGCCAATTACTATTCAACATTAAAAAGAATGTCATATGAAATTGAATGTTGTTGCCTGACACTGTAACTCAAACCCATTATTAATTAAATTTATGAGTTTTGATATATTATTTACATTAGCAATTTCACTAGTTAATGGCTATTAGTCCAATTAACCCTTGAAAGTGAGACACACCATAAATTAATTGTATAATGCGATGATACATTAAATTAGTTATTATTATTATTAGTATTTATTCTTATTATTATTATTATTATTATTATTATTATTATTATTATTATTATTATTATTATTATTATTATTATTATTATTATTATTATTATTATTATTATTATTATTATTATTATTATTATTATCCCAACAAAATATATTTTAAGAAAGAACAAAACACCGCAATGGAATATGATTTAGTAAAAACTAAGTTTAGACTTTTAAAATATAATAATTTAAAAATTGACAAGCCGTACCGTTGATTGGCTCAATAAATGTTTGGACTGGTTGAACCAAAAGTCTATTTCTTGGGCAAACCTTATCGAGTGGACTAACCTATATTACAACACTAATTATTATTTTAAGAAAAATAGCTCAAATTTCTTGAAAAGGGATCACGAACATAATTAATATGCATGTTTTTAATGTACAAGATGAAAAAGAAATACGATATTCTACTCAAAATATAATCTCTAAGGAGGGTTGCACCACCAGATTTATTTGGCATAGAGCCAAATAAATGTTTCATTTTTTCTTGTGTTACATTCAGCCTTCAAAATAAATATTTTGACAATATTGCAGCTCATAAAATTCATACATAAATAGTTTTATTCACCTTTTACTCTAACAGACATAATGTGTAAATTGAACGTTAATTTATTAATTTTTCATGTTATTTTTTCAATCTGACTTTTGCATGGAGCTAATTGATTATCCTTTAGGAAAAATACATAATTTTAACATGATAAATTGATTTTGTGACAATTTTAGCCGAATAAATCAATAATACATCAATCAAGCTTAATGAAGATTTTGTGACAATTTTAGTCCATAAGTGATTTTTGGCACCAAAAAGCAAAGTCCGTCCCGAAAAATGACATACAGAAATCACAAATTAGAAATATCGTTGGAAAAGGATTCACGGGCTACATGTTATTTGCAGTGCCAATTATACTTTTTGATGCCGAAAAATCACTTACGGATTAAAATTGTCACAAAATCAATTCATTAGACTTGATTAAAGTATTATTGGTTTATTATGCTAAAATTGTCACATAATTAATTTATTAGGCTAAAATCATGTATTGTTCCTTATTATTATTTAATGAAGCCCTGAAACAAATCTTTTTAACTATAGTTAGGCTCATACAATTCGATATATTAAATAGTCTCCTTCACTTATGACCGGTATTCCTTTTTTAATCCGACTTGATTAAGGTATATTTACTTTTCATGATATGATAAACTGTTAAAATATATGATTAAATATTTAAATGATAAATTGGTCAAACAAAGTTAAAATTGATTAATCTATCATCAATCCATTAAAATAAACAATGAATTAACTTTAATTATTTTTATCTATTCATTATATCACTTGAAATAACCTATTATTATTATTATTATTATTATTATTATTATTATTATTATTATTATTATTATTATTATTATTATTATTATTATGAGATTTCCTAGAAAAAGTCTGATGAAGCTGGAAATAAAAGTTTGAGGGCTTCATGCAACAAAAGTACATGCCCGGAAACTATAAACAGTATAGAAATAGGGTCAAATTACATTAGTTATATATTTACATTTATTTTATTTATTTAAGAAGGTTCAACTAATTCCACAAAGAGAAACCCTAAGACATATCCATGAACGTTACGCATTTTGCATGGCCCCACCACCCACAGTTATATTACCAACAATTAGATTTCTTGATAAAAGTATCTGGTCGTTTGTACAACTTTGACCATCTTTTAATTGACTCGAGTAATTGCGCAGTTTGCATAACTTTCCTATTAAATTTTACTTTCTTTTTAAGGCAACATAAAACGTATATATTTCATTCAAAATTATGCTCAAGTTTTCATTGTATATTTGACCAAACATATGTATTCAGATGTTATAATCATATTTACAGTGGAATATACAAAATTAAAAAAAGCAATCTATGAAATATTGGAAATCGATTTGTCAAATTGTGATAGTTTCCGATCTATATATGTATATAATTTTCATACCATCTCTTAGGAAGTTGGATTAGTTTAATAGTACGATAAACTCCTAAAAAGTAGAGCCAATTGTTTTGCAAGATGGTAATGGGACAGTGGTGTGAAAACAAGAAGCTAATTAACATAATAAAGATGTGTGGCAAATGTTGTATTGGTCCAACTACCATTTTCATTGCCACCCCTCAATCTCAAGCATATCATCTGTCGCCATTTATCACTCCCTATATTCTATACATTCTATATGCACACGCTATCTACAAATTATTACATGTATATCACCAAACGATAATTTATCCCTCAATGTACACATTAATACACCTATCGATGACTAAGATTTACCAAAGATTTCTTTTTCATGTTGAAATAACATATACGTGGTGATTTATGTAACACTATTATCTTATAGTGCATACAGATAATAACTTGTGACCAATATATATATATATATATATATATGGAATGGTTAACGTGAGAACTACTTTTATCGTGAGAATGTGAGAATAAAAAAATAATGAATTCATTGTGAAAGTTAATGAATTCGCTGGAAAAGTTACTGAATCCAAAAAACTGAAATTTTCGCCCCCCATGGGATTCGAACCCGGGTGAAATTTTTGAATTTTTAAATTCAATACCTTATACAAAGGATTCGTTAACTTTCATAGTGAATTCATTTGGTTCTTAATTTTTAGGATAAAAATAGTTATCATTTGAACCTAAATATATATATATATAGGGGATGGTTCTTGTGAGAATGAAAATAAGTGTAGGAAATATGAATAGATATGTAAGTCTAGCATATCTTTCATATTTGTGTAGCACAATCAGAATTACTATGTTGCACATGTTAGTTTAGCACATATTTCATCTCTTCGTAACACATATGCTAAATATATTAGTTTACACATCTTTCATTGCAGCGTAGCACAAGAAGGTTTCTAGTGCTGCATAGTAATTCGCATAGCACACAAAACACAAAACTGTAGCACAATGAAATTAAATCTCAACCATTGATCCAACGAATCAAAGGCCCATATTCATTCTCATTTCCTACCAAATTATCATTTCCTACCTGATCCATCTATATATATATATATATATATATATATATATATATATATGTGTGTGTGTGTGTGTGTGTGTGTGTGTGTGTGTGTGGAGTGGATCAAATGAGAATTCCAATTTTTTTGATAACTAAGAACTAATGTGGTCCATTCATTTTTATAATCTAACGATCAAGATTAATTATAAATAGTTTATTTTCCTCATATTTTAATGATAACTATTTAGCTCTAAAATCAAGGGATTTTATATATTGATTTTTGTAATTATTCTCATATGCACAATTACAACAATTACATGCACAACAACATGAATTACATGAACATTGTTTAGTATGAATTTGTGCGTATTCTTGATATTGTTTTGCATATCATTTTCAGTGGTTTGTCCTATTTATGCCGTTGGTTTGATTAGTATTTGTCGAATTGAACTTATTTGGTTTATTTTGATGTTTTGCAGAAATATGGCATTAAATAGGATGAAATTTATCTACCAAGAATGATCCTATATTGAAGATCATCTCGATAGGAGTTCGTAGGTGCAATCGGATCTCAATTCGGAGTTCGGACGAGAGAGAACGGAGCTAAACAATGAAGTCGCGCACGCGCATGCGCGAGCACGTCCGGCGCTGGGAACGCCTCGGCGTGCGCTCCACAGCCCAAACGCACGTTTGCTTCAGCACAACCGGCGCTGGCGATCCCGTGGCCCCCCGCGCCCATTCTTCTCAGCAACGCGCCACCGCCGCGCCTCTATATCTTCTGGCAACGCGCGCCACGGCCGCCTCACGCCCAGGCCCATTCTTCATAACGCGGCCATGGTGCACGACACGGCCGCACCTCACGCCTCCAGTGCCCATTCTTCATAACGCGTCCACGGCCGTGCCGCGGCCACGGCCGCGTCTCGCGACGTTCTCCATGCCGCGTCCGGTGCTTCGTCATCAGTCCGGTGCTGGTGCTTCACCATGCCGCGTCCGCGCCGTCATCGATCCGCTGGGTGCTTTGGCTTTTCACTCCAGAGAGTCCTCGCGTCCGGCGCTTCGTTGCGTCCGGCGCTGGACTCTATTTTTGGGCCCCAATTCGACTGATTTCGTGGGCTTTCTCAAGGGTTTATTAAATTAGAACAGCCGCGGCTCTCATCAGGGATACTCTCTCTCAGTTCGCGGCTCTCAGTTCTTATTTTGGGCTCACTGCTGCACGGTTCTTCTTCAGATTTTGGAAATTCTTGAGCAACTTATCGATACAATCTCAGTTTAATTTCAGTTTAATTCCTGTCTTTTATTTCTTAGAATGAATAATTTAGTTTATCGCTTTTCGCTGTTGGATTAATCTATTGGATCTATCAATTATTATTATTGGATTTTCATGTTCCTACGATTTACATTGCTTAATGATTTCCTGCTTTCGATTAATTCATGTTCTTGTTGGATGATTGATGATTATGGTTTATTTGCAATTAGATTCAGATTAGAGCTTGACAAACCCTAAGAATAGGATTGCTCCTGCTTTTGTTTATTGCTTTGATTTATTGCTTTCGTAGTTCAACTAGGGATTGACAACCCCTGGTTTATATTTATTGTTTTAATAGTTTAGCTCGGGATTGACAACCCCTAGCTTAGGATTGCTGTTTATCTTTTCCGTATTTCAATTCTTGCATGTTCAAACCCTCGTTGGTATTAGAATGTTTATGTTTTAATTGCTTTCTGTGCGCGATACGAACAATAGCCCTGTTAAGTTTTCCTTGAGAGACGACTAGGGTTAACTTTCCCTACTATAACACCTCATTCGATTAGGACTCAATTAAGAGTATACTTTTGATTGAAACAAACATAACAATGAATTAGAATGTATAGCATGCACAAGAACTATGATTACATGAACAACAACATGAATTATATGAACAACGAAGAATAGAATGTGAAATATCAAAATAACAAAAATTTAGGGATTTGAGTATTTTTATCATTAAATAATTATGAGTCGTCCGATCTTATTTAATCTAACGGTAGTTATTGGTTCTTAGTTCTTATCTAAGAGGTGGTTCTCTCTATAACCAATCCATATATATATATATATATATATATATATATATATATATATAAAGGTTGGGTTCTTATATTACTAGATCTCTAAATAGATTTTGAAAGAAAGAAAAAGAAAAAGAGATGGCGAATAACAACAAACAATAGATTTTGAAAGAAAGAAAAAAAAAGAAAAAATTGAGAACAAAATTGTTGGATTTTGAGAAAAAATAGAAGATGAATTTGATAGATGATTGAAGAATCGAGAGAGATGGTGGCTATGGCGGTAGTTCACAGTGAATTCGTCGGTAATCGGGGAAAGAGATGGCGAAATTGATGGAGAATGATGGATTAGAGATTTGCTGTCGAAAACCATAAAACTGCATTTAACAAAATATAAAACTACATTGAACAAAACATAAATTGCATTGAACAAAACATAAAAATGCATGTTGGCACGAAACACAAACATGCATTTAACAAAGTACGTTCATGCATTTAACAAAACATGTTCATGCATTTAACAAAACGTAAAAATACATTGTTGGCTAACAGCGCACGAGCGATCGCCGAAGCGACGTGCGAGCACGAGCGTACGCTGGGTGCGAGCTTCCAACCGCATGTATTATTGTGTTTAATTGCATGCATTTTTGTGTTCATTTGAATGCATAAGTCAGTTCAACTGAATGTATGGTTTTTTTTCGAATCACATAACAAATCAAATTACTAATCTATCCTTACTGTAGTGAAATTAAGGAAATTAAGCTTAAAAAGTTCGAAAAAATCCCAATCATAGGGTCTATAAGATGAGTGGATGAGATTGAGTACTATATACTATCTCAGGCTCGGGTCCTATTTGATCATTCCTATACCGTAGTACCCAGTCCTTAGATAGTATATAATATTCAATCTAGACCACACGTTTTGAACATGTGGCCGTACCACAAGCTGACATGTAGCAACTCCTTTTAATTTTGGCAAATGGCAAAATGGAAAAAAAGTAAATCAGCCTTCTTCTTCTTCTTCTTCTTCTTTTTCGACGGCAGCGGGCGCGGAGGCACCGACGGACTGCAGTAGCAACATGCATGAAAAACAACAAAGAACAAATTTGAAAGAAAGAAAAAGAAGAAGAAAAAATTGAGAAAAAAATTGATGGATTTTGAGAAAAAAAAAATAAAAGATGAATTTGATAGATGATTGAATAATCGAGAGAGATGGTGGTTATGGAGGTGATTCACGGTGAAATTCATCGGCAATCGAGAAAAGAGATTGCGTAATTGATGGAGAATGATGGATGAGAGATTTGCTATCGAAAATCATAAAATTGCATTTAATAAAATATAAAATTACATGTTGGCACGAAGCACAAACATGCATTTAACAAAACATGTTCATGCATTTGATAAAATAAGCTAATGCATTTAACAAAACGTAAAATTACATTGTTGACCAACGGGCACTAAGGGGTGCCAGAGCGTGCACTGAGACAATGCGCGAGCACGAGCGCGCGCTCCCAATCTACATGCATTATTGTGTTCAATTGCATGCATTTTTATGTTCATTTAAACGAATAAATCAGTTCAACTAATGCATGGTTTGTTTTTCGCAATCACATAACAAATCAAATTACTAATCTACCCTTACTGTAGTCGAATCAGTGAAATTAAGCTTAAAAATCAAAAACCTCCATCATAGGATTTATTAGATGACTGGATGAGATTGATTACTATATACTATCTCAGGCTCAGGTAATATTTGATCTATCATCTATATAAGGTCGATTTTTCGTAGTACCCGATCCTCAAATAGTATGTAGTACTCAATCTATACCACATATTTTGAACATGTGGTCACATCAGAAGCTGACTCGTTATTTTTTTAATTTTTATAAGGGTAAATTGGGTAAAAATGAATAATTAACCTTCTTCTTCTTCTTCTTCTTCTTCTTCTCTTCTTCTTCTTCTTCTTCTTCTCTCATCTTCCGATTTTTTACAACGGTTTTTTACAACGGTGACGGCGCGACCACGGACAACGGCTTTTAAAAGAATAAAGAGAAGAAAAATAAGATTTTGAGAAGAAATTTGAGGGAAAAAAAGATGTGGATTTTCAAGGATCGAGAGACTTGGTGGTTATGGCGGTGGTTTACGAAAAAGTTCGCCGGTAATCGGAGAAGAAAGTGGCAGAACTACGGAGAAAGATAATGAGGAGTTTTGCTGTCGAAAATGAAGCATGCATACTACAAAATGTAAAAATATATACCACAAAACATCAACATACATTCTATTGGATTTTCTCTCTTTTGTCTATGTCTATTCTCTCTCTTCCATCTGTATAGCTCTTCATGTCAGTTTAGTTGTTTAGTTAAAGCAGTTAGTTTGTTAACTGTTACTTAGTTATTCGGTTAGTATGTTAGATTTCTGTTATGCCTTTGCTTATATATTTGTGGTCACGTTTCCTCTTCAATGATATTTTTGAAATTTTTTCATTTGTTAATCATCTTTCTTAGTTTTAGCTTATCTTCAGTATGGTATCAGAACTACATCAAAGCTATACAGATTACTTTTAAGAACGCTTTGCTCTACGACTTTCGTGATCTCTGTCGTTTTCAAAAAAAAATTCGACATGGTTTCCTCTTCTACTTCAACATATTCTCTTCCAAATCTACATCCAATGATTCTACGATTGGATCGCAACAACTATTTGTTTTGAAAATTCAAATTCTCACTACTATTCGAGCTCATGGTTTTGATGATTTCCTCTCTTCCACTATTGTGCCTCCATTGCAACGACTTCCGTCTACATCTGCAACTGCTACTTCTACTCCCAACCATGAGTTTTTGGAATGGATTCGCAAGGATCAGTTTCGCATGAGCTGAAGGCTCTCATCTATTGGAGAGTCTATGTTAGGACATGTAGTGCGTTGTACTTCTGCTAGCATGATCTGGCGTGTTCTGGAGCAGCTCTTCCATTCTCAATCATGTGCTCGTGTTCTTCAATTGAAAAAGATGCTTCACTCTCAGAAGAAATGGGTGTTGTCCGTGGATGAGTACTTTCTTCAGATACGCAACTATGTTGATCAACTCAATGCGATTGGTCATGGTATTGTTGATGAAAATCTTGGTGATTTTATTCTTGCAGGATTTGGAGCTGATTATGAATATGTAGTTGTCAATCTTTTGCCTGATCTGAGGCTTTGAATCTTCAGGAGATGCAATATGCTCTTCAATGTCATGAAATCTGCCTGCAACAAAGTGTTTATTCGCTACCCTGAGATTCAATGGCTCATTTTTATTCAGTGTGGTCGCCGTGGTTTTTGTGGTCGTGGTGGTGTAAATGATGATCTTTTCTCTGATTTCAAATACTCTGGCAAATCTCCGATGGTTTGTCAACTTTTTGGTCGTACAAATCATGTGGCACTCAAATGTTATAAACGATTTGATGTCAATTTTACAGGTGCTAAAAATCAGTCGCAAAATTCTAATCCTCAAGCCTACTTAACAGATTTTCAGGCTGCTCATGAGTATGAGTTTGATGAAGAAGAAGAAGGAGTTTGGTCTGTTGACAGTGGTTCCACCAATTACATCACAAAAAGCATGAATAATCTTCACCTTCCTTCACCATACACTGGATCTGAAGCACTCACAATAGGTAATGGTAGGTCTATTTCTATTCAGTCTATAGGATCCAACTCTATTCATTCTTCATTCACCTCTTTACTTCTGCTCAACAATATTCTCTTTGTTCCCCAAATTATAAAAAAATTGATTAGCATATCTCAATTTACAAAAGATAATCAAGTTGTATTTGAATTTCATGAATCTTGTTATCTTGTGAAAGACAAGAAAACAAACAAAATTCTACTGATGGGCAAACTTCACAAGGGCCTGTATCAGATTGGTCTCTCCAAGCTTTGTGTGAATTCTACCAATTCTTCAAGTTCTCTTGCTTCTCAGCCATCCCACAATGGTGCTTGTTTTTATGTTTCTGTTTGTCCTTGTCATACGGTTCCTATTTCTACTTGTGTATCATCTATCTCCATCTGTAACAATGACAAGAGAGTGAGCAGTCAACAAGCTTCTTATTCTGATACTCCTATTTTTTGTAATCTATATATTCCATCTTTTCCTTACCTACCTATCTCTCATATTTCTTCATTGTCATCTGATCCCGAGTCTACTAATTCTTCTTATTCCTCTCCCACACCCCCAGCTGCTACTTTCACTAATTCATCTCCACCATCTACTTCTCATCCTCCTATTCTATCAACCACTTCAAATGATCACCCCATGATTACACGATCTAAACATGGTATTAGTAATCCTAAAGTTTACTATGTTATCATCACCTCACATTCTGCTTTCATCTCATCTAACTATTCATCCTCTTCTATTCCATCTTTACCATTATCATTGGATGATGCTCTTCAGGATCCAGGATGGTTTGCTGCTATGGAGAAAGAGATTGATGCCATTACTGGTAAGGGTACATGGAGGTTGATTCCTCCTAGCTCTGATCACAAAGTTATCAGCAACAAATGAGTGTTTAGGGTCAAGCTTAATCTTGATGATACTCTAGACAAACTAAAAGTAATGCTTGTTGCTCGGGGTTTTGAACAATTGGCTGGAGTAGATTTTCTTGAAACTTTTCAGTCCTGTAGTTAAACCTTCAAGTAGATTTTCTCTCTTGCGGCAACAAAAGGATGGCTATTTTAGCAAATAGATATGAACAATGCCTTTCTGAACGGGGAGTTAACTGACACCATTTATATGATGCAGCCTGTTGGATTTGAAATCCCAGTCATCCAGATTATGTTTGTCAGTTAAAGAAAGCTATCTACGATATCCTCGGGCTTGGTATGATACTCTTAGAACTGAAATCTCAACCCTTGGTTTTCAACTGTCAGCTTCTGATTTTTCTTTCTTTTTCAAAAGGGATGGTTCCTCCTTGACTCTTATACTTGTCTATGTTGATGACATATTGGTGACTGATGATGATCCTAATTTGGTTTCTACTATTGTTGATCATCTTCATGCTAAATTCTCTGTAAAAAATTTGGATAATGTGAACTATTTTCTTGGTATGGAAGTTCACAAAGTTGGTAATAGCTTTGCTCTTGGTCAGCAAAATATATTCATGATTTGCTGCTAAAAACTAAAATGGTGGATTCTAAGCCTTGTTCTACTCCTATGACTCCGTAACTAAGTTGTGTAAAGATGTAGGTACTAGTTTTGTTGATCCTACACTTTATAGAAGAACCGTGGGTGCTTTGCAATATCTCACTCTCATCAGACTAGATATTGCCTTCACGGTTAACAAGTTAAGTCAATATCTTTCATCACCAACTGATCACCATTGGGTTGCTTGCAAGAGGTTGCTACGGTATCTTAAAGGGGTTGCTTCCATGTGACTATTTTTTCGTCCTTCCTCTTCATCAAAAGTTAGAAAGCTTTACTGATGCTGATTGGGCTAGTTTTGTTAACGATCGACGTTCTACATGAGGGCATTGTATCTTTTTTGGTCCAAATCTTATTACTTGGTCTGCTAAGAAAACAATATGTGGTGTCTCGTAGTAGTGCTGAATCTGAATTTCAAAGTTTAGCTACTGCTACAATTGATGTTGTTTGGCTACAATCTCTTTGTGCTGAGCTTGGTGTTATTCCTTCTTCTCCTCATAAGCTATGGAGTAACAATACTAGTGCAGTAGTGCTATTGCTATTGCTATTGCTATTGCTATTGCTATTGCTTGGGAATCCTGTCTTTCATGATAGGAGGAAGCATATAGAGATTGATGTCCATTATGTGAGAGAAAAGGTTATGGATGGTACAATTGAAGTCGGTTTTGTTCCTTCTCAAGATCAAGTTGCAAATGTGTTCACAAAGCCGTTATCTGAACCTAGGTTTTGCATGTTGAGAAGTTGGTTGAATCTTGTAGCTACTGAATCGAGCTAGGTCTATCGGCGGTGTATTGGATTATCTCTCTTCTCTCTACCTCTGTTCTCTCTCTTCCATCTGCATAGCTCTTCATGTCAGTTTAATTGTTAGTTAGTTGTTTAGTTAAAGCATTTAGTTTGTTAACTATTAGTTAGTTATTCTGGTAGTCTATTAGATTTATGTTATGCCTTTGCTTATATATTTGTAGTCATGTTTCCTCTTCAATGATATATTGAAATTTACATTTGTTAATCATCTTTCTTAATTTTAGCTTATTTCAACACATTCTATAAAACATAAATATGCATACTAAAAAATATAAACATGTATATTTTCTAACAAAAATATCCATATTACAAAACAACAACCTACATACGACTAAACACAAATATGCATGCTTTAAAAAAGAAAATCATAAGTTTCTCATTCACGATATCTCTCTTCATATACACAAACACCTATCTTGTTGATCATTTGCTTTCTTTATTGTTGATAATTGTATTCTTTTGAATTATGAAGTTAGAAGTAATCGATCTAAACGTGATAATAAATTTTGGAGAAATCAATCTCGTATGCATTTTGTGTTCAACATTATGCATTTTTATGTTCAATCGTATGTGGTTTTCTGTATAATAATATGAATGAAGTTTCTCGAGAAACAAATCTCATGCAGTTTTTTTGTTAACACATATACAGTTTTGTGTTCAAACATATGTAATTTTGTGTTCAAACGTATGCAATTTTCTATTTTAAAACATGCATAATTTTTTTATCATATAAAAAATCAAATTACTAATATACCCTTACTGTAGCTAAATCAGCGTCCAATGGCTTCAAAATCTGAAAAAAAAATCCCCACCATGCATAGGATCTATGAGATTAATGGATGAAATTGAATACTACATACTACCTCAGACTTTGATACTATATGTTTTATATATATATATATATATATATATATATATATATATATAACACAAACACATATTCTTGTGGTCTTTTTTTTTTCTTATTCTTTTAATTGTTGCCATCGTCATCGGTAAAGTAAATAGACCACATGACCATTTTACCATTAAATAGGGAAATGATCATATCTATCTATCTATATAATAGATAGGGGTGATTTCGGTAAGAATGTTTACATATGTAAAAAATAAGAATGTATCATAACCATAGATCAAACCCAAATTTATGGTCCAAATTAAGTTAAAATTAATTGATGATGTCAGTCATTATTTTTTGTGATTTACAAATAAGACATAAAAATGGTATTAAAAAGAAATACATCATCATCCCATAAATCTTGCCACAGTCCTTAAATATAGGAATTCATTCGCCTATTCTAAATCTTCATAAAATATAGCACATATTGAATAAATTTGTTGCACATATATATAATGAAAATATTGCACTATTCGTGGAATTAAATATTGTACGTTTTTTCTTTTTTCTTTTTTGTATTGAAGGTGGAATGTTGATTGTTGCACGTATAAGATAATCTGTAGCACATTTATAACATAGACTCTGCTCAATTTACTGTTGCACAAACTATATTACAACAAATCCTTAAAATCAAGGAACAAAATTACTAATATAAATTTTAATTAATCCAAGGAATTTAAAATGTAGCATATGTAGTTATGAACTACAGCACAACGTAAATTAATATTGTTCATTGATTTACTAAAATCAATTGCTTAGATTTATTCTTATTTCTTACAAATAATTCAATTCCTACATGATCCATCATATATATATATATATATATATATATATATGGAGTAGTTATTGTAAAAATTATTTTTAACGTATAAACTACGAACTCCTGAATTTATCGCGAAAGCATCTGAATTCGTCGTGTAAGTGTCTGAATTCAGAAAAAATAAAAATTCGCTCATCATGGGATTGTGTTTGAATCCATCAAGTAAGGTGATGAATTCACCGTAGATCTTCACGAATCAAGTGTTGAAATGGTTCCTATTTTATACTTTAAGATTGGTTTGTATTTGATCTCATAAGAACCATTTTTAACGTGAGAACTAAGAACCACATAAATTCGTTATGAACAAAATAAATCCGATATGAAAGTTAATGCAGTCGGTAGAAAAGTTAATAAATCAAAAAATCCTGAATTTTCACTCAGAGTTAGAATCCTACGAGAGGCAAAAAAATTCTATTTTTTTGAATTCGGTAACTTTCCCAGCGGATTCATCAACTTTCACAACAAATTCATCATTTTTTGATTCTCAAGTTCTCATGATAAAAATGGTTCTCATGTTTTATATATATAGTGAGGTTCAAAAAAGAATTATTTTTGACGTGAGAATGGAGAACCACAAGAATTCGCTATGTAAGTTGATGAATCCAAAAATTTAAAATTTTCACCAGGGTTCGAATCGTATAAAAGGTGAAAATTCCATTTTTTTGGATTCAGTAACTTTCTCGATGGATTCATCAATTTTCAAAGCGAATTCATCATCTTTAGGTTCTCACATTTTCACGATAAAAATGATTTTTACATTGTGGTAAAAATTAATCTGTTCTTTTTATTTTTGTATGATGGTAGTTATGGTAAGAAAAACCATAATATAATATATAAAATACATTAACATAAAAAAATATTAGTGTCTGCATAAATTGTGATTTTTTGGTTAACACGGGGAAAAAGTTATCATAACCATCATCATATATATAAGTGTAAATATATATGTAGGGAATGATATTGTAAAAATCTTCCTTATAGTGTAAACTATGAATCAATGAATTTATCTGATACACTGTCAAAATATATAAATTTATCGTGAATGTTGATGAATTCAAAAAAATAGAATCTCGTTCCTCATGGGACTCAAAACCCAAGTGTACGAATTCATCCATCAAAATAATAAATTCATTGTAGATCTTCACGATCGAATGATTGAAATTGGTTATATCGTATATACTGAGATTGACTGGTATTTGGTTCAACTCCTATATACTCATTCTGTTCTATTTTAAGTGTCCTATTAGCATTTTTTTTCTTATTTTAAAATAAGTGTCATAGTTCATAATTCGAGAGTAAAATTATGATATATTTTCTATTTACCCTTATTTAATACCTTTGAAATTTGATAATTAGTTGTATGAATACATTTATAATGGTAATTAATGATGTTACAAATATAAATTTACTTACTTTCTTGGTTTGTGCGATTTGACGACAAGAAACACTTAAAAAAGAACGAGAGAGTATATATAATATACATATACGGGTGAGTTCTTGTAAGAATGCAAATATGGTACGAAAATAGGAAAGTTGCACTGAATAAATATGTTGCTCTAGATTCAGTGCAACGTTCACTGTTACGCAACAACTTCATATGTTCAGTGTAATAACGTTATACTTTCAGTGCAGCTTTTGTACTTTTCATACCATATTTATATTCTTATATGATCTTTCTCCTATACATACATACATACATACATACATACATACATACATAACAATACATCTACCTGATTAAATTCTAATTAGTGATTACTAAATTCTAATTAGGAACTATTAGATTCTAATTAGATTTAATTAAGATGCATGCACCATACATTCAAATACACACAAGTTTTTATCCATATATATACACTTCCAATTGGACATAAAATATAAATAGCTCTACCGATTTTTCATTTGTTGCGGAACTATAAGTTTTTTTTAAACTTATTTGATATATAGAGTTTACCATCTTTTCAATCTTAAATATTCAATTCTTTGAGCAATACAAAATCTTACCATAACAAACTCCATCAACAAGCTCATCATTCCTCCAACCACAAAGCTAGAAAAAAAATCGAATTAAAAAATCAAAATTAAATTACAGCCACTATATTCAACAAATTAAGTTCCAACATCATAATTCTCAAAGCCATTATTCAAACCCGAGCACCATGACTTGGTTAAGAGGATGTTTGGCTGAGCTTATAAGCTCCCAAAAATAGCTTATAAATTATTTTTAAGCTTAAAAACAGCTTATAAACTGTTTTTGGGAACTTATAAGCTCAGCCAAACACCCTCTGAATGTCACGATCAAGTCAAGACTTGGGCCTTCGATCAATACTCATTTTCCTCATTAAAAAAAAAACGATTTCGAGAGCACTAACTAGGGAGGTGCCAAGCAAGCAAACTATTGTTATTCTAAATTTTGTGAAAAGAATTTCAAACTTTATAAAGTCAGAATTGGGTAGCAAATTGAAGAAATTATATATACTTAGCGTGATTGTTGATTTACATACGCCGACACCACAAACAATGCACCTATTATTAGATACTGCTACCGCTTAATTAATTATTTCGTCTTCACATAAAGTCGAACCTTCTCGGCATCATACCATCCTTATTAATTCTTACCTATCTTATATTTTTATTCCTGTTTTCTCATTTTTTTTATCAATTAAATACATAAATTTAAAGATTGCATGCATTACAATGAACTCGAACTGGAAATATTTGATATCGGAGGTTAACCACTCTATAATTAGGCCAACATACGTACACCCGGTTTTCCCATTTCATTTCTTTATTATGACAAGTGATAAACTATAGGGTTATTGACATATAAATACACAAACTTTGACGTGAATGAGTATATAAACACATGAACTTATTAATTGTAGTAATTTTATCATAATTTCAAATTGAAACTGATATGGTATTAGATATGATGAGTTGACAATTATGTGAAAATCTTAAAGTTCGTGTGTGAAGAAGAAGAAGATATTTGTAGTAGCCTATTTGTTCGTCATTTACTCCATTTACAAATGGTGGGTTTAAGATTTGAAATGCTCTCTTCGTTTTATGTATTTGTGTTATATTCCTTTATTTTTTTTCTTTCTTTCTCGTGAAATATATATGTGTTTTGTCTGTGTTAATAAGTATGTGCATGTTTTGACAAGTGTAAATATTTCTTTTATATTTTATTTATTAATTTATTTCCCCGTCGTTATCAACTCATCATATCTAATGCCATGTTAGTTTCAATTTGATTGAAAAAATAAATCATGGTAAAATTACTAAAATTAATAAGTTTGTGTATTTACATACTCCTCTTAAAGTTTGTGTGCAAAATCAAAATTATATCAAAGTTCGTGTATTTATATACTCCTTTTAAAGTTCGTGTGTAAACCCAAAATCATATCAAAGTTTTATATTTATATGACAATAAACCTAAACTATATTAATATTGCACGTCTAATATACATAAAACGGTCCTATTCAATACTAAGAATCAAACTTCGAATTATGTCTGTATAGTAATATTTTGACGACTGCAGATTTGGCGAAATCACTAGCTTCTTCTCAAAATTTTCACCATTTTGTATTGGATATAGTACCTAATATAATAATTAAAGAGGTATTTGCATTTAATAACTCAATTTTTACTCATTTTCTGATTTTAACACGACTTTAAAGAATTTCAACACAAAAAAACGTGAGATTTACAATTTATACGATTTTTTAACATTGATTTATTTGCAGTCAAATTAAAGATGAGATGACTTTTAGGAAAGTGTGCGTGATGACTAGCCCTAGACATAAAAAAGTTGCCGCAATATTTTTTAAGGTGGTCGGCCGACTAATCCACGTTACTTCTCTGGTGATCCAAAACTTTAATTTTACCTAATTTGTTGTAAATCACACAAAGTATATATAATGGTTTTGGTGCCAAGATTTTGTTGTTGTAAACTAGATTTTTTTTTTGGAAAAAGCGGTATTATTGTATGCAATTTAACCAAATATTAATAAAATAATGTTCTCCTAAATAATAGTGATGGAAGCTGACAGTTAGCAGGAGAAATATTGCTGGGATTACCTTCCTTTTTTCTTCAAGAAGGAAATTTTCTAATTTAAAAGGGTACCCTAATTAGAAATAGCAAAGGACTATACTAGAATAGTAGTATCTATCAATATTTTACTGCAGGTGACTTTAGAGGTGTTTGGGGCAACCTTTTTACGTGTTAGATGCCCTCAGCATCATGCTCTAATCTATGTAGGGAGGGAAATAAGGCTGACATCTTTACTTGGAAGACACTCAGGGGTATAATGGGTATAAGCTTAATAAGGTATCTTATGGTAATATGAGATGAGAATGCAACAAGTTGATGCGGTGAATAGGATCTCTCAATTTGGAGTTCCATTCCCTACCACTTGTTTGTTGTGGTATGCAACAATGACATCCAAACTTTTATAATACCTAAATTGGAGTTATTCAAAGATGGATAGACAGAAATTTCAGAATGTCTATAAGCTGTCAATTAGAAACTTGGATAGGACTATAATATAATTTTTCCAATTTCTAAAAATTAATTGAATATGTACGGTTTTTGTTTATAAAATGTTAAAACCCAGTATATATGAATTACACAAGACAAGTTCCATTGTTGGTAAGATGATAATGGTGAAATGACCCTAAAATATTGAACAAGTTTATAAAATCTTAATTTACTTGTAAGGATCAACCTAAAATGTTAACAAGTTCATATACTCTTAATTCACATGTAAGGATATTTCCTGAATTCAACGAAGAATTTTGTTGTGTAAATGAAAATTTGTTTGAATTATAATGTGATGTTCCAGTTAACACAATGCACTGAAAATGTAAAGGCATTTAATTATTTTTTGAAATAAATACATGCGGATAAAATTTGGGAAAGCAAAATACAATAATGCCTGAAGAAGCTAATGACCATAATTTCACAAGACGATGAAAGTTGCAGGTTGCAATTCAGCGTTAGGATATACACTAATCTAGGCCAATTCGAATGCTTACCATAATCGATTTTTGTTTCACCATAAGCATAATAAAATTTCAATTCTTCATTATACATACAAAAAAAGGTCCTAGATTTCATCTGTATTAATTTAATTTTCGGCTCGTTGCAAGGCTGCATAACCAACAAAACAAAGCAATACACTTCACCAGGAATAATACACTTAAGCAAAACTTAGTTCCAATTTGACAATGTCAACCATAACTATTGAATACTAAGTTATGATATAATTCCCTCTCTCAAAAAAGAAAAGAAAAATTATGATATGATCCTGCTTTCCATGAGAGGAGAAGCAGCAGAAGGAGAATAAAATCAGAGTTGTCGCATAATTTTCTAGAGGGTGCAACAAAGCCAAAACTTAGCTACCATCTCAGTAAAAAATCTAAGCTCTAAAAATGTGAGTTCTCATAAGCAACAAATACAGGGTGAAATCCCGGTTCAAGAACTAGTCTACTGCAAGTGCTTTCCTGGGGATGAGAAATACCTTAAGACAATGTGCAATACAGCCTTCAGTCGACGTAAACAAAAACCCAAGTACCAGTTCTGATGGCAGCATGCATGAGCTCTATCAGCGGTTGATTGGAGTTCTCATCCTTTCCACTATTCGGTTCACAGCATCACGTGACATTACTAGCGTATCATGCAGAAGGATGCTGTAAACATTCAGACCCTGAAATTGTTGGAACGGTATCGGCAACATAGAATTAGCAATTTTTAGAAAAACAAAATACTATCATCAGCCGAATTCAAGAAATGCAAGAGTATATGCAGCATTCAGTATCATAGATTAAGGCTCACTAGTATTGATCTTCAGAGAGAAAAAAAATTAAAATTCTGATACTCATAATTTTGAGAGGACATAGAATACACTTCATTTGTTGGGACACACCAAAACAGGGTCCGCATATTCGTGTCGAAATAGTTTTTTAGGAAACGGGTTATCACTAGAAGAAAAATCTTTTATATACTGAATGCTGCACATAGTTGTTAGTTATGATACTTACGAAGCATTCATCATGTTCATACAAAAAAAGAACACACATTCAAGTCAATTCACCTGGTTGAAATGGCAATAAAGAAATTAGAGACTTACAATGGAAGGCAGTATATTGACATAATGTAAATTCTGAGTCGCCAACTTCAGCTTCTCGCTAATAGGACCACCGTCAACCACCAGAATTTTCTTAGCATTCTCCATTTGACTGACAAAGTTAACAATGTTCTTTGTCTTGTGTGAAGGAACATCTAAATCCTCAAAAACCATAAGCTGTACAGGCCATAGACATGTACAGAACATGAGGAAGAGAATAAATAAAAGGAACCCCAGGAATCATCATTGCTCAGTAGGCAGAAAACATGAACATCATTTCGCTGCTAGAGCATGCTGAGAAAAAAACCCCAAAAGATCTATAGAAAATGGAGAAGATGTACAAATTAAAGGTAAGCACGCAGCTTTTTTTCTAAAAAACTCTCGTTGCAGGTTCTTCCAGACTTTGTCACCAAACTTGAAGTTAAGTATTTATTTCACTTTCCTGTATACCTCTCAAGTACATCCAAATAGCCAAAAGAAGCAAAGTTCAGCAAAACCTCACATAATAAGCTTTATTATTCCTGAGAATACAAACAAATTTTTGCAATCGATAAATTGAACAATCTCCATTTAGAATCATGAAGCGATCAAAGGCAGACACCGTGGGACCTAACCTCCCCACCCACCTACACATATTGTTCACATAAAGCAGCTTCAGCAAAGAATCAAACAGAAGAAAGATAAAAAGAAAGAGAATAGTTTGTTTTAAGTTAGTTATATAACAAAAAGAATCTAAAAGGTCTTGATGACATGGCATGCCAGATGACACTAACATAGGCATGGAAATTTGTTTCTCTACTTCGTAGGGTTTAAAGAAGGACCAGTTGATGGACATGACAGTCAAATGATGGTCGTGGCTTATTGTCTTCCAAGGCTTTAGAAAGCTGAAGCAGAAACATGATTTGGATCTAAAGAAATGATGGAGAGGATGGGTAGTTCTGTCTGCAAAGAGAGCAGTATCTACTTTGGCGAGGATGTGGGACCTTCCAATGGCAGACTAGACTGGTTTGAGAACAAGTAACCATTTCCAAATGAGGCAAAAATAATGTATACAAATAAAAGCTCCACATCATCAAAGTCAGGTTCATAAAAATGTATATGCAATTGAAGCTTCACAAGCTTGCATTAGGTGAATATAAACTACAGATCTGGATAACTAGTCAGAAGATAGAGTGCATTCTTGCAAATTACTTCTCTCAAAGGACTACACTTGCCTTCCCTTCAGCAGCACGAGCTGAAAGTGCAATCTTTAGTCCTAGTCGGCGAACCTTCTTATTTAGCTTGATAGCATGACTTCGTGGCTTTGGGCCGTGCATGGTAGCACCACCCCTGAACTTTACAACATGAAATATGTCAGGAATATCCTTTTTAAGCCCTCTCAATCAGAGAAAACCAACTGAACAAGCTAAAATATTCACCTGTGGACCACGCAGTGTTCCATGCCTTGCTCGACCAGTACCTTTCTGGGGCCAAGGCTTTCTGCCAGTCCCACTAACCTCACTAATGGTTTTGGTTGAATGTGTCCCCTAAGAACATAGCACAAAAGAACTAAATCAAAACCAAGAATACGTTTATGTAAAGAAAAACAAAAATTACAAATGGTGAAGGAAAGAAAAGGCCAAATGTGCCCTGACACACCTTTACTATAAAAATAAGAACAATTCATAAATTGGCAGAGTCAGCAAATTTTGGGAGGCAAGACTCTCGTTAATGGGAATGAAGCAGCAAGAGATAATTGAAATCAACATACAAGGTTATAACATGGAACAAAATTGGCAGCCATAAACAGAAGGAATGCTCATCAATCAACAACAGCGACAAGGACTTATATTTTGCTTCTATTTGGCCATTCCCCACACTAAAGAGAAAAGTTGACATCATGTTCTTCATTCATCAACAAGAATGAAAATCACTCACCTGCCGCCGCTTAGCTAGTTGCCACCTTACGACACGGTGAATAATATCCTTTCTAATTGGCACATCAAAAACATCACCAGCCAATGTCATAAAGCCTTTATCTTCATTAAGAAAATTTGAAACAGGAAAAACCAGATCCTGACAGAGACCTGCAGCATCAATAAAGAATATGACCAACACAGATTCATGGTTTACACAGCTAAAATCTGAAAATGCCACGTGAGCAATTACAAAAGGAATTACTTTCAACTTTTATTTTCTTTCATCCCCAGGTGTTTTAATCAAGGAGCTACTAATTCAATAGAAATAAATCTGGTATCAACTGGGAGAATATATGAACGTATTATTTGGTGTAAATATGATTTATGTTAGATTTTATTACTCTAAGAAATAAATGTTTGATCATTACAACTTGCTCGCCCTGTCATGTTATCCTGGTTCTACCACTGATTCTGATAATTTGTATACCCAGGGGCTCAAGTCAAAGTTAGATGCACAAGATTTAATTCTAATGCATCATTAAGACAATATTTTGAATCTTGAATCAGCATAGGGAAGTAAGAGAACATAATTTTCATAGCTTCACATTTTTGCCTCACTGATTAAAAATGTTCATGCTACTAGACAACCAGTGATAAATACAGATTGCCCATTAACTAATCTAAGTTTACTTTCCCGTGAATTCATAAGTAGTGAGACATCAGATGCTACCAATTACAAAAAAGAATAAAACACTAGCAGACAACACCATGAAACACAAAACATACCACTAGGGTGATTCATAAAAGATTAAAAAAAATGAGCCTCTGTACCTATTTCTCGATCAGGAATGAGCACGCTCTTAGTTTTAGAGGACAACAAATGTGGAGGAAATGTGCCTTCACTTGAAATCTGGGTCAAAATAGTAGTAGAGTGCCTCCGGAAAACATCCAAAGATGCCTGGCACAGATAAAGGGTTAGCTAGGACTTAGTATTCCATCGAGCACATTAGTATAAAAGCATAGCAAGAAGCACTCAAAAGAATTTAGTCTAATCGTAAATTAATACAATGCTGAAAAACAATCACACTACGAGTACTCGTTCTGCTTTCAAGGCCTACCTTTCCAAGGACAGAAGATCTCATTGAGTACGAGCTATCAGCACATTCATGCCCAACAAATGCTGCACCAAATTTTCATACCAAGCCAAAAAAAAAAGCTTAGAGACTACGGAGCAAAATTTTCCAAATAATAAAAAATTACTCTTGATACCGAATGCAGCAAAGGAAAAAAGAAGAGATAAAATAAACAGGGAAAAAACTGAGTATTGATTACAAGCTACGAACAGGATGAAATCAACAAGCTCATAACATTTTTTTGCCAAGAAACTGAAAAAACACAAAATTAAACTAATTACTTGCATCAGAAACGGAAAAATTGCAAGAAGGGGCTACCATTGTATATAGAAAATGGCAGAGAAGAAACATCGCCGGAACCAAAGGCACGCAATACTCTTCTAGATATCGAAAATGCCATCTCCAAATCCAGGCAATAAAGGGCCTCAATAACCCAGAAATACTACTCCAGCTGCAACCAAAAGAAACACAATTTATTTCTCAGTCAAACTAACCTCAGGAAGGGGAAAAAAGGAAGAAGAAAGTGATGAAGAAAATCAGATGTGAAATCGACCAGATTGAAGGAAGCATATTTACTCATTAAACTTATCAATAAAATATGTTGCTATCAAGAGCAAGTACGAAGAACATTACCGACCTAAGAATGCAGATAATAGATACAGGTGCAAGTCCCAGATAGAGAGAGAGAGATGTGCCCTTCCAATTCCATAAACCCTTCTTTCGGGGTTTGACAGGTTCGGGCCGGGCTCGAACCAACAAGCGGTGCACATGTCATAATTTGTGTGTTTACCATTAAGTAGGCATGTATATGGACCAAGCCAAGCCAAACACCATCAAGCTCGAGCTCGGCTCGTGTATATCTTAACGGGCTCGAGTTCGGCTTGAGCTCAAATTCGAGCTATAAATTGGGCTCGAGCTCGGCTCATTGTAAAATTTTTGAGCTCGCGAACCGCTTGAGTTCAGTTCGATAATTACTCGTTTATACGACATATTCGAGCTCCAACTCTACTGGTGTTCGAGCTCAAACTGGTGTTCAACTCTGCTCGTTTACGACACCATTTTAGCATAATTCATTCCAGAATTCCATTTATTCAAAGATTGCATATTGATCAATCAAACAGTAGCTACAACAAGAAGCTTAACAAGATTCATTGCCAAATTAAGAAAATACGGATATGTTATGATGATTTTCATTGCAAATTTACAACAAAACAGAAGATTAAACAAACAGACAGCTGTACAAATTCAATTCAAGCAATTTTCTATCTAATATTAGTAATTAACTAATAATCAAATACACAATTCAAACTAAGAAAAAGAAACCTAACTAAAACATACTTACTAGAAACAATGGGTGGCGCTACGTGACGGGAAAAGAGAACCAGGCCGACGGGTCTGGGTGGCACGACGCAACGGGACTCGGCGGTGCGACAGGGCGCGGCTACGCAACGGGACACGGGACGCGACGGGCCGGCGCGGGGAGGGACTGGGAGGCGCGATGCGACAGGGATGAGCGACGGGCCGGCGTGGCGCGGCGCAGGGTGGCAGTTAGGGTTCTCTTCAACTTTGGGAGCGCGGCTAAACTATTTATCTGGATGGGTGAGTTTTAACTTTTAATCCACTTTTAACTAGTTTTTGATGTATTTGACATACTACTTATAATTTCAATTTATATTTTTTATTCTCCAACTTAATATCTGATATTATTAAATTTATTCATTTTCTTATTTTAGATAATTGGATTAAGTGCTAAAATTGAAAATAAATATGGACATTAAGTTTAATAATTGAACTAAGAGAATTATTTATCACGATCGGAGTTTGTTAATGATAGCTAAGCCGAGAAATCATGATTATGGATGAGGAATTAGAAGAGGGGATAGAAAGAGGTTGTACTCGCTTAACTAAAAGTTGAATTGATAGTTGTAATTAAAAAATATTCAAGAATTTTGCAGCGGAAAAATATAAATGAGATACACGTATGAAGACATGTATATCGTGACATTATTTAACTAAACTCGACAACAATTCGGCTTTGCAATTCACCATTCACATCACAGCTCAACCTGTATATTTATAAATATATGCAGGGCTGAGTACAAAAGCACTAAGTGGTCACATACCGAAAGATACATACATACTTGTGTAAACTGTAAATTGTCATGACATCTCAACAGTAACGCATTGGGTTTTGCTTTTATCTTAAAAGGCCCAAGCTTACTAAATTCTTTTGTGAAGCTAAAGTTCGTCTGCGCAGACTAAGTTCTCTTGTAATCACCATATTTGTAACTGTTGTTGTATCTCGGGAAGGAGGCCCCCTTCCACAGTTATCGGACCGGTCAACCCTTTAGGATGACTCGCGACTACTTGTGTACCCAAATCATGTCTAGGGATTCCTAGCACATGACTCGAATTCGATTATGAAATTTTTTCATCGCCAAACACAGATATAGGTATCATACACAAATGTCAAAATATTTATGGCAAGACAATACTTGAAAGATTTTCATTTCAAAGATTTTGAAAAGAAAATAACTGCTCGAATGAATCATTTTATTTTGTTTATATATAAGAAAGTCCACATCTTAGTACTATTATTCACAGGACCACAGTCTTTTCTTGCTACTTCTTTGTCAGTTCGTCGTCCAACCTTTATCGCAAGAATTATAAATAATCATTTCGAACGAATGACCATTCTTATTGAAAGAAATTCCAAACTTCATTCAATAAGATTTTATTAGGGATTTTGCACTCTTTAGTAATACTAGCGTTAAAAATACCTATAATTAATCGCTAGAAATTATGGCTTGTCTCTTATCTATTAGAGATTAAAGAACTCCTCTCTTGGTTGATCGATTAGGATGAAACCGATCATTCAAAATTATGGAGGTTGGGTGTATCTTAAAATAATTAATCCATAATTAAAAGCTAATTTAATAGCTTAACTTTATGAGTCTAAAATCAACTTATTAAATAAGTTTAATCTTATTTATTAAAAATTAGTGGTCCATTAAATCAAATAAAAACTTACTTATAAAGCCCAATAATTAATTTATTGGAATGCTCATTATACATTTAATTAATTACTAAAGTCCAATTAATTTAATTAGACAATTGAGCTCAATACTTAAAAGAATACTAACATTAGGCTAAGAAGAAATCAACCCATATTCTTATTGAAATTTTTGAAATGGGTCTATGCCCAAAATTAACTCGAGCCCAACAATTAATTTCTGAATGGCTATAAAACAACCCACTATTGATTTTTATTTGGCCAAATTTCCAGCCTTAACTAGCGGCCCAAATTATAGCCCAACACCATAACAAAACAAAAAAGAAAAACGTAGCCTACCTATTCCCCTCTCCCATCTGATCTCTCTCTCGCCTCACATCAGACGCACACACAACATTCTCTCACCCCCAGCGAAATCACTGTCGTGGCACTAGTTTCGGTCGGCCACATCATCGTCGCGACCATAGCCCCTCTCTCCTCACTTCTTCTTTCTCTGGCTATCGACTATCAGTCTGGCGCCACCGCCACCTCCCCTCTGGCCAGCGCCGTTGTCGGGGTGACAGCAGCAGCGTCACCATACCTCTCTGTCCCCTACCTCTCGATGTAAATAGACAGCAGCAGTGTAATGCTGCAGTCCCGACACCGAGCACCATCTTGAACGACATCACCCAACCACCAACACGGCCATCGTCGTCGTGGTGCTACTGTCGACGACCTTGTTGTTCTCTCTTTCTTCTCGGCGAAGCGTCCAACAGCAAAATATCCATTGCCATCACCAGTGACGGAGCCAGAGATTTTACTCTGGGGGGTCCAATTTTTTTTTAAATAAAATTAGAAGTAAATAATATTGTTTAAATTACATCACAATGTTAGAAAAATAAAAGTTAAACACAATCATCATCAAAAGTTTATCTTATATTCTGCATTTTCTGAAATCGTGCATAATAATTTTATTGGTAGCATTAACAAACATATCATTTTCAATGTACGAAATTAAGTTCATTCAATAGTTTGGTTCAACACTTATATTTCTAAAATAATCATCATATATTCAATTGATCTATATTTTGATTGTTTTATCATCAACAAGTTTTTTAGATGCTTAAAATAAGAATTTAAATAAATTAGACGCCTTCATTTGGTTGTTGTTAGAATAATTTATCATAAAAAAATTAGAAATTAGATTGATCATATTAGTTCACATATAAATCGCTATATTTTTTGCATACATTTTTTATTTTATCAACATAATACAAATAATAGAAAAAAGAAAAGAAAAGAAAGAACACAAAGTAGAGAGACAAGAGAATATAATTAAATTACAGGAAAAGAAAAATGAAAAATAGAAAAGGAAATAAGAAAAGGAAAATGGAAAAATAAAATGAGAAGAGAATGACGGAAGGTGAAAAGGAAAATGAAAAATAAAGAGGAAAGGTGAAAAGGAAAACGAAAAGAGAAATTTGGATTCAACCGGTCTTCCAAATAGGAGAAATCAATCAAACCAACTGCACTACAATGAAGTGTTTGTCGATTACTAAATATATACTACTATCTAAAAATTTGGGGCCCAAGGGCCCCAGTTCTAACGTGGCTTCGCCATCGCCATCACCCATCCTCACCATGGGTCACCCCGGGATCTCTCGTCTCTGTCTTCTCTTTACTTAGTGAAACCAGGGCAGTGTCAACCGCACTCTCTCCGGCGACAATCATCGACAGCCTACAGCTTCAAGCCACTATCGCCGCCGACGTCCCTGTCTTTATTCCTCGACGGACAACAGCAAAAAAATGCCGTCGTAGATCTATTGCTGGTTTTCAGTCATCGATCGTGTCACACCCCAGTTTCTCGGGAGAAGAATAAACGGGCTAAGTGACGAGACTGCTATGCTTTCTTGAATACATTGGTGATGTGCCTTTAAGTCGGGCAACACCCCCTTAGTAAAAAGGTATGTCATAATTGAAAAGTAACTAGTATGACTAAATAATATTTATATTCTCCCTAACAAGATCAAGTTCGAGGGTCTGCGATCGAATAATTTACATACTAAGCATACGATAGATGAGAAAACGATCGTCAAGAAGACGAAAGCGGTAATAACTCATTTTAAATGAACTAGGAAACATTAATATAATTATAATATAATTTTCACCAAGTGGAAATATGACAGCGGAAACAAATCATGACGTTATTTGGAAGACATCAGCAACCATTCCTCAACCTCGTGCTTCACCACCAACCATTCAACCTGAAAAACATCTGAAAACATTTGGGCTGAGTACTAATGTACTCAGTGGGCTATGTAGTTTTTAAAATATTTGTAAAACACTTTTGAAAAACAATTATTCATGCTCGAACAATATAACAAGAAAGTTTTAAAACAAAAACTCATTCTATGTATACTAAAAATACTTTGAGAGCTCCATTTTTCCTGATTCGACTATTGGTGCTTAACCATATTTGTTTGTCGTTGAGAAGTTTTTCGAGACGACCTGTTCTGTTTGTCAGAGATAGGTGAAAGTGTTGCTTCGCTTAAACACACAATCATACGTAGATATTATCCACACACGTAGTAAAACAATGAATTAAAATCTTGAAGAACATCGAAGAAACTTTTTCACTGATTATAATTATAATCAGATGCCAATACGGCGAAAAGATTCACTATAAAATTTACAAATAACGTTACAAAACTCACTACTTTACCACAAGATAAAGTCGGAAAGTTGAGTACTAAAACTATCTATCGAGATCTATGAAAAGCTAAGAAGCTATCTCTCAAGATATATGAAAACACTAAATATTTCCTCACAACACTCGTGTACTAAAAGGACAACCTTCTAACACCATTAGAAGTTAAACACTTCGTGTGATATTGGAAATGTTAAAACAGACTCAACAACATAAACAGATCTCCAGATTTTTCTTCAATGAATGCGTATCTTTGCTGTCGCTTTGCCTCTGCTTTTATAGACGTTAAGAGGCCTTCGACTGCAAGTAGTGGTCCACGATTTGGCCCACTAGATAGTGACTAAGTCATGGCAGTTAGTTGAATGACTTGCTCCTGGAAAGTAGGAACCGACCTGGCTTAGTCCTCCTGATATGTAGCGATCATTTCGTGTTCCCGGTGTGTTACCATCGCATCCCGCGAAACATGTCGTAACCTGCACACTAAGGAGAAGAAACGGCAAAACAATATACAATAACTAACTCCTTGAAATCAGGAGAGTTAGTCCGAGTTAACCAACTCTAACAATAGGGTTCTCCTATCACTGGCCCTGATGTACACAACCTTGGCTAGTACATAGCACAAGATCCGATCGTTCCTGGTTGGCAAAGCCAACAATGGTACAAGCATTTATCCAATAGTGAACATAACATTTTAAACATGAATAATTACCTTTACCTTTGTAAACCGAGCTTATTAGCTAAAAATACATTTCGAAAATAAAGCTCACCTTTATTGCAAAAATCCAAACAATTGAACTGGTTCGTCAGAAATCTAAGTATCCTCCTATGTAGGGCCTACAAGATAAGTTCTTGACTTAAGTAATAGCCCTAAAATAAATCTTAACCACTTCTAAAATATGATTCATTTTGCTTACTAGATTCCCAGTACCCGAGTTTTCAAAATTTTAAAATAATCTTGAAACCCAATTTTTTGGCTAAGGGCACCAACAATACCGTTGCTCGACTTTTACTTCGAAACTTAATTTGATTTTGAAAATCAAATTATCAAAAATACTTTATTGCAAAAGTATATAAAATTTTAACTTATGTCAAATAAACTATTTGAAATGCTTTAAACATATAATCAAGTAGTTTAAACTCAAAAATATGCGAACAACAATATTTTCACAAGTCAACGGAATTATATGTCGAGCAATTTTATTCATAGATAATAAATTCAAACAAATTTAAAATCACTTGTGAACTTTCCATAAAATCTTATTCTACCTTGATATCTTTCTGCAAAATATTAACAAGCATAATTAAATTAATATGCTCTCTAAAAACAAATTAATTATTATAACCCAATTTAATGAACTCATAATCAATACATAACTTGATAAAAAAATATTCAAGCTATAACATTTACTAACACAATTTAACTATCATATTAATTAAATCAAACATAAATTAAGTTCAATTAAATATCTAAACAAAAGCTTAAGATAAAACTCATTTTATTTATTAGCCCAAAATCATGACCCACTATTTAATTTAAGAAATCAATAAACTTGGCCCAACAAACCATATGCAAGGATTAAATAACTACAAAGGCCCAAATATATAAAAAGCCCAAACTAACAAAATAAGTAAATAAATAAATAAACAACTCTCTTTCTCTCTCAACTCCCCTCCCCCTTCGGTTCTCTCTCTCTCTTTTTTCTCTCAACCCTTCCCTTTCGGTTCTTTCTCTCTTCCTACATTCACAGAACCTCTATTTCTTCCCCCCATTTTCGGTTCTCTCTCTCTCTCTCTCTCTCTCTCTCTCTCTATCCCTTCTCGTTCAACCCGTCTCCATCCTCCCGTGCCCTCGTCTCTAAAAACTTTCCATCTTCTTTCCCTCACGAAATCGTCGGATTCCGGCGACTACCGCACCATTGAACCAGCCCCTCTCCGTCGCCTGCCTCTCTTTCTTTTTCCCTTGTTGCGAACAGCGGCGGGCTGCCGCCACACATACAGCAGCGCTGCTGTCGCCCCTCTCCAGATCCGGCAAGGCTGTCGCCGTCGACAGCCTAAACCCCCTACTCTATCTCGTCCTCAATTCTTCTTATTTTCGCTCAGCCCACTCCCTCTCTTCCCGTTTTGTGAACAACGACGGACTGCCGCCACACATGCAACGGCGCCGCCATTGCCCTCTCTCCATTCCTCTCGACCGAACAGCCGACGGCATCCCCGGCGTCATTGTCTCAACATCGACCACTAACATTTCCTCTGTTTTGACTCACCCTCAACAAGGTGCAAGCACAAGGAAAAGCAGAATACAACATAATAGGAAAAGAAACAATCTTGCAAAAGAAATATACTTATGTATATACATGAACTGTAAAATTTCTTATTCATATATAATTCTACAACATACTTGATTTCTGTAAAACATAGTAGTATGTATGTATATATGATGGTTCTCTGTCGAATAGATGAAAGATAAATGATTTGCTTAAGAGTTGCTGACAATGAAATAAATGATCGTAGGAAGCTTATACTTTGAGTTCTTACCCTTCTTAGTCTGTGGATTTAATTATTTTACTGAAAGAGTTTGGTTATGTGATAACAGGAGATGTTGTAATTGTGTTAGGGGTGAAATCTTGTGGATGATTTTGTTATGAAATAATTCTGCAGAAAAGGTGGCTTGCTGAAGGTATCATGAATTTAAGAGTTGGTTTTGAGGTAAGAATTTGGAATATGATATAGAGATTAGAGAAGGTATTACTGATTGAAGAAATGGCGAAGGAGGTGGTTTTGGACGAAGGAGCTCGTGAGGTGAGGCCCCTTTTATAGGAGAAGAAGACCCATTTTTCTTCTATTAATTCAAAGGAGCAGGCAACGTGAAAGAATGATAACCATATATTTTTAAATTCCAAAAATTAGCAAAATATCTAGATTTTAATAATCTGGCTTCGATATGTAATAAATCTGGCATCAAAACTATTTGTATACATTTGAGCTTGGAATCATGATTTTGGCCCAAAAAAGTAAACTAGTGTATGTTGTTCGGTCCAAAAGAATTTTCATATATATATTCATATTTTCGTGTAAAATTATAATCACATAGTCACATATTTGTTTTCAAATTAATATGTGATGCAGCAGAAGTTAATTTTGCTTGAAACTTTGATAAATTCTTTGTTGGAATTAAAAACATTTTTATTTCTTTTCTCCAGGTGCGAATCGACTTAAATTATAAACTAAAGAATTCTTCTAAAATCTAAAAAAATGGGGTATTACAGATCGAGCCCTAAATGGTTCGGTCCACACATTAACAACCTAGGTTCCAACAGCATCTCCTATGTCCTTTAAGCTATACTTTGGTCTCGATTTCTCGTATATATTTAGCTCAAACTGTAACAGTGCATAGCTCTATACTTTTATCCTGTTTGTTTGATGCCTAAAGCCAATTTGGTGGTTGTCGTATGGAGAAATTTCTTCTTATGTGCTTTATATGTTTTGTTGTATCTTCATTTGCTTCATAAGAATTAAAACATGGAAAAACATGGATAGACAAGTTGAGTTTATAACCTTACAAAGTTCTCATTGTTGTTTCATTGTGGTGATTGTTGAGAAGAGAAATGGATGCTTCCAAGCTACTTGAGGATGCCGAGATATTCCCTTCACTTTCTATTTATTTTGTTTCTTTTCAATTTGTGCAGCAATCCATTAGCTTATGTGATATTAAAGGTTGTATGCTTGTTAGATTATAGGGAACTCAATACATAGGGCATAAGGGTGTGGCTTGATTGTAAGTGTTGGGGAAAAGTAGAGTGATTTGGGAAGGAAAGTGGACAAAAGTAGAATGATTTGAGGAAAAGTTAATAGATGTAGGGAAAAGACTTGATGTGATAAATTATCATGATCTAAATTCATCCAACATGGTTATGTATTAATTCTTAAACTTTGGTTGATTCCTATTTAATTTATCGAGTTTGATCTTTTAATACCCAATCAATAATTGACGATTACATAAATATAATTAACTATGTATTCGTAAAATTAGAAATACGAATTTTTGTCTTAATTAATAATTTTAAGGAACGCAAAATCCTTAAATAAGATTAATTAATCGCCTATGATAGTATTTAAAGATCCAGGGCGTTACATTATTTGATATATTTTGTTTGTATTTAAAAATAACTTAATTAAATTTTTTATTAATTATTGAATTATATTATGTATTATTATACTAACTAGATAAAATTTGTATTACTAATATATATATATATATATATATATATATATATATATATATATATACATACTTTACATAACATATGAATATTTGATAATATGATAATTATTTATATATTTTCTGTAAAAATGATAATTAATTATAGATTTTTTATGTAATTAATACTATTATATTTATTTATTTTAATTAGTTGATCATGTCATTACATTTTGTGTTTTCCAACTTAACATCTCAATGTATAAATTGTTCATTTTATGATGTATATAATAATATTCAATGAATTTTTCAGATAGGTATCCTCGAGGTAGATGAATTTCCTCTTATAGAGGAAGAGGAGGAAGAGGTAAACAACCGAAAATTCTGGTTCAACATAAAAATAAGAAGCTTATAGCATCAAATTTATCATCATATGATAAAGAGTATCGAGAATTTATTGAATACGAAAAGTAAAAAGAAGGAAATACTTCTAAAACATAAACAGCATTGGACTTTCAATTACCCAATAAACAGTATTGGACTTTCACTTACCTAACTAGCTACTGCTTGTAGCCAGTCAGTCTTGTTGAAAGAAAAAGATTTAAAATTTGCCTAACTGATGTATTCCCGCCATACACCAGTACATACCCAACGAGACTCATCATATTGTTGTACGACTAATGCTACTAATGTATTATGCTCATGCAACAAAAATATATAATCTATCTAAAATTAAAAAGTTATAAAATAGATTACTAAATCCACAAAATCAAGGAAATAATTGTTTTTAGCATAAAAGAAAATTACAAATATAACATTTAAATAAATCCTATGAAATTAAAGTGTAACATATATAGTAATGTACTATAGCACAACGTAATTTTAGGGATTTGTTCTAATCTATCTTGTAATTTCTTATTTTAGATAGCTTATATTTTTTTGTTGTACGTGTATAATAAATTCGTAGCATTTGTTGTACAACAATAAATTTTGATGCGTGATGTGTAATGTGTGCCACATATTTATTAAATATGTGTATTGTTTGTATTATATATGTTCTACAGAAAATATAGATAGTACAACAATATATTGAGCCACATATTTATTAAATATGTGCTACAGAACATATAGTTTGTCCAACACTATATTGAACAAATTATAAAATCCTTACTTTTTGGTAAGTGACGAAATTATCGGGAGTGACGAGATTTACGTTTGTTGTTGCAGAGAAAATAATTTTTTTAATATCAAATTTACCCTTATTCGAATTATTTAATAAAATAAAATCTAAAATCATTAATTAAATTTCCTTCAATTTAAATCGATAATATGATGAATGAGTGGATGTGTGGATGTGTGGATGTGATATATTCTTACTTCTTACACTTAAATAGACATTCTCACCAGAACCATCCTATATATATGAATGAGAACAAATACAAACCAATCTTAAAGTCCTGAATATTAGTTAGGAATCCATCTAAATCGTTCATTTTTTTTCAATCAATGAATATTATTAATTGCCGCTCTAATTTTCGTTTCAGTCATTAGATTATTCAAAAAGACAATAAAGTAATTGAATCATTGGCAGTAACCTAAAATCCCTTAATTGGCGGAATCCTTCAATCTTAATATAAGGGTAAATATCAATTTAAACCCTAAACTATACATGTTTTATCAAAAATATCTCGAACTTTCAAAAATATATATTAAAACCCCAAACTATCATATTTGTATCAAAAATACCCCGCCTTCATTTTTCGGCACCCAAAATCCCGACGTGGCTCGCCGGATGCCATTGTGTAATTTTTTTAAAATGACATGGCTACTTAAAACACGTCGTTTTGCTTCCTAAACTTAACAAAAGAAAATTCCATCGCTGGATTTGTTAAATTGACTAACTACTTAACACATTTCCAAATAAATAAACAAGAACTCTAGAAGTGGAATAACCCTAATTTTCTACAGACAAACGGTAAAAGAATTATGGTGAAATGTCAGTTGATTCAAGTCGCTAAGAGGCATCAATGTACTCAAGGGTGAGACCATCTTGTTGACATGGGCCTTGTCACCTCGGTACGTCATGTACCAACGCCAACCCAAGAAGGAGGTTTTGGGGATGTCCACGTTGGAAACAGGTTTCAGCAAGTTCAATTTTGTTGAGTTTCTGTCTTTTCTTAGAATCGAAGTTCAATTTTTTGTTGTTGTTTGGCTCAGTTTCAACAAGTTCTATTTTCAGCTTGTGTTTTAAATGTTTTTTGCATTTTTTTTGTTGTTGTTTGGTTGCTCCTCATGCCTTGTCATTGCTTCCATCCAAGGCTTTCTTCTACTCATTTTTTATTGTTTCTTGAGAGAGAGAGGAGTAGATTCAACTTCATTTTGTACTAAAATTTTAATAGGCATATATACAAGTCTCACCGCCAAACAACCCCTTAAGTAACTACACTATCTCATAAATGTGGCTTTCAAATTTGATTTTGGTTGTGAATGTGATTTGATTTATTGCTTTTAATTGATATGATATTCTGGCGTTTCTTATGTTTTGTGTTTTGTTTTGTTTTTGGATAAAATTGTTAAATTATAGGAAGATGGTTGTAATATATTCTACTGGTTTTACGAACCATTTGATGGAAGAGTGAGAGATGCATTATTATCAATAATTCGAAAGAAGAATCGCTTGGAATATGAAAAAGAAACATTAGCAAAGGAGGTCACGATCTTGAAGATGGAGCTACAAAACATGAAATATAAGCGGATGATGATGATGGTCATGTTTCTTGCAATTTTGGAGTGTTAGTATGTATGAAGAATATAGTTTAGTGCACACATGCAGTGCCATCCTATTTAATTTAGTATGTACTAATATGGATGTTAAAGAAATCTCAAATTTTGAGGCGAATGTATGCATCTATGTTTTTATTATTGGGCTTGCAATTGTTTTTTCTTTTCTTTTCTGATTACTTAAGGCAAAGGTATGCACACATACTAGTGTTTAATGGTAATGCAGAGAAAATAACAGAAAAATGAACATAATAGAAAGATGAATGATTCTTCTAGTGTTTAACGGTAATGGAATGTTTCATGGTATTGTTGGTTGCATTTTGTAGAATCAAAGTTGTTCTTTAAGCAGCTAAATATGACATCGGATGACCTGACATTAACAGTTCTTGCACCAGCTTCATTTACTTCTTTTTTTTTTTTGGTCAAAACGTACGAAATAACATAAACGGAGAACATGTTACAAACCGAACTCGGGCATACCCGAGGGGATCTGACCAAATTCCGTGAGAAAGAAGGCAAGGAGAGGATAAAAGACCTAGGGCCAAAACACATAGGCCAAAGAGCGACTCGCTCAACCTATGAAAGCGATAAAGAAACAAAACCACCTCAACAAACCCCTTTGTGACGAAGGCGGGCCTCATTAAAAACCCCATGACACGGTGGGAAAAGAGTGCCCTTGTGCAGTGTGATCGCGGGCACAGGGGATTGGGAATGTGAACACATGCAAACACATGAGGTGCACTTCTCTTCATTTTGTAGTGTACTTGAGTAATTCTCTTGTGAGTCCCTTTTCAGATTCCACTGAGTTAGCAAGTGATAGACGAGCAACTGTTTTTCATGGGTAAAAAGTGGAAGATGGTCAGTAATATGTATCTATCAATGAGCAAACTGTACCCTTGTATTGATTGAGTTGTGAATTGTGATACAGATGAAAAAGTCTATTGATGCTTTTGATTTGATGGCAGTAAAAATTTCTAGTTGCTTTCTTCATTTTAAATTGCCAAGATCTAGTTTCATAAGTTAACTATTGAACTTTTGGTGTGAAAGGTCCTACTTATGTTCCCGAGCAAGCAATCTCTAAAGATAAACATAATACCGATTTGATAGATTGATGATTTGGGAAATCTCGTTTTTATTAATTATCAAAAGCTGCGTCCAAAAGACAACTAACAATGCTTAAATAATAAACCCTAATCGACCAAAAGAAAGAAAAAATGAAATTACAACAAACCCCCGAAAAAACTAATAAATTACAAATTTGACCCTCTAGACGAAGGAATTTGCCCGAAATCCACCATCAGTCATGACAAAGCAATGAGTATTGCTCAGAAGGCCGTATCTGCTTGAAAACACTATGCCTTCGTCGAAATCTAACATTTGAGTGAATTCACCGCGTGCCGCATGTAATTTAACTCAATTTGCACCGCATCACTATTGTTGTTCAGTTCGTTTATTTTCATGGTTCGGCGTGGAGATAAAGATTGCAATATGGCTTTGGCTTGTTGCTAGTTTCTCTGTTGATATGAGCTGTAAAATTTGGTCAGACAAGTTTCTCTACCTAAGCCAGTGCATGGTACTCTCACATATTGTAGGTTTTAAACTAGTATACCAAACAAATAATTTATTTTATCTACATTTTATACCAAACAATAAGAAACAACCATAGATTATTTAATAAAAAAAGAACATGATTGCAGAGAAACTACTTCAAGCATTAATCAATTGTCTGGTTGAAATCAAAAGTGATCAATGACAAAATACATGTCAAATTCCCAAAAGTGATCAGTGACTAAATACATGTCTAATTCCCAAAAGTGATCAATGACAAAATATATGTCAAATTCCCAAAAGTGTCGTAACAAAAAATTGCTAAGCATAGACAACTACATCAAGGAGATGTCGAGCCATCAATAACTTGGGAGCTTTGACTGGAATGTACTTGATGCATAACTTGCGCTCTTCTTCCACTTGAAGGCTGTTAAGTTTTGAAAACATTTTAGTAGGAATGATATATTAAAATAAAAGATTTTATACAAGATTAGTGCAAAAAAATACCATAAAGTATACATTTCCAGAATTGGTGTGCAACACACCTAGGCCTTGGGTTGAAGTGCTTCCCCTTACTCTCCCCCTCAACCTCGGTCTTGTTGGTTGATCAACTTGTTGTGAAGGATTGCTTGAGGTTGCAACATTCTTCCTCGGTTTTCCCCTTGGTCTTTTCGGCTCAATTGTCTAATAACAAATAAACATTAGTATGAACTTAATTATTTATAAAAATACATTGAAATGTAATTACAATACCTTTTGAATAGTGCTTGCTTTACACGTTCTGATATTATGGTCAAAGCCACCATATTTGCTATATGTCATTTTTACATTTCCTTCCCTAGACAACTTGACATCTCAGATTTTTTTCGGTTCATCATGTCCTCGTTTTCTTACCTTCTTGGGCATGCCAGACTGTTTTTGATACTGTGGTGGAAGCACAAGTGGTTCATTTACTTGAGGCCAGTCTTTTTCTCCTCGTATTGGTTGCAAACCAAACTTATAACATGATTGCCAATTAGAATTGTGATAAAACACATCAACAAATTTGACATAGCTCTCCCTACAATGGATAATACATGCCAAAGCATGACAACAAGGCAACCCGTAAGCTCCCAATACCAACAACTACAATCTTTATCAATTAGGTCAACTATATGTATCTCATTAAATTTTTGTACCTCATACTTCCCACCAACAGTCTGTACAACGTCACATTCTCTAATTTGAACCTAATGTTGGAACACAACACATCTTGTCGACTTTCAGAATATTTATGCAAATTATATAACTTTCTCATCATTTGCAACCTTATCCCATCAAGCATGTCAATTAAAGGACTATCCCTGAACTTAAGAATGAAGTTTTTGAAAGATTCACAAATATTGTTATCCACTGTATCCAACTTGTTGTGAGAGTTGATTAAAGACTTACAAAAACTCTTAGGATTTTGACCCAAAAAGTCATCAGTTGCATTGTTCGGTTGTGCCCATAGTTCAGCTATGTAGGTATTAAAATTAGACTGGCAGCTTTTCACTACACTTCAAAACAGTGTTTGGAACCTATTCCCAATATATTTCTTCTACCAATTAGCATAGATATGTCGAGCACAATGCTTGTGCTCAGCATTTTGCGCCAATGCATGGACTGCATTAATCAATCCTTGTATGTCAAAGAAATGAGATTGTTTAGTAAGTATATAAACATGTTAATGAAAAATATTTTAAAAATGAAAGATTGAGAATTATTACCTTCTGTTTGTCACTCATAAAAGTCCATCCAAATCCATCAATAATCCCAAAGTCCTCAAATAGCTTTTCCATAAACCACTTCCATGTCTCTTCATTCTCTTTCTTCACAACTGCCCAAGCCAATGGGTACATCTTTTTATTACAATCCTTTGATACTGCAGCAAGTAATGCTCCTCCAATTGTAGTCTTCAAAAGCAAGCATCAAAGGATATAAAATTTCTGCATCCAATGAAAAAACCTTTACGAAGTGCTGAGAAACCCAAGTATACACGCTGAAAAACAAGTTTTTCTTCACTGTTCAAGAATGTTTTCAACAGGAAAGTGCCTTCTTTGTCTCTTTTCTGCAACTCTGCAAGATATGATATAATCTTCGCATAATGAGTTTCTAAGGTTCCTTGTAAAATTTCCATAACTTTTTTCTTCGCCCTATAACACTTCAAGAGCGGGGTTGGTGCTCGGTATTTCTTTCTCAGTTCCTGCTGTATTTCTAGGGCCTTAAGCAAAGGATTACTCTTTAGTCGCTCTAAAAACGATCTATTATCCATCCTGAAGTAACCTGTCTATTGTGAAGAGGCCTCACACAATCATGATGACCAACATATGTCTTGATAACACATGTTGGTTCATGAGTTAATCTGCTCGCGTACAACTTCCATGAACAACCTAATTCACATTTTGCTTATATTCTTTGAACTTCAGATTTTACCAATTTGATGTTGTGTCGGTTAACAATTGCCCACAACTTCAATGCAGACTTACATTCTGTAACATCATTAAATCGCATACCAACTTGTAGTTTCAACTTCTTATGATCACACTCCTTGTTGTATTGCAGTTTTTTCTCCATTCTTGCAACCATTTTGGCATATTCCTCTTTATAAATGGAATCATCTGATTTTTCATATTTAGATACATCCCCATCCTCATTTGCATTTGGTTGTTCTTCAATACATCTGTCTCCATATCTGAACCCTCATAAACTGAAAGTTCTGCACCATTAGGTTCCAAACCCTTCCATGTCACGACCGACTACCTAATCGTAATTAGGCCGTGACTGGGGTAAGATGAAAATTTAACAACAACAAAGGCTCAAACATGTGTCAAAAGAAAAGGCGAATATAACTTTTGTCATAAATAAATCGAACTTTACGCTTTCAAGAGGTGAAATGTAAAGTAGGTTTCAAGTATGTTTTGTCAACAAGAAGGATTTATCAACAATTTAAAACAAGGAATGACAACGATTCGATCGAATAATATTGAATCAACGAAAATCATTACGAACATTCGAGAAATCCTTGTTCACCGAACATTGGACATGATCACTTTATCATATCGAACATATAAGCAAGTAAGGTCAAAGCTCGGCAACGAAACGTGGCTGGGAATTATGTGTGAAGACATAACTCTCTGGGCAACAAAACATGTCAATAACAATAGAACGACCTTAATATGAATAAACATTTAGAGAAGCTCCTTCGCAAACATTCGATTCCAAAGATTCTCTCATTTCAACCTACATATTTAGAAATATATGCGGGCGTGAGTACAAAATGCACTCGATGGGTATCGCCGAAAACATTTAACATTTAAAGCATTGCCTTACGGCTATAAACTCGACTTGTCATAACATGTACTTTCATAAACAAACACTTACTTGCTTTCATATCATCATAACATTATATGCATATGCATGTATCATGTTTGCATGCACCTTTCATCTCTCCTTCCCATATCCACGGATTCTTTATACGTGTTGAGAAGAGGCTCCTTCTCAAACACTTTAATATCACATACCGAGTTGGACCCGAAGGTTCTCAACTACGGTCATACCGACGTCGGTAAATTCTTTCTTTCTTTCATTCTTTCCCGTGGATAGGTAGTGCATCATGCTTATGCTCATATTCATGCTCAACTTTGGCAAGTCAATCAACTTTTCAAATCAATGCATATTATGAAATCTCATATCATTTTTATCATAAGCATATCATATCATTTGAAAACATTTAAAAGCATAAGCATACTTTTATAGAAAATACTTATACCACTGGATGTTCCTTAGAGCTAAGGAACTAATTTCCAATTTCAATTCCATTTCTTCCTTTATCCATATCTTATCCTCATAGAACGGCATAAAAGCTATCAAGAGCCAAACAAGAACATTACTCATCTTAGTCGTCGACACGACCATATCTTCTCGATATCAAATCTAAGACACTATGGTCTATCAAAACTCGGGTCATTCAGATCCTCTAACATCTTATTAACAAACCAATTCTATCGAATTTCGGCAACAGAACGTTTATAAAACGCATCGCCAAATCAACACCAGATCAACCAAACATAGCCCAAACTCCATCAATTCATCACCATATGTCTCAATATGTATAGGAAACTCAACAACAAGCTTCAATCATCTCATTTTAGCCAATAACCGAAAATCCCTTAAGACGTCACTTGGGTCTAACGTCGAAAATTCACGTGAGACGTCATCTAACACCAACGAACCTATATACATGCTCAACTATCATTAAATATCATTATTTTATCAATAAAACATAAAGATCAAAGCTTTGTCTTTGAAAACCAATTTTCGCCGACAAACTAAAATTTCACCGTTTTTGAATACGTCGGCGGAAAAATCCGAATAAATTATTTTAGGCTTTATTCATATCATAGAATTCAAATATGAAGTCAAAATAATCAAATAAAATCAAAAATCCAACAATATATGGACTTAGGGTTTCGGTCCTTTTGGGAAAAATTATGCGATTTCGATTTCAAACGTTTTTCTTGTTCCAAACACGTTTATATCAATCCAATAACACATATATGAAGTAAATTCAATCATAACAACATCATAAATTCAAGATCCAACAGCCCCTATTTTCGAAAATTATAAGAATTTACAAACAATAAACATATGCTTTCCAATTTCAACGTTAAATAATACGTAAACTTCGAATCTATCATAATATCCATAAATAATCAACAAAACATAATCAATCATAATTCTTGAAATATGACCGAAAAACTGAAATGTATATAAGAGCATGTTTTTAAAAATTTAAAACCGTAGATGTGTTCTCGATGCGAGATTATACTCTATTCAAGACCGATCGAAAATTCAACTACGGATCTTCCTATTTTTGAAGCATAAATTTGAAATCAAGTGTGTGCAAGTGTGTGAGGCGTGAGGTTGAGGGAGAAGAATGATGATGATAATGGTTCCAAAGTATATTTTATGAAATAAATTAGTAAGGGTAAAATAGTAATTTCACATTATAAATTAAATTTTCTTTTATTTTTTTCAAAACAAAATGGTGCCAACACACCATATTCTAGAGATTTCTATAAAATAATCTCCATAATTTATCCTTAAATTTTCGGATTTAATAATAATAATAATAATAATAATAATATATTTTCATGTAATTTTCCAAAATATTGTAGAAAAATCCATAATTAATTCCCAAAAATTCCAATATTGAATCTTATTTTCTTAACACTTTAAACTCATCATTTTCATCAATATAAAGTTCCAAAATTATAAAATATATAATAGGAACTCACTTTATAAAATAGAGATTTAATTCCATTTTATACAAATAATGGAATTAAATATTCCATTTATTCTTAAATCCTTCAAAATCACTTTCTAAATTCTTCCATCATCAAATATCATTAAAATATAATAATTAAAAATATTTTTGACCTTAAAAATCATTTTAAATATTTTGCTCTTAATCCGAGCTTAATCGGCAAGCCGACGTCACAAAAACGTAGATTTTGAAATTCTCAATTTTCAAATCGAAACTTATTGAGCATGTACCTATAATCTTAAGACCCTTGGAATCTAGGTCTTCTTATCCTAAATAAGATCTGAGAATAGTATCTCAGATTCTGCCTCGATTCTATCGTCTCAACTTGAAGCTTAACACAAAAGCTTCTAACTTAAGCAAATCCTTTCATAAGGATGCAATGTCCTTCTTATTAAGCTTTTAATCACGAGCTAATCTCTGCTACAGAAATACGGGGTATTACAGTTTATAAATTAATTTATGTTCTGGGCTGAACATAAGATAATTAATTTATTTGAGGCCCATCTTTATTCCTTGCATTTGATCCCTGGGTTGGCCCATCCAGGCCCGTAAGCTAGGCAAAATCGGCGCCCCTATGCTCTACAAGGCAAGGATTTGATTCTCTTTATCCTATAAGGATATTATTATATTTATGGGATATGCATAGATCCTTTCCATATAAGATTATGGTAATAATCCTTTCCATAAAGGTTTATGGTAATTTCCATATGGGATTATGGTAATTTCCATAAAGGATTATGGTAATTTCCATATGGGATTATGGTAATTTCCATATAGGATTATGGTAATTTCCATATAACATTATGGTAATGCATTATAAATATGAGGTAAGAGATTAAATCTAAATCAATGATTAATAATCATCATCATTATTTTCGAGAATTTGAGGGTTCATCCTTTGAGATATTTTCGAAAATTCTTGAGAGCTTGAGGGTGATTTTCGAAGCATTCTCCATAGATCGTCCTCACCGACGTTGGAGATTGGGCGGCCGGGATCTGATCACGAAGGTCAAGCACGAGTCTCGATCCATTCCGCCTCGGCAGATTCAAAGGTAAACACGAGAAAACCCCAACGTGTTGCAATTAATTATATAGGTGCATGCTGGTATATAATCAATGTATGGTGAATTAAACATCCAAGATAGATCCTCGGGAGAGGCTAAACATAGTTTTCCCAACAATTGGTATCGAGCACGGGATCGATATCTTGGCTCTGTTGGATTAATTCACGTTTGATTATTACGTGCGCAATATATTAATTGTTGAATCATCGTTCATCGTGGCTCGTTTTTATTTTGTCGATTTTGTTTTCACCACGAGAAAATCCGTGGTTAGATTAGATTTATTTTTACGTAAATCTTATACGTAAAAGTAAAAGGAAGACAGCGGCCGGATCGAGACGACGGAAAACGGGTTGCACGGCGCTCGCGGATGCTCGCGTGGCGGGCCGAGCCCGGATCCGTTTTCCGGCCGAATCCTATTTTGACGAGTCCGGTCCGCGCCCGCACGCGAGGCCCGTTGAATCCGTTCGTGCCCGCACGCGAGGCCCATTTTCGAAGATTATAAAGATCATGCTTTGCAATTCTATGTAATAGATTAGGCGTGAAAGTGCAGATTCCACAGTGGGCCACGATGAGCGTTTTATTTTATTTTATCGTTCATTGCATGTCGTGGATGTTTAAATTATGCAGTAGCATGCTATGTATGTTTAAATTACGTTGACAAACCTTTAAGTGTTTTCGTAATTGGGTGCGCATAGTAAGCATGCTAGGTTTATCGCGTTTTCAAGCATATTTTGGAATTCTCGAGCATGTTTTACATGTTGAGTTCTATAGTCAAGCATGCTAGATTACGTGATCTGCATGGACAAACCTTTTGAACAAAAAGACTAAGCAAGCAACCCGACAAATTAATTTTTAAAATTAAAATGTCAAGACCTCCACTTTTTGATCTCTAAACAAAGTGAGACGACCGTGAGTAAACTTCCACACGCAGCGTGGCTTGCTTGCACTGTTTATCATAAGTTTGTTAGATGAGATTTCTAAATAAAACATTTTAAATCTATTGAGAAGTGGGAGTTTCATGTAAACGCCCACGCGCGTGGCTTCGTATGTGCGATTTTCATAAGTTCTCTAGAGATAGATATAAAATGAGATAACAAAAGAATTTGAATTGGGCGGTATGGTCAGTGAGTATGCCAATTCTAAGAATTCATTTCTCTTTGTTAAAATTGTGGTCATTGCTTAAACATCACGTCAGTACAACTTCCATGAAGTCCCTTCTTGCGATAGTGATGTGGTCTCAGAAAGGTCCAATCGTTAATTTCATTTGTCATAAGGATAAGTTGACATGGATTGAAATTAAGCGACTAAAAGGTATATTTTAGTCCGTGAAGGGTTCGTGTGTGGCGTCCACGCGTGGCTTGCATGTGGGATTCCTTGGGCGATTAGAGGTTTCAATTAATATTGTTTTATCAAAAGGTTACAATATTATTACGAATTATGTGCGATCGTTTGCTTATGTGTTTACTTTATCGATTTCGAGATATGTCTCTTACATCGATTATCAATATGCTCGCACAAAATCCTTACCGGTCCAAATTTTATCGAGTGGAAGCGAAACAATGAGAATGTTCTTCTGCGGAAGAAAATCTATTTGTACTCACTACACCCCGTCCCAAGCCTCTAGACAATTCATCGATGATGAGCGCAAGGAGCACGAGAAATGGGACAAATCAAATAGAATGGCAAAGTGCCTTCTTTTGGTCACTATATGCGAGTCCCGCAACTCCAAAGATCAAGAGATGGAAGATGCACCCACGATATGGCTAAGTCTTATAAGTCGGACAGAATCGCATTCATAATTTGACAAAATCATAATGTCGAGTTCAATGAAGGAAAGTGATTCGGTGCATAACCATGTAAAGCAAATGATTAATCTCTTGGAGAGCTCGAATTGGTTGGAGGATATATTGATGGCGTAGTCGAATCGATATGATCCTCATCACTTTGCCCAAGTCTTTGATGACTTCGTTATAAAGCGGTCCTTTATGATAAGAGTTATACTCTAGATTCATTGCAAGAGGATCTAGTAACGGAAGAGCATAAAATGGGCAAAGGTGCGATCTTTAATACGCACCTCAAAGAAAACCACCGCTTATCGAAAGATGAAAAGGAAAAGTGGAATTCAAGAGATGCTAAGGCTAAAGAAAAGAGTGGGAGTAATCTGAGGGCTCTACCAATGTTTGAAAAGTCGAAGGAGAAGGGCAATGCTCAAGTGCGGTGAGGCCGGGCATTGGAGGCTAAGTGCCCCAAGCTCGAGGCTCTAGTACGCCATTTGCTTTAGTGTGAAACATGTTTAGCGACTTGTTCTACCCATTCTTGGGTAGTGAACACAAGTCGATCGATCATGTTTGTTACACCTGCTTGTGGGTTCTTGCGGACAAGGAGTCGAATGATGGCGAGATAACGATCTCCATGGGCAACGCGCGAAAGTCGAGGCCGTTGCGGTCGGAGATGTTACTTTATGTTTGAGAAAACAGTTTAGTTTTAAAGGCGTTTTATATGTGCGGATTTTCGGCGGAACCTTGTTCTGTTTGAAATTGTTTATTCATGGATATTCGAGTTGTTTTTGATAGTGGTGTTTCTATCATAAGAAATGACGAAGTTATCGTGTAGCACATTATATAATTCACTTTATACTATTTACGCAATACATAATACCTATAACTATGTTGCATCTACATCAAACCTTAAAAGAAAGTTTTCTTCGAAGATGACACCTCTTTTCTCTGGCATCTTAGATTCGGTCACATCAATCTAAATAGGATCCAAAGACCGGCTAAGAATGGGCGTTGGGTAATCTCACGATTACTCTGTTCGATCTGCGAATCCTGTATAGAAGGTAAGATGTTGACCGGACCCTTCAAAGCTAAGGGTCGTAGAGCAAAGAAATGTTAGAGCTAGTCCATTCGACTGTGTGGACCGATGTCCACAAGCTCGTGGAGGTATGAGTATTTTATCACTTTCATTGACGATTACTCAAGAGTGCAGATCACGTATACCGCTTCACCGCAAGTCCGAATGCTTTGAGAAATTCAAAGAATTTTAGGCGGAAGTGGAGACGAAGCTAGGTAAGAGTGTCAAGTCATCAAGGTTACGATCGCGGTGGCGAATACCTCAACAACGAGTTCATGGACTATCTAGTGAAGTGTGGGATTACCTCAAACAAGACTTCACCGGGCACACCTGACAAAATGATGTGTCGGAGCGAAGAAATAGGACTCTTTTGGAAATGGTTAGATCAATGATGAGTTATGCAACTTTGCCTATTTAGTTACGTGGGTATGTCTTAGAAGCGGTGCATACTTGCTAAATCTAGTACCATCCAAGTCGGTCGAAGAGACCCTTCGAGTTGTGGTTTGGGCGCAAGCGAGTTTAAGCCACATAAGGATATGGGCGATCCGGCATGTGTCTTTGAACAAGAAGGCGACAAGTTGGAGGCTAGATCCGACGCAAGGTTGTTTATGGCTATCCTAGAGGAGCGAAGGTGGTTTATTCTATAGTCTAAGGATCGGAAGGTCATTATTAGCACTAATGCCCGATTCTTAGAAGAGGACTACATGAAAATCATAAATCAAAGTTGAAATCATTCTTCAAGAATTAGAAGATGATCGTATTCCACCACCGATTAGACCAAAGGTGCGAGATGTCGAGTCAGTGGGAGGATCGACACCGGATACTTCAAGAAATTGAAGTGGGTCGAGTTCCTTTGGAGATACCGACCGCAAGTGGTACCTACCAAGCTAGTTGTGCAAGATAGAACCACAAGTTCTGCACCCACCGTTGCCATTGTGCTGTAGTGCCTCGTCGTAGTGGGAGGTTGTTCGTCAACCCGGTGATGTATGTTCGTGGGTGAATCTTGGTTTAGTCCCGTAAAGCGAGCAGAAATAATCGACCCATGGGCGTACATCGAGGCGATACAAGACAATGATGCAAGATCATGGAACTTACGTTTGGGCGGTGGTAAAGTCTATGGATTTACCAGTTGCCTAGCGAGTTGTGTGTATCGTTTAGATGTCAGCGGTAATGTGGTATTTCTTGCACTTTACGTAGATGACATTCTTCTGTTGGCAACAATATGAAGTTGTTATCGACGGGCGTAAGAGTTGGTTATCCGATCGGTTTCAAATGAAAGACTTAGGAGATCACGTACATTCTTGGGATCAAGGTTTACCGAGATCGCAAGAGGAAAATGTTGAGCTTATCTCAGCGTCTTACATTGATCTTGTGATTACTCGTTTTAGTATGCGAGACCGTCAAGAAAGGATTGCTACCTTTCGACATGGCGTTCCTTTATCTAAAGGCGCCACCTATGACCAAAGAAGATAGAGAAATGAGACAAGTTTCCTATGTTTCGCCATAGGAAGTCTCATGCATGCAATGTTATGCACGAGGCCGATATCCGCTATGCGGTGGGCATAGTGGCTAGATATCGATCTAACTCGACAAGCTCATTGGACTGCGGTAAAGCATATATTCAAGTACCTGAAAATGACTCGAGATTATAGGGTGGCTTACCGTGCGGATAGTAGAATGCCTTTGGGTTATTCGGACTGGATTTCCAATCGACCGTGATGAGAAAAAGTCTACCTCGGGCTATGTTTTTACCTTGGGAGGTGGAACCGTATCTGGCAGAGTGCAAAGCGATGCATTGCGGACTCTACCATGGAAGCCGAATATGTAGCCACGGAGGTCGCATGAGGTCTGTATGGTTCAAGAACTACCTCGTGGATCTAGATGTGGTACTGGTTTGCCCATGAGTATCATGGTTTCTTGTGATAACTCGGTGCAATGGCAAACTCGAAGGAACCACGGATCCACAAGCCAAACAAACACATAGAGAAAGTACCATGTCATACGAGAAATCGTTAGGCGAGGGACGTCTTGATTGCAAAGATTGATCTGACGGATAACCTAGCGGATCCATTCACGAAAGCCTCGCCGCAATAAGTCTACGTCGGGCATGTTAGAGGACTTGAATTGCATTAGATGGCACCCGCTAAAGCTCGCTGCAATAAGTCTACGTCGGGGACATTAGAGGACTTGAATTGCTAGATGGCACCCACTTAGAAAGGAAACTTTTGTATAAGTGGGAGAAGCAAAGTGATGGTTTTGTTTGTAATAGCTAGTAGAGACACATTGTATACTAAAAGTTTGCTTTAGTATAAGTGGGAGATTGTTGGATTTGTATCTTGAAAGCGTTTTGGTTGAGCTTGTATACAATGTTTCTATTACCACTATTACAATCTCTATCCGAAATGAATACTTGATTGCATATATCTATGTCCCCTTATCTCATATATAAGTTAGATCATACTAGTGTGTAGAAGATCATAGAAGTCTGTATGATTGGTCAAGCTTAATGAGATATAAAAAGTTTCACAGCTGAGACAACTTGAGGACGAGTTGTCGGTATAAAGTCATGTATAGATAAGAAGTGACTTGACTTGGTTGCTTGTCTATGCTAGTACGTCTCTGACGTATTGAAGGATCACAGTGAGATGAGTTCTTCTATCTGACCGTCGTGAAGAACTAAGATCTCGGTGACTTACGATGATCTAAACCTCGATAAGGTATTAGATGAGTATGAGTTCTTGACCATCACTTTGACTTGTTATGGGTGAGGTTATATGTTCTAACCTAATATTCTCCGCGATCTTGGGTGGTGGCGGTGCTTGTATGTCATGCTAGTTATCTCATGACGAGTCACCGTATCCGTTTAGGATGATGACATCCCTAAGGAGCTCAAAGGTTTATTGTACTAAACCCCGCAGTTGAGTTAGCTCAAGTACAATAATAAGGTTGAGTGGTACTACTTAGGAATTAAAGATATTAATTATTTTAAGCGATGTAATGCTATAAATAATTAATGGACGTTCGATATCTTAAATACGGGATTCGTAATGTCTAAGTGCAAGCCCGACTCAACTTCGGTAATAAAGGGTAAGTCGACATTTATTTTCTAGTGGCATGAATAAATGTTTATAAATTAATTTATGTTAAATTTGAACATAAGATAATTAATTTATTTGAGGCCCATCTTTATTCCTTGCATTTGATCCTCGGTTGGCCCATCCAGGCCGTAAGCTAGGCAAAATCGCCCCTATGCTCTACAAGGCAAGGATTTGATTCTCTTTATCCTATAAGGATATTATTATATTTATGGGATATGCATAGATCCTTTCCATATAAGATTATGGTAATAATTCTTTCCATAAAGGTTTATGGTAATTTCCATATGGGATTATGGTAATTTCCATATGGGATTATGGTAATTTCCATATAGGATTATGGTAATGCATTATAAATATGAGGTAAGAGATTAAATCTAAATCAATGATTAATAATCATCATCATTATTTTCGAGAATTTGAGGTTCGTCCTTTGAGAGACGATCAAGTTCCAAACGAGTCCTCCATACCATCGGCAGTTCTTCAATATTGAATACCTCCATAACATATAGGTGTCCCAGGTAATAATCGTGATACGATCCATCCAAGATAGACGAAGGATCTATCGACACGATCAAGTTCGAATGGAAGATTTTGAATGAAAACCAATGGAAAATCCGTGAAACCTCTCGAATCTAACCGGAAGAAGTGATATAGGTGGAAAATCCCGCCTATACCCCAACGTGAAATCAAGATGACGCTATACCCCAACTGAAATTGGGACGATGAATGACACACAAACGAGGGATGAATGTCTCGTTGATCGTTAATAAATGAATTACTTGACAAATCTCAAGAAATTCAAGAGCTAATGAAGAGAATAAAACTCACATATATTGGAAATCAAAAGCTGAATATTTTCGTATGCTTACGAGCCTTTATATAGGCTGAAAAATGAAGTCTAATCCTTATCAAAGTAGAAAACTAACTAATAGAAGAGACCTAATTAAACTAGGAAACTATTTAATCTAACATCTAAATGGGCTGCAAAAATAATTAAAAAAACGTGGCCCACAATATCAAACGGACCTCGGACTCCATCATTCCCCCACCTCTTGAGAAGGATTTGTCCTAAAATCCAAGTCATCCAAGTCGTCACCTATATCAAATGGACTCAAATTCTCCTTGTACATTAGTTCAACCGATGGCTTTTCATTATTCACCAATCACTTCAAATCACTAGCCCTCGCAAGACAAGACTTTTGGATTATTCCCTTCTCCTTACTTCCATCACTTTGCCCAACCGATTTCACCAACTTCGACTTCTTTTGCAACAGCACTTGATCCTCATAAACTTGTTTTGCAGTAAGAGGAACAAGTGACACTTTCTTTTTATTGAACTCGAGGGAGTATTTGTTCGTAAAGCCATTATGTTTCACTCTTCTATCAAATTGCCACGGTCGTCCCAATAGAATATGGCTCGCCTGCATCGGAATCACATCACAAAGAACTTCATCCTCATATTTTCCAATGCGAAATGGAATCTTCACTTGCTTTGTCACCTTGACAATGCCACTATCATTCAGCCACTGCAACCGATATGGCTTGGGATGTTTCACTAATGGTAGCCCTAACTTCTCAACCATGGTCATGCTAGCCGCGTTGGTATAACTCCTACCATCGATGATCACGCTGCACACCTTATCTTTGACATGACACCTCGTATGAAAGATGTTTTCTCGCTACTGTATAACTCACTAGATTCTGCACACTCAAAGCTCTCCTAGCAACAAAAATGAGTGCATCAGGTGCTTCAATCTCTTCAACATCGGAATCCTCCAAGGCTGACATCTCTGGAGTAGTAGCCTCACCCTCATCATCGGTCACCACCTCTCCATTATCCCGAATGATCATCACCCTCTTATTCGGACACTCTCTAGCAATATGCCCAATTTCATGGCAGGTAAAACACTTCAAATCACGATTCCGGATACCGTCAGTTTTGGCTTGAGTTGTGTAACTCGTAGGATCTGTTCTTGGCTTTACAAACGGTCACTTCTCCCTATTCGGATGCTCCTCCTTCTTCCATTGGTTCCCTCTTGATGAAGAACCGCTAACATTTTGGGGCTGCTTCCAATTGGACTGATTATACTTCATGTTACCGCCACTAACGTCATTAACCCTCCTCTTGAGTTGGTTCTCAATCTTTATGGCCATGTGAACCATGTCCTTCAACTCGACATAATGTTGCAACTCCACTCTATTGCGAATCTCCCAATTCAATCCAGCCAAGAATTTTACCATCGTCGCCTCTTTATCTTCAATAATACTGGCTCGAATCATGGCTACTTCCATCTCCTTGAAATAGTCATCCACACTCTTCGGCCTTTGCCTCAAATTATGTAATTTGTTGTACAACTCACGATAATAATGATTAGGTACAAATCGCTTCCTCATCACCACCTTCATCTCTTCCCATGTCTGGATAGGCTGCTCTCGATTCCTCCTCCTACTATTCACCAACTGATCCACTCTATTGCTACTAACTTCGCCTTCTTGAGCTCGGAATAGTTATGACAATCAAACATGAGCTCCACCTTTCTCTCCCACTCCAAGTATAATTCAGGATTATTTTTCCCTTGAATAAAAGGGATGTTCATCTTGATGCTGGTCAGATTGTTATCTTCTCGATCCTTTCTTCTAGGCCGCCTTTCATCAAAATCTGAAAACTCATCTTTCTCATTTTCAGCCTCTTCGTATATATTATCTCGATGAAAATTTTTGCCGCCTCTGCCTCCTCTTCGTCCTCCACCTGGTTGAAACACAATAGGATCTAGCCGACGTCACTCCTCTCTACGAGGTCTCTCTTCAAGTGCAGTAATTCGATCATGCTGCTCCTCCATCTCTTTTGTGATTATCATTCCCAATTCAGGACACAAGGTCCATCATGAATTTTGTTTGACGACTGATAGAATCATCATCGTCCTTATGACATGACCCATCTGACCCACCTTCTTATACATTGCTGCAGAAAACGTTAAAAAAGAAAAAAATAACAAGAACCTCACCAACCCACAAACTCTCGTGTATCACTCAAAATTAGCTTTTTTTTCCACTCTAATAATCTCACTCTTGCCTTTTACCACTCAAATTCTCCTTCAAAAGTCTCAAATCCTCTCAATCTACCAATGAATTCAATACCAACAAATCAAACAGGACAAGAAAGGAAAGACACGGAAGGAAAGACACGAAAAAATAAAAAACGAAGACTCGAAAATATGTTGTGCACAAACTTGTTCAACACGACCTATACTACCCAAGGAACCCAGAAAACACGACGAGGTTTAACGAAATTTCGGAAAAAGTGCACACAGAACACACACCAGACGGCTCTAAACATACTAAGGAACACAATGAACAAATTTGCTCGAAACAGGATTCGAAAATTTGTCTTCTTTTTTTTGAAACCTCACAGAACGTAGATGCAAAAAATCTCAAGAACGAAAAAAGATAATAATACGGATATTGATATGGATAATGATATGGATAACGATATGGATAATGTATGATATGGATAACGATATGAATAATGTATGATATGGATAAAGATATGTATATAGATAACGATATGGATAATGTGTAATCACTCAAGATATGGATATGGTAGACGTTGAACTATTTGGATATGACAGACACTGAATTAAACACGGATGAAAAAACCCTAGCCGTTACCCACATCACAACAGTCGAAACGAAACGAAAGAAAGAAAGAAACCCCAGTTACGACCCTTGACACGAAACGAAAGAAAGAAACGAAACCTGGACGACGAACGGATGGACGACGAATGGACGGACGACAAATGGATGGACGATGAAGGATGGACGACGACGAATGGATGGACGATGAACGGATGGCTCTGATACCAAATGATACGATCCTTGCTGGTACGAATGATCTATCAACACGCGAACGGAAGATTTTGAACGAAAACCAATGGAAAATCCCAAAACCTCTGAATCTAACCTAAGAAGTGATATAGGTCAGTATGTCGCCTATACCCCAACGTGAAATTGACGCAGCAACTCGGGGACGATGAATGGCACACAAACGATGGATAAATGTCTCGTTGATACGTCGATAAATGAATTACTTGACAAATCTTAAGAAATTCGATGAGCTAATGAAGAGAGAATAAAACTCACATATATTGGAAATCAAAAGCTGAATATTTTCGTAAGCTTACAAGCCTTTATATAGGCTGAAAAATGAAGTCTAATCCTTATCAAAGAAGGAGTCCTTATCAAAGTAGGAAACTAACTAATAGAAGAGACCTAATTAAACTAGGAAACTATTTAATCTAACATCTAAATGGACTGTGAAAATAATTAAAAAAAACGTGGCCCCCAATATCAAACGGACCTCGGACTCCATCACCCTGCCCCTTTATGACATCAGAATCCATATGCTTCATATCATCAACATCCAAATCTTAAACCCATCATCAGGATCCAAAGCCTCCTCGTCATCAATATCATCCAAACTACCACACTCAACATAAACATCCAAACACTCATTTTCGATATCAATGCAATTATATATTTTGGTGCGATATTCAATGTCATCTTTAAAGAATATAAAGTTGTCGGTGCTCTTAACCCTAAAAGCAAATTTCTGAAGATCATGACACCCTGGTTCAACATACGATTCAACTAATTCAGAAAAGGTCCATGAATACCAATCCCATTCTTCTAGAACATCAACCTCATCACCTATGTATCATGTATCATCCTCAAATTTTCCACCAAAGTGTATGCGGATGGTGTAATAGCCCACTATCCTTAAGGACGGATTAGCATGAACTGTTAATTGGGATGAGAGTTAAGAAGCGGGAAAAGAAAATGAGATATCGAATTGTGAGACATATATCAAGAAAACTTCTAGAACTTCAAAGTATTGGAGATTAAAGCAAACATAATTTACGTAAGAGAGACTAGACCATCAGATTCTTAACAAAAGGGTTCAACTGATCTGAATGAATCTAGTTCTCTGATCAAAATATAACTTAGTGTTCTTGCAATGAAAACATGTGAAGTACATCGATCGCTAATATTCCTACCAAATAAATGATAGTAAAAAAGAAGTATATATATATCGTATCCACAGGACTGCGACTGAGAACACGACAAGTAATTAACACGTAACCTTTATTATTATCCAAGCAACACAAATCAAGAGAGAGATTATAAATCTAGACTTGCAAATAAAGATAGAATAAAACTCGATATAAAAGACTGATCCTAGGGATGTACTTAACCTAACCAGATTCACACAATTAACCTATTAATCTGTTTACCAATTTAATCCACATTCAGATGAAGGATCACAAATGTAACTATAGTTTCCGTCGGGACAACCTATAGTAGTGGGTTAGCCTAAACTCTATCTCCGTCGGGTCTCAAGAGAAGTAAGCTAATTACCAAAAGCACACAAAGATATAACCTCCTACAACTCACCTATCTCCGTCGGGTCTCAAGGTAAAAACTGTATTATAAACTCCAGATATCGATTATGCAATTAATTCCGAGACATTAATCACATAACTAGCATGCATAGATACCGATCGATACCAACACATGAGAATTAAAGCCAAGATTTATAAATCATGAAGGACGGCAAAACAAGATAACAGATAAATTATACGAATCTAGTCGACATACAAACCCCGTGATCAATACGAATTTAGCTACGCATAATTAAATTACTAAAGCAATAAATAATTAAATAAAGCATAAACTGAATTAGATAGATAAAACCGTAGAATCCACGAAGAACAATTGTAGCGACTTCGATCCGTAAATAAAATTGAACTCTAAAATAAACTAAGCTAGGAAAACCGGAATAGAACTTGCAAAAGAATATAAAGAAGACTTTGTGTTCGCTATGGAATGGTGTAGAAAACAACCGTCTCTCTCCCTTTATAATGAAATGCGAGCTCATTTCTCCTTAAATATCTCGTTCCTCTTTGAATCGGACTCGACATGACATCTACACGGACTATAAGTCTCGCCGCGAGACGCACTCCTCTCTTCCTCGCGAGCATTGGTCGCGATAGCTAAGCGAGATGTGCCTTCCTTCGAGACTTCGCGATCTTCCATCGCGAGAGCAGGTTGCGATAGCGTGTCGCGAGCTCTCCCTTTTGCGCACGATAATCACTTCCTCGCGAACGTCCATCGCGAGTGTTGGTAGCGATGCCGGGTCGCGAGGTTCTCTCAGCATGCGTTCAATTTTTCCTCGCGATCATATGTCTCGCGACCCATGGTTGCGATAGCGGGTCGCGAGGTTGTCTGAAGTGTAATTCGCGTATTTCCCTCGCGAGTTGGTCTCTTTTATGCCTTCAGAAGGTCACGAGCTTCAACTGCTATGTGCTTTAACGTGTGCTCGAGCATGTTCTCCCTTTTTAGATCAAAACCTGTGCTAAAATAACACAAAATACACACGGCATCATATCTTTCAAAGCAATTGAAATATATCACAAATGCAGCTCAAACAAACCTTTATCAATTAGAAACGAGACAAATATAACCATATAAAACATGTAAAAATGAGGCTTATCATACACATATGAAGATGTGCACTCAAGGCTCTACTATCAGCGACAAAAGATTCCTACTGCTCAGCACTGTTCCATCTCATCATCAGCTCAACCTGCACATTTAAAAACAAACATGCAGGGCTGAGTACAAAGACTCAGTGGACTTATACCAAAAACATACATCATAACTTTGAATTACATTGCCCCATCAGTAACACACGGAGTTTTATTTGAAAGTTCTGTGCTTACTAAACATTTTATGTCATCTTCCACAAACTTTGTCTGGCCAGACATATTTTCTGTCTGTATGATCCATATCTAACTCATCTTGTGCCGTAGAAGGAGGCCTCCTTCCACGAACGTCGTGATCGGCCGAGAAAACCTTTCATCACATAGTCACCTGTAACTGGCTGAGCAAATCTTTCAGCAACACAGTTACCTAGTGTACACGTTAACCCTTGCTAGGAATTCTCCCTCTAGCATAGGATCCAAATTCAATTAAACTTACGTTGGCGAACCAACACTGATAGGATTCATATATAAAACTTAAACATTTTGGGCAGGTAATTAAATAATAGCATTTCATCATCATTTTCTCAAAAGAAAGCATCATAAATAAAACATTTGTCATTTCATTTTATCATTGAGGAGAAAAGCCCACCTGGTATATTCTCATTCTCAAAACGAGTTTCTTTCTTTACTTCAGCACTTCGTGCTCTACCTTTACGTAAGAAACTAATTTAGTACGTCGGTCGCATCTTTGAAAATCGCCAAAATTTAATGGAACTCGATAACTTTTAAATCTTATCAAGATTTATTAACTGAATAACGACCTTCTAAAGCCTTTGTATCTTTAACCAATTTGGTTCGTCTTTTCATCGAAAATTCTAACTTATAACTTCTCATTTTTAACTGAGACGAAACATTGCTTCAGATATAATACTAATAAATTTGGTCAATCGTTTGAACTTGTATTAGCTATTTTTGATAAAATGATTTCAAATATGAAATCAATTTTTATAAAAGAGATATTGTTATATCTCTAATTCGCCTCACACGTCCTAGTATATCTATTCAGAGAAACCCATATTTATACTAGGCGTAAAACATAACTATGTGCATTAAACATTACTCTACTCACGCACTAACTTGCTTCATGCATTCATACTTTAATCAAGTCATTTCAACTTCAAATACATGCATTTTTCAAAATTCATCTTCAGAACAATTAACTTGCATATATACTCTAGTACTAATTTATTACTAATCATATTCCAATAATTCTCATAATTTCACTTTAACAATCAATTATGCCCAAATATACATATATATGAAATTAATTTAAGCATGACACTTTATATTTTAAATTTCTACGTCAATTCACAAAACGTCTCAACGTAAAATACTATCCCTCATTTTAAAAATCACATAAATTCATAGCATATCTTAAACATATTTTTGTGCCTAAATATGTGATCACATTTAATAAAATAAATTTGAAACTCTAAACTTCCAACTTTAATATTTTCAAATTTTTGGAACAATTTACAAAACATTTCCATAAATTTCTATAAATTCACATAGCACACTATATTAACATAGGATTATTAATATCTAATAACATTAGACATAGAAAAATTTGACATCAAAACCCTTCACTTTATGGTTTTCAAAATTTTGAAAATCACTTAAACAATTTTTAAAAATTCTAATTAATTCATACAATACATTATTCTCATCATACATCAACAATATACACTAATATCCATCATAAAAAATTATATCTCAATACCATACTCTATAGTTCTCTAATATTTTTAATAATTTTCAATATTTTCCAAAAATTATGAATTAATTCATACATGCTTAAACAATACTCACTATTATTAATTCATGCTCAAAACAACAATAAAAAATCATGATCACCTACATATAGGGCTGTAAACAAACCAAACCGTTCGTGAGCTACTCGGAGCTCGGCTCGAAAAAAGCTCGTTCGAAATTCGATTGTTTTGTAAACGAGCCGAACTCGAGCCTCGAATCGAGCTCGATAAGTTTATCGAGCCGAACTCGAGCTTAGAGATGTTCGGCTCGTAGGCTCGCGAACATGTTTGGTTCGAACTCAAACGAGCCAGTTCGCGAACTCTTATTCGAACATGTTCACGAACCTTGATTCGAACATGTTCGCGAACCTTAATTCGAACATGTTCACGAACATGTTCGCGAACGTATAAAATAATAGATTATTTATACATGTTTAAATAATTAAAATGAATAATAAATTATAAAATATATGTTAATTATAATAATTTAGCAACAAATAAACATATATATCAGTATCTCGAGCTCGAATTCGAGTTCGATCTGGAATAACACATTATCAAACCGAATTTGAACTCGAGTTCGAACTCGAAAACGAGCAAAGTCGAACACGAGCAGAGTTCGAGCTCGAGTTCGAATATATCTCATAAACGAGTAGTTATCGAACCGAATTCGAGTAGCTCGCGAGCTCAAAAATTTTATAACGAACCGAGCTCGAGCTCAATTTAAAGCTCGAATTCGAACTCGAGCCGAACTCGAGCCGAATAAAATTCAAACGAGCCGAGCTCGAGCTTGACAGTGTTCGGCTCGGCTCGGTTCGTATACAGCCCTACCTACATATAAATCTCATATATCTCAACTATAATAAGAAATTTTTTAACATGCTCAACTTTGTACTAAATTCATAATACATGCTTACAACCATCATATCAATATTTAATTAACAACTTAAACATTTAACAAAAATTCTCAAATTTCACATGAAATAACAAAATTATATAACTTCATTTTTCATGGATGGATTTCTAATATGTTTGTATATCCAAGAAGTTTATACAATTTCTAACCTTTTAATCGGAGTGGATCGGCGAAGAAATCGATTTTCTAACTTGAAATATAAGAAAAAAATTGAAAAACACTCTTTTTTTTCTTCTAAGGTTTCGGTGCTTAAGGAGTGAGAGAAGGAAGAAGTTTTATTTCTTTGATGATATATTCTCATTAATCAAGTCTTTAAAAAAAATATCTACTTTAGTCAACAATATACAACTATCATATCTCATAAAAATTCACACCTTCACTACCAAACAAAATAATACATTATCTTATCATTAATTAATTATCTCATCTTATCTCCAAATTAAATACCTATCATTATCAAACTAAATATCTATCACTATCAAACTAAGATGAAAAATTTTCTTCCTTTCACACTTGCACAATTTTCGGTCATTAGAGAAGAAAAATACCACATGTCTTCATTTTTTTCATTTAATAATAATATGATATAATATAGGTCTTAGGTGATGATATAGATCATGAAAAAAATGAATAAGAACAATTCTATGTCCTAAAGTAAAAAATTCGAACCATTGTTAGAAAAATAAAAATTAATTGTCCAATCTCCATTTCTTTAATAAATAAAAATATTTTAGAAAAGGAATATAAAAAAAATGCACTTGATTCTTAAAATATTCATAGAACTTTCAATATTAAAATTCTTTAAACTTTATACTAAAATTCCGAATCATGCAAAAACGTTAATAAGAAAGCCGTAATCACTTTATTTGTTCTTTGTTAATATGGAATTAAATTCTAAGCTTCGTCGCTTAGAAAATGACGTAAGACTAATTATCAAAAATTAATCGACGTTGGAAAAACGCTCTCGAAAGGAATAGCATATATATTCCTTGTTTTACTAATTGTTTAAAGATATAATATAAAACTTCTCGCAATATGGATAATCGAAATTGAGCTTCGATAAATTACTATTCCAATTATCGAAACAAAAACCCTAACTAACGACTTATATTACCATAACCTAGTTTTAAATAATCGTGATATTATAGATGGTGATTAAGAAAGGGAAACTCATGCTTCCTGTGATGCCAAACAAGATAAAAAACCTTAATTAAATATTAATAACCGTACTAATAATAATATTATTTAATTGCAGCTCTAATGAAACTATTATTTTATTCTTATGAAAATGACGAAAGCTCCATTTAATGTTATATGTTGCCAAAACTAAAAAACTAAAAGTTTTGAATCTTCAAAACCGATAACCATTATTTATGTTATGTGTTGTCAAAAGAAACAGCAAACACTACCCTACAAAGCATACAAATAAACCTATCATTACATGGCATATATTAATGGGACCAGAGCATCAAATTTTCAGAAATTCCTAGAAATAATATCAGAAAAAGAACAACCTTTTGAAACTGTTCTACTTTATTCACGCCACTTTCTTCACACCAATATCTTCATGCTTATTTCGAGATTGAATTTTTAGGGAAAATTTGATTTAGGGTTCTTTGATTTAGTTCCTTCGTGTTATTCTGAAGTTGTAAATTCTTTGTAATGTAAAGTGTTAAGTTGTTTTCATGCATAAATTCTAAAAGTGTTGAATTAAATGTTAAAAAGGAAGCAAAACGACGTGTGTTAAGTAGCCATGTTATTTTTTTAAAAAAATTACACAGTGGCATCCGGCGAGCCACGTCGGGATTTCGGGTGCCGGAAAATGAAGGCGGGCATTTTGATACAAATATGATAGTTTGGAGTTTTAATAGATATTTTTGAAAGTTCAGAATATTTTTAATAAAACATATATAGTTTAGGGTTTAAATTGATATTTACCCTTAATATAATTCAATTATCACATCTCTCTCTCTCTCTCTCTCACACACACACATGTCTTCTATTCATTAGAATACACTTGTTCATTTCCCGTCGTTCATTTCTACGACGCCTTGAATTCTCCAAGAATTTCGTAATACCTGTTTTATGTCATTATACATTTTTTGTTATAAATGTTAGGGAACTCAAGATAAATTTTGTAGTTTGTTGAAACATAGCAATTATTTAATTGAATGTGATCAAGTTGATCCAACGTCGTTTGCCATTGAAGAAATTATTTAATCCCTAAATTAAGAAACTATCGTAAGAGTACAACTTACACATCTTCTCTTGGTCAAATGCGACTTCTAAATGTTGGTAATCCTATGATTTGTATTTATTGTAAATCTTATTTCCTCATAAAAAATGATACCTAGAAAATGATAATCTAAAAACATTCCACTTGTATTGTATATATGCGTGGAGACAAAGGAAGGCTTTGTAGGAATATCCGCATCACATGGTGGAAGTATGAACACATTAATCGTATTTAATATGCTAAAATTGTATACCCTACACTGGAAAGAAAATCAAATGGACATTTGAGATAAGTTTGGCTGCTACTATACCCAAGCCTCTCTCTCCAATATAATTCCATAACTGGAACAAAAACATGTATTTTGAATTATGGCCGTTCGAATCATGATGAACTGTAAATTGTAATACTATCCAAAATACAAACGCCAGAACTCCCATCAATAAAAACCTTAAACATCCTTTTCCTACCATTGTCAATCATCCGGTCCTTTTCACCTTTGCCCTAACAAAACATTTTTTCCCCAACGTAACAACACACACACATAGCTTGATTGACAATGGATTTCCTCTCAGTTTCACTTCTACTATCATTCATTCTCTGCACATTTTTCCTTCTCCTGGGACCAAAACCCTGGTCCCGGACAAGGTCGAGGCTGCCCCCGGGGCCCACCCCGTTACCAATCCTCGGTGACATTCTCCACCTCGGCCAGAATCCCCACCGTAGTCTTACAAAACTCTCTCGGATATACGGCCCCTTGATGCATCTGAGGCTCGGGAGCATACATACGATCGTTGCCTCCTCACCAGAGACCGCCCGGAAATTCTACAGAATCACGACCAATCGTGCTCCAGTCGGGCCGTGCCTCACGTGGCCAAGGCACTGGGCCACCACGAGGCATCCCTGGCCTGGCTCCCCGTAGGGAGCAAATGGCGCAAGCTGCGCAGAATCAGCAAAGAAAACATGTTCACCACGCCTAAGCTCAAAGCTAGCGAAGCCCTCCGCCAAGAAAAGCTGCAGCAGCTGAGCGATTACTTGGCGGAGAGCTGCACTGGTGATAAGCCGGTGAATATTGAGGAGGTTGCGTTTGTGACGGCCCTTAATTTGATCTCTACTACTCTGTTTTCCGTTGACTTTGCTCAGTTCGACTCCGATTCTTCTCATCAGGAGATGAAGGAGATCATTCAGGGGATTATGAAGATTTCCGGTTCTCCCAATATTGCTGATTTCTTCCCGGTTTTGAGATTGGTGGATCCAGGAGGCCTCAAGCGCAAAGCAGAGGTTTACTTGGGAAAGTTATTCGACAAGTTTGATGAGATCATTAGTAAAAGGTTGGTAGAGAGGGAGAAATCTTCGGATTCTACGAGGAAGAGGGATCTACTTGAAGTGCTCCTTGATCTGAATCAAGAAAACGATGCTTACTTGAGCTGCCATGACATCAAACACCTGCTTTGTGTGAGAGTTTAATACATAAATGTTACTTGCTGGGCCAAAAAATGCACGTTTTTTTGTTCTTCTTTTAAAAGTGTATCACACTTTCAATCACGACATGTCACTACCAGTTAAAGTCATATATTTTTCAAATTTAGGAAATGCATGCTTTTTCGGTAATGAAAAACCGTGTTAACAATCTACATGGAAGTTCTGCACAAATGAAAGCCAATTGCTAATCCATTAACTATATATGTTGTTATTTAGCTTCTATTAATTTCAAGCTATCATCTGAACTGAAGTAAACATCCACTAACCCTAATTCACGGCAGGACTTAATCATCGCGGGAACAGACACGACGACAGATTCCGTGCAATGGGCGATGGCAGAACTAATCCGCAATGCGGAGAAGTTGTCGAAAGCCAAGAATGAACTAAGAAGTGTGATCGGAGAGGGAGAGAATGCAAAAGTTGAAGAACACGACATCCCAAAACTGCCATACCTAAACGCAGTGATCAAAGAGAGCTTCCGGTTGCACCCGCCCGGCCCGTTTCTAATCCCTCACAAGGCGGAGGTCGACTTAGAGATCAATGGCTACACGATACCGCAAGGCGCACGAATACTCGTGAATGTATGGGCGATTGGAAGAGATCCGAGCACATGGCCGGATCCAGAGTCGTTTCAGCCGGAACGTTTTGTAGGCAGCGCCATAGACTACAAAGGGAAAGATTTCGGGCTTATTCCGTTTGGTTCGGGCCGAAGGATTTGTCCCGGGCTACCGGTGGCGCACTTGATAGTGCATCTCATGGTTGCGTCGATGATACATAGGTTTGATTGGGAAGCAGAAGATGTGGACATGGATGACGTGTTCGGCCTTTCTCTTCACAAGGCCCGCCCTCTCATGGCTTTCCCCATCATAAAATTTTAAATACTATCACTTTTATGTGTATTTCTATATTATAATAATGTTCTTGTTAAACCAAGAATAGCGATCCCCACATCACATGATACAAGTAAACTGTATTAAGAAAGCTTTGTGCTACAGCTACCTACATCAAATGAGAATCGAAAGATTTTATTTATTTATCGATTTTGAGTTGGGATGGAGGTCTATCCAACTAAAAGTAACCTTTAAATTTCTTTGTTAATTGATAAAAAAATAAAAACAAAATCTAATATCATGTTTGTTATAAAGTATATATGGTAGATGCACAATTAGGGTTAGCCTTTACCTTAATTAGCTTGGTAACATTTGTATATATAGGTGTACTCTTCATTGAATAAAAAACACTTTTAATGCCCCATCTCATATTTTATAACATGGTATCGAGCCCCAGGTTCTGTGGTTTTCGAATTTTGGGGTTGGATTTTGGTTTTCAATTTCACTTTTGAATCTAGGTTTCGTGACCCATTTCAAATTGGAGGCTCACCGGACAACACCTCCCACCCAGCAGCCTCCCACCCTCCAGCAAGCACCCACGGCCACCGGTCCCGTCGCCGGAATCGGCGCGTGAACGACACGCGCGCGACGCGTGAACGATGGCGCCGGCAGCCTCTCCGTGCGTGAAGGCGCGTCGGCATCTGCTCCGCCAACGGCGTTCGCCTCGTCTCGTCATTCGGTGAGTTCTAGCCGGTTTGATCGCATTCATCATCGGTGTGCGATTTTCGTCAAAACAGATTCGTTTTAAGATTTGTGCCATCTCGGTGTTTGGATTTGCTTTTGTTTTGGATTTCGGCTTTGTTTGGTTATTAATATGTCCGAGAAAATAAATCTATTGATATTATGCCCGTGATGTCGAAAATCACGGACCACAAGCTTTGTTCTACCAATTATCGGGATTGGCGCCGACGATTGAGCTCACTTGTTAAGCATCTCTATGGATGCTCATTTGACCGACGATCCACCATCGGACACCACGCAGCAGGCTTGGTTTCGGGAGGATGCTCGGTTATTTATTCGATACGTAATTCGATTGATGGTGAGGTTATCGATCGATTACTCATCGTAATCTGATCAAAACTCTTATGGCATATCTTGAGTTTCTATATTCCGCAAAGGAATGTTTCTCGATGTTTGATGTGTCGAGCTTTCTACAAACCCGCGAAAGGTGACAAAAGCCTTACAGATTACTTTATGGCATTCAAGAAAACTTATGAAGAATTGAATGCACTACTTCCATTCAGTCTAGATGTCAGAGTGCAACATGCTCAGAGCGAAAAGATGGCAGTTATGAGTTTTCTGGCTGGACTTTCGTTCGAATTTGAGACCGCTAAGTCTCAAGTTCTTTCGACACTCAAATTTCGTCTTTGGAGGAAGCCTTTAGCAAACTTCTTCGTACTGAGCGCTCGTTGACCACTTCTTCTATGCCTTCAGGAAGTGCTCTTCTCAGCCGAACTCCTTCCTATGCACCTAGCAAGCCACCATACAAGACGGTGGTTCTAACGGTAGTTCGGGTGGGGCAACCGCAAGATAGCATGGAGTGTCGTTATTGCCATGATCTCGGGCATATCAAACGCCTCTCGTTGGCTTCGATCCAAGAAGACTCTCCATCCGCTTATGTTGCCGAAGCGTAATCGTAATACTAGTGATTCCATCACTATTTCTGCGATAGTATGCAAAGTTTTGCAACATCGAGAATGACTTCCACCTAGTTCTACCACCGCTATTGTCGATTCGTGTAATCCTATTGCTCGCATAGCTTCCTCGCCCACCAACCGGGTTATTGATTCGGTGCCATGCACTATATGATGTAATCATAGTTTGTTTTCTAAATTGAGTCACATCAACATACTCATCCGCCACTTTGCCGATGGTTCACAATCTCTTGTTAGTGGATCGTGAACCGCCCAACCCACACCGCCTTTATCCTTATCATCTATCCTTAGTCTCCACAGCTCTCCTTTAATTTATTGTCTGTGAGTAAACTTACTCGCAATCTCCATTGTAGTGCCTCATTTTTTCCTGATTATTGCTTGTTTCAGGATCTTACGACGAGGCAGATTATTGGTAAAGGACATGAATCAGGCGGTCTCTACATCCTTGATACGCAACCACCGTCTTCAGTAGCATGTGCAGGCATGGTCACTCCTATGGATGCGCATTGTCGGTTGGGTCATCCATCTCTTCCTTTGTTAAAGAAACTGTGTCCGCAGTTTTCTAGTTTATCTTCTTTAGATTGTGAGTCGTGTCGGTTTGCTAAACACCATCGTGTTAGTTTGAGTCCTCGAGTCAATAAACGAGCTGATGCTCCTTTTGAGTTAGCACATTCTGATGTTTGGGGTCCTTGTCCCATTACATCAAAGACTGGTTTTCGGTACTTTGTTACTTTTGTTGATGATTATTCTCGTTTGACATGGCTTTACTTAATGAAAAGTCGTTCTGAGTTGTTTACCCATTTTTCTGCATTTTGTGCTGAAATTAAGACTCAATTTCGTGTGCCTGTCAAAAACTTACGAAGTGATAATGCTAAAGAATATTTATCTGACACCTTTTGTCGTTATATGAGGACCCATGGCATCCTTCATCGACTTCCGTGTTGACACACCGCTCAAAACGAGTTGCCGAAAGAAAAATCGGCATCTTCTTGAAATGACCTGAGCCTTACTCTTTGGCATGCAAGTTCCTAAATGCTTTTGGGCGATCTTGTGTCATCGCTTGCTTTCTCATAAACCGTATGCCATCCTCTGTTCTTTCTGGTTTGTCATCCTTTCATGTCCTTTTCCCATCTCGATCTCTCTACCCTATTGAGCCTAAGATATTTGGTAGCACTTGCTTTGTTCGTGATGTCCGACCTCAGGTCACTAAACTCGACCCCAAATCTGATAAGTGTATTTTCTTAGGCTATTCTCGGGTCCAGAAAGGGTATCGATGTTTTTGCCCCAATCTAAACAAATATCTTGTGTCTGCTGATGTAGCTTTCTTCGAAAATACGCCCTTTACTCCGGGTTCCTCTTCTCCACCTGAGGGAGAGGAAACTGAGTTCTTGGTATATACGGTTACATCGTCTCCTCCGTCCCCGTCTGTCTCTGATATGCCTGATCCTCCTATCCTACATCACTACACTCGCCGTCCTATCTCTACTCGTGATCTTGCTCCTGCTATTGCTGACTTGGTCCCTTCTCCGTCTGATTCTGTTCCTGATGATCCAATTGCACCGTCGTCTGATCCTACTCCAAGTGATGATCTTCCTATTGCCCTCCGAAAAGGTAAACGTTCTTGTACTTATCCCATTTCTGCTTTTGTGTCTTACCATCATTTGTCTCCTTGGTCTCGCTCATTTATCGCGTCTCTCGAGTCTGTTCCTAAGACTGTTGCTGAAGCTTGGGCCCATCCTGAATGGCGCAAAGCTATGATTGAGGAAATGACTGCTTTGTATGCTAATGGCACTTGGATTTTGGTGGACCTTCCTGAAGGTAAACGACCAATTGGTTGTAAATGGGTGTTTACAGTTAAGATCAATCCTGATGGGACTATTGATCGTTTGAAAGCTCGCCTTGTTGCTAAAGGCTATGCTCAGATTTATGGTGTTGATTATTGTGAGACATTCTCTCCTGTGGCCAAGCTCACCTCTATTCGGCTTCTTATTTCGCTGGCAGCCCGTTATCACTGGCCTCTCCACCAGCTTGATATCAAAAATGCTTTTCTTCATGGTGATTTGGCTGAGGAGGTTTATATGGAGCAACCGCCCTGCTTTGTTGCTCAGGGGGAGTCTGCGAAGGTATGTTATCTTCGTAAATCTCTGTATGGTTTGAAACGAGTCCTCGTGCATGGTTTTGGTACTTTTGCTCGCACTATTGAGACATTTGGTATGAAGTAGTAATCGATGATTCTGTTTTCTACAAAACGTCTCAATCTGGTATTATTTTGTTGGTCGTATATGTTGATGATATTGTGATTACTGGTAGTGATTCTGAAGGCATTGCTTCTCTGAGAGCTTTTCTCCATACTCAGTTTAATACTAAAGATTTTGGAGAGCTTAAGTATTTTTTAGGTGTTGAGGTAATGAGAAGTAAGAAAGGAATTCTTTTGACTCAAAGGAAATATGTGCTTGATTTACTCTCGGAGACATGAAAGTTGGGAGCTAAACCATGTAGCACTCCAATGGTTCCTAATTTACACCTTACTAAAGATGGTGTGTTATGTGATGATCCCGAGAGGTATAGAAGAGTGGTTGGAAAGTTGAATTATCTGAGAGTGACACGACCTGATATAGCTTATCGATCGGTGTGGTGAGTCAAGATATGTCTTCGCCAACGGTTGATCATTGGAGAGCGATGGATCGATTTTGTGTTATTTGAAAGGAGCACCGGACGTGGAATTTTGTATGGTGATCATGCTCATGATAGATCGAGTGCTTCTCGATGTCGATCAAGGTGGTCAAAGGAAGATAGAAAATCTACTTGATTTTGTGTGTTCTTCGGAGGAAACTTGGTTTCGTGGAAAAGCAAGAAACATAGAGTGGTTTCACGATCAAGTGCCGAGTCGGAGTATAGAGCTATGGCTCAATCAGTCAGTGAGATCATGTATATATATCAATTTTACATGAAGTGGGTCTACCTGTTCCTATTCCACCAAGTTATGGTGTGATAATCAGTCGCACTTCACATTGCATCCAATTCCGTCTTTCATGAGCGAACCAAACATATTGAAATTGATTGTCACTTTATTCGTGAGAAGATTCAGCGTGGCCTCATCTCTCTCGGATTTATGAATACCGAAGATCGGTTAGGGATCTCTTTACTAAGGCCCTTAATGGGGTTAGAGTTGATTATCTTTGTAACAAGCTTGGCATGATTAACATCTATACTCCAGCTTGAGGGGAGTGTTATAAAGTATATATGGTAGATGCACAATTAGGGTTAGCCTTTACCTTAATTAGCTTGGTAACATTTGTATATATAGGTGTACTCTTCATTGAATAAAAAACACTTTTATGCCCCATCTCATATTTTATAACAATGTTAATATAATGTACCTAGTCCGATCTGATGTTGAATCTCAATATTTGGAATATCAGAATTCCAGACATCAACCTCTAGAGAAATTTGTAGTCTACATGATCAGAAAATAACTTATTGCAAATTTAGTTCCATGAATGGAAAAGGATTAATACTATATGCACTTGTGAATTTCTTTCCCTAAAATTTATTGAAATCTTCCAGTCAAAGAGTACCACAAACCCTACGCGAATATAAATGCTAATAAGAGATATTTGGCAGTGAATCAATCTCAAATAAGACTCACAGACCAAATCAAATAATTAGTTTCATTAATGTATAGATTGATAGATATTTGGAAGAGGATAGACGTAGCCGACCCCATTATTATTCCAAGCTAACTCTATCTTTTAATATCATTCAAATATTAATTAACATCTAAAGTAAGTATATGTGTAAAAATACCTATAAAGTAAGTTTATGTGCAAAAATACTTTTGATGTTAAATAAAAGGTGCAAAAATATTCTTAACGTTATATAAATAGTGCAAAAATGTCATTCACATTAAATCAACGATGCAAATAGTAAAAATTTAAATTGTATTTAATTTTTTTAAATTTAAAATTAACATTCACATAAATACATATATATACACGAAATAATTACATATAATTCAGTTTGCTACGTGTGATGAAATGACAAATTCCTTCCGATATATCAAAATTTAAATTGACAAATATTTTAAAATAATTATAGTTTTATATTATAGCATAGGATACATAAATTTAATTATAGAATAAAACATGTGAAAATATAGTTTAAAATGAAAATTTATAAAGTTAAAAACTACCGGATATAGATTAAAGAAGCATTACGAAAGAAAGATGACTATAATTATATCATTATAATTATTTTGGATATTTTATTTAATATATTTTGTCAATCAATAAATTTTAGGGTGTATTTGCACTATTTATTTAACATCAAGAATATTTTTGCACCTAAATTTACTTTAAAAGTGTTTTTGTTTAAACAATAAGGTGATGACTGGTATGCATGAATGAAATTAGATAGCAATTGAATGAACTTTAGAATTGAATGATGATAGGAATGGAATGAAATGGAATATATGATTCATATGGCTGATATGTATAAAGAATGAACAAATAAGAATGAACGAATAAGAATGAAATAAAATAAATAAAATAAGCATTATTTTTATAATTTATGTTATTATTACTTAATAATAATAATAATAACAACAATAATAATAATTATTAAGTAATAATAATTATTATTTAGGATATAATTATTATAATAATAATTATTATTATTATTATTATTATTATTATTATTATTATTATTATTATTATTATTATTATTATTATTATTATTATTATTATTATTATTATTATTATTATTATTTTAATATGTTGTTGTTGTTGTTAATTTAATATTAATACTATTATTTTAATATAATGTTTACTATTTATTATTGTTATTATTATCAATTTTACTACTTTTATTGTTACTACTACTACTACTACTAGTATTATTATTATTATTTATTATGTTGATATTATTAATAACTATATTTTTTACTATTATTATATTATAATTATTAATTGTTAATAATTACTATTTATTTATTCAATAAAGCTATGCGGCCACATTATGGCTGGCCACATGAAAATATTTTAGTAATTATCAATATAATTAATTAATAAAATAATAATAATAAATTAATGTGTTAATTATTTTTACATAATTATCATTTTTCACCTATTTTTAGTGTAAAACTAATTTTTTAATAGATAAAATATTAAATAAACTGTTTTTTTATTCAATAAACTTGTTTAATTCATTCAATAATAACTCTTATTTATTATCATAAATACTACTATTTTATTATTATTATTATTATTATTATTATTATTATTATTATTATTATTATTATTATTATTATTATTATTATTATTATTATTATTATTATTATTATTATTATTATTATCAATTTATAAGATAGCAAATAAATAAGAATAATTTTGTTAGGAAAAAAAAAGTAAATTTGGCTAATCCTATGTTCACGGGAATAGCTAATACCATGTGGGAGGGGATGAATGGCTAATCCCATGTTCATTGGAATAAATATTCATTCGGGAATTGTGATTCCTATCGTAAAAATTTTACCAGCCATAGGATAGGGAATGAACGCCGGAATCACTATTTCATTCTCATTTCATTTTTGCATACCAACCGATGCCTAGGAGTATATTCGTACCTTATTCCTTTTTTTAAAGTCATGAGAGGGGATTGAGATTCGTGCATGATATCAAAAACTAATGAATCAATTTATTGAATGTGTTTGAACAATAGTCAACAAATTTTCAGAAAGAATGTAATTGGGATTTTATATTCACTTTAAGATGTCCTACTCGTGTCTCATTTTTAATTTTGTTATTTTATTTTTTCCTTCAATTTTCCTGCTTTTTAATTTATTTTTTAATTGTTAAATAGGTTGATCGTATACAACTAGGGGTGTTTGATTACTCGAGATTAAATTAAACTGAGATTACTCTGGATTGACACGAATTACCCAAGATTATTTTTTTCATAGGAGGAGGCCAAGATTCATAAGGCATGACTAATCCTACGAGACATTGTCCCAAAACTAAGTAAAGAATCGTGTCCATTCAACCGAACAACATATCATGAGACTAATTCTATCTAATCTACCAAACTGAACACCTCCTTAAAGTATATAATTATCTTTTAGTACTTAATTTAAAATTTTGAAACTAATAACCAATCATTATAGTGTATTATTCTATGATTAGAGTATACACATATTTTAAACTTCAATACTTTAGTAATAAATATTAATTAGAATTTATTATATAATTAAAAAATTAATATAAATTAAAAAGTATTATGATAAATTTAATAATGGGACACATTTCAGACACAAATATTGAGATAAAGGACTCGAACTACAAAAACTATGGTCAACTAATTTGGGTAGCTTAATTGGTTGGTGAATGGATAATCCAACGATTAAAACACTACCAACATTTTATAGATTGAATTACTAACCAAACAATATCATATTTATTAAAGGGTTGTTTAGTTTAAACGATTAGGCTTGATAGATAAAAATTAATTCAGTCTAATCTAATGTTTACTTTTTAAGGATTAACATTTGAAGATATCCCAAAATTGGAGATTATTTTAATCATTTGGGTTGTTGTCTTTTGCTTTTAATTCAATCAATATAAGTGCGATTGGAGTAAGAGTAATCCTCCAAACATATTATTTATTCTAATTTTAATCTTTCACTAATCATTTGTAGTAAACAAATGATTGATAAATAAAAATAATCTTATTATTCATTTAATCCATCAAATACTTGATCTTTCAAAATACTAATTATAAAAAGTAAATACCCATAAGATGAGATGATATATATTGTGATTTACGAAATGTATCTAAATGTTTTCGATACACCATACTTATTATTCCCCGTGATAAATATTTTTGAGATGTATACAATATATGAAGGAAGAGAAAGAAAGAAAAACCAGTTGAAATTCAATGTTATAAATCCAGATATTTTTGGGGAAACTTTGTGCTAAAATGGGCTACTCACAGTCATTGAATGGACTGATCCATTAGTTACCTGCTTTGGACCATCTTAAAGAGGAGGTGCAGAGGTTGAAGATTTATATATGTACCAAAAAATTAATGCGATTTGTAAATTCAGAATATACATTAATTAAATGGCACAGGTTTGCAAAACCTAAAATCCTGAAAAATAAAAACAATATTGAAGATAAAAATTTGAATGCTGTTGGAAGCCAAATGCAAATATGGTGCATCGTCCATCCCAAATTATGTAGATAACCTGTAGGCCCAAAAATTATGAAAAGAGAATTTGCCAACATCGTATAGCAAAACAAAACTTGTGGCCTTTTCTTCTTTGTCTTTATTTTATAGAAATCCTCATCTATGAATAAGAAGACCAAAAATGGAACATAAGATTAACGCTTTTTTCTTTTGTTTTGTTTTTATTTTATGAGAGATTTTCCAAGTACGTATGAAAACTCCCTAGTAAATTAGTAATGGAGAAAAATCATTAAGTCTCGATTTCGAACTGTTTTCCAACTCCCCTTAAGATTAATAAATGAAATGGGCCTTTTTCTTTACAAAATTGTGTCAAACTTCGATCTACCTATTACATTCTTGTGCTTCGTTTCACAATTAACATCTGATTTCACATTCGTAGTGTTATGAAGCTTTTTTTTCTCCTTTTTCGAGGTGGGGGAGGAGGGATGCTGGTGATTGATCTACAGACAACGATTTACCTAGGAGTGTAATCAAATTGATTCGAGTCGAACATCATCGTGTTCAAGTTTGGTTTGTTTAGTATAGAGCCGAGTCACGAGTTTTATTTATCGAATATTTTGAGCTCACGAGCTTATTCAAACTTTAATCGAACACAAACAAACTTTTCAAATTTAGATATATATTTGGAATATTAATTATTTTATTTTAAAAATAAATTATTTTATCCACAATAAAACAATATATTTATTGGTTTCTTATAACAAATAAAAATAGTTATAGATTTAACACAATAATTACTAATTATAGAAAGAAAATAAATGTATCTAGTTAATAATTTATATTTTTTCAAGCTAAATTAGTTCACGAGCTAACGAGCCGAATGCTATCATACTCAAGCTTGGTTTGTTTAGCTGACGAGCTTTACTAAACAAATTTGAACAAATTTTTATCAAGTCGGACTCCGAATAGCTTGAGTCATTTACAATCCTAGATTTACCTGTAAGTGTTAATACAAATTAAAAGTCTTTGTCGCTTGTATGTCCGTGAATGAACTCTTAGTACCATCAATCTTAAAGTTAACGGTTTCACTTTTTACTCATAAATAATTGATCAACACAAAGAGAAGAATTTCCTTCGTATTAGAATAATATCAGAGATATAGAAGCTACAAAGACACCATCGGAAGCGGATCTTCTCCTGAGATCAATCAAAAGCAAGTTACAAAAGAAGAAGATTAAACAAGTTAAATTAAGATTGCACTAAATTAATCCCTCAAAGAAGATATCCCTTCAGGGTGCAAAGGGAAAAGCTCCAATGTCCTATCTTGCCCTTCCTCTTCTCTATAATATTTGTTCACTTCATCAAAAGCGCACTTCCTCTTGCAACGATTATTCTCCTCTTCCTGCACGCAAATTTTTTTACTATTAGTTAATATTTTATTTCGTCAATACACATTATGAGAATCAGAGAACAATGAACGTACCTTATTGGGCGATGATAGGAGGAGAGAAGAAGCGTGATCGGGGAAGCGAGGGCGGGGCGGCGTTCGGGTAGAGTGAGAGAGGCCGAGGCTAGTGCGCTTTTGCTTCTGCCGCTCGCGCGCTTTGTGATTTTGAAACCAGTAAAACACGTTTTTCCCTTCGATCTTGCCGTATTTGCCCAGTTGAGCTGTGATCTGCTCGATTTGCTGGGCGTTGGGAGTTCTCATTCCGCTTGTGTAGAGCATTTCGAGCATTCCGATCTGCTCCTGCGTCGGATTCCACCGCGTTCCACCCGGCTGCGCTGCCTCTACCTATAAAGACATGCTCAGTTTTCAACATGCATGCTTTTGAAATAATGCCAAGTTTAATTTAATTTTATTTTTTTGACAATGTTTTGTCAAATAAGGTGGCTCATGATATATATCAGAAAATAAATAACTTTCTTGTAGGAGCTAGGATCATTAGTTATATATTGGAGATGAGACACTGTTTTGAGTGAGGTTATATGCATCCAAGGTTTTGAACTCTTTATTTATTTAAGGAGTACACACTTCAATATATTCTAATGTAATTATATTTACTCTAATTTATATTCTAGTTGTGATTATAATATATCGTAACTGGAGATTAATATATTTCACTTAAGAATTAATTGAAGATTGGTGAATTCTATTATTTAATTAGTCCATGCTTATCATCAGAGATTTGCCAAGAACGGAGCGACATAAGTAGACTATTAATTAATTAGTGACAATTGTTTTACCTGAGATGATTCTTTCTTCTGAGCGTCTGCGTTTCTTAGAGTACATTGATCGGGTTTGATAAAGCTCTTAAGATCGAAGGCGGCGGCCGACAGCTTGGGAGCGAGGGGGCGGAAGCGCTTGCAGCCGAGGGTGACGGAATCCCAGATTGGTCCACGTGGCAGGTGATGCACCTTCATGGCTTGAATTCCCATGGAATATATATTATTGATGGCAAATTGTGTGATGGTTATATATGCGAGAGAAGGAGAGGGGAATAAAAGGCAAAAACAAAGGTTAAGGAAAAAAGGAAAGTGGAGTGATGGCAGTAACCAAGACCAAATGATGAGGTGAGGTTGACTTATGATTTCCATGTTTAAAAAGAGAAATGGAAGTTGGCCTCTAGAGATATAAAGGGGTTGATGCGAAATCACTTTTTTTTTTAAAGAGTATAATGTATTACTTTAATGTAGCAACTATATTCATAATATAATCGATTTAACAATAGGTCCAAAGTTCTGCAGATTACTGTATATAATGGATATATATGTATGTAAAATTACTATGTGTATATATTATAATGACATTCTTCGAGACATATGGTATCTTGATAATCATCCGTCTATATTTATAAGGTTTCGTGCATTTTGGTGTTGCATGCAAAGTGATGTGATGCCAATGGCAGGTGAAAAACATTCGACGAAAAAGAGAAAATCAACTTACATACTGAAGTAAAAGTATTTATTTCCTAACCAAAAGATCGATATGTGAATTTTAAATATGACTCATGAATTGGTCTTTCGTGCACGCACATTGATCGATCTTAATTTCGTAAGGGAAATAAATGCGCAAGAACACCAAGGATTTACGTGGTTCGATCTATGAATAAGATCTCGTCCACGGGGGAGAGAGAGTATTCGTATTGAATGTGTGAAGCGATTACAAAAAGTGTGAATGAATCTATTAAATCTAATCTAGCCTCTATTTTTATACGAATGTATTGACCTAGATCTTGAATCCAAGTCTCTCTAATTAGGATTCGAGATCCCATCCCTCTCGAATTAGGATTCTTTTAGATATGGCCGAGCTTCTGCGTTCCCACCGATTTTAGGAGTCTTCATGGGCCGAACTTGTCCAGCCGAGCTTGATGTCGAGGTTACTTGTATTGGCCACGATGCTTGGGCACAGTAGTTGGGCGTATCCTATCACAACCCCCCAAAAAAACGGTAAACGAGGTCATCTTTGGATTGGGGTTGTTTATGACGGCGGGGTTTGGACGATCTTTGACATTCTTTCTTTGTCCGACTTTGTGTGTGTCGATGCTTCGACGTCAGATATCGTATCTTGTGCTCGCAGAGGCGTCTGCCGAGGTCATGTTTGTTGTTTGTATCTCCGGCGGTGTCGTGGCTTCTCGCGACGGCGTTATGCCGAGGTCTTCGACCGCTTCACCGTCGAGGCGTTAAGAGGTCTTGTAGCGAAGTCGAGGTCTTCTCGACCGCTTCACCGCTGAGGCGTTAAGCGAGGTCTTCGACCGCTTCACCGTTAAGCGTCAAGTCTTCCGACCGACTTCACTTGGCGGGCGTTAGCCGAGGTCTCTGACCGCTTCACCCGACGAGGCGCGTCGAGGTCTTCGACCGCTTCACCGCCGAGGCGCGTCAAGTCTTCGACCGGCTTCTCAGCGGCGTTAAGCGTCGAGGTTTCTGGTGACTCGACCGACGAGGCGTTAAGTCGAGGTAATTGATTGACTTCGCGACGAGGTGTTGGGCGAGGTCTTTGACGGCTTCACCTGACGAGGCGTTATGCCGAGGTCTTTGGGTCGGCTTCGCCTTTATGGGGCATGAAGCGAGACTGAACGCGGGATGCCTTATAGCATTTAATGCGCATTTAATGTAGCAGCGGTTGGATTCCCAATAAAGCGCATATTGGGAGAATAACTTCCGCGACACGCCTTTCGCTATCACTTGCACATTTCAATATTCAAAAAATTCAGAAACCTCTTGTGTTCCAGAGATTCTTCATCGCCATTATCGCCTCTCGGGTTTCGATGCTATCTTCCTCGAATTTAAAACCGAAGTTATGGCTTCCTCATCTTCGCCACCTTAAATCGGTTCTCACGGCCCCGAACGCCGTATCGTATCATGTCACCACCGGTTCTCGGTGGATTTTGAAGTTATCATCTTGGTTCCCCAACCTACCTTGTGTAGATTAGAATATCCTCCTTATTATGATTTAGGAAAGGTTTCTTCGTTTTCTTCTGCTTTGACAATTCCTTCGATATTAGAGCTTGCCTCTCGAATTTTTGTTCGGAATCCATTTGGGTTAATCGCCCTCGTCAGGGATAGGGCTAGCCTTCCTCCGTATAGTTTTGTAACAATATACGAGGGCGACCTTAAGTCGGTCTTCGTCTTCCTTATCCTTCCGTGTTTGTTGAGTTACAATGACTTTTGCTATCCCCTTCGCCCAAATAACACCGAACTCTTTTCGTCACCTGACGGGCCTTGGTATATATGCGCATAGGCATAACTGCCCGTTGAGTCTAGGGCTCATCCTTAGATTTTTTCGCCTTAAATTTAGTGCGGGGTGGTATTACTTATCACCCCGTCGTAAATTTAAAATAAAGACGAAAGTCGAAGATATTAATGGCGGTAAGTACTTCTTCCGCGGTTTGATGGTTCTACGAATTTGCTTGGCGCGAGAGGTTGGGCGATGTAGCCGTTGGGGATTGCTTGGTGATGTGGAGATGTCTCGGACTGGTTGGCACGGTTGTGAAGCCTTCTCGAGGCCGAACTAGCGGTCATGGGGTGAGCCCCTATGACCTCTTTGTTGAGACGAGCCGGCGAGGGGTGAGGCCCAACACTTAGCTTAGTGTCATAATATTCAGTTGTTGCTCTGTATTGACTTGGCATTTGTTATTTACGTAGTGGAATTCGTGTCCTCAAGGAAGAGAAAGGGGTGGATCACGATAAGCGCGCATTTTACACGTTTATTGTTGATATTTAAAGATGAGTTTAGATCATTTAATGTGCGTTTATGTATCGATTCTTAATGTTTTATCTATTTCTAGAAGATACTGCTCTTGGGGTTTCTCTTTGGTGTTTTGTAGGCTTTTCAGGTGATAATCGATGCATAAGGCAAAGATGTAACCAAAGATGATGAAATGGATATGAAAAGTATGGATGTGAAAAGTTTATAATGTTAAAGAGCATCTCGATAGGAGTCCATAGGCGCAAACGGATCGCAATTCGGAGTTCGGACGCGAGAGAACGGAGCGAAACAGTGAAGTCGCGCAGAGCTGCTGACCGAGCTCGCGACCGCGAGGCACGCCACGAGAAATCGCCTGAACACCCAAACGCCCGAACCTCGCGACCGAGCTCATGTCATGAGCCGAGGCGGCGACCCCAAAATTAGGGTTTCGGCCCTAATCTATAAGTAGGCTTCACCCCGCGCCTCAACGAACCAGTAGCGATTTTGCACGTTTTCCTCGGTTTTATCTGCTTTTCATTTATTTTCGCTTTAGCTTTGATTTAGATTAGTTCTAGCAATAGTTATCCATCGTTTACATTAGTTCTTCGCATTGGTGACGATTTAGCACGATTTCGTCCAAGGAATTCCATCTTTCCGTTTTCCGTTGGATTTGGATCGAACCCAACCATTGTTCTTGACGCTTCCTACGGGTTTTATCAATTTAATTTCCGTTTTATGATTATTGCGTGCTTTATGTCGTTAATTATGTCTAGCTAATTTACATTCTAATCCTAGGGTTTGCATGATTCTATCCTATATGTTGTGATTCCTGCTATTGTTATTTACCTTCCGGGCATTGATTCATGATTCGATTGTGCTTATTTATATGTGTTGATTTCGATCAATCTTGATGCATATCTAGTTGTCGGTTAATTACGTAATTGTATTAATTGTCGATCGTTATCGAATGCATGATCTGAATGAGCCTTGAGTCGAATGGCGAGATAGGACATTCGTGGGAAGCATATTCTTAGTGATCCTTTTGGGTTGCTTATTTTCCTCTAGAGGCGAATCGTGATAGGGAAAATTAGTAATTAATCCGCAATTGTCGTGAATCAAGTTGTTGGTTATATATGTGATCTTCCGTCTTGTCCGGATTAAAGCGGTTAATAATAAGCGGGATAAACATCATTGTGGATAGGATTAATGCATCCCCAGGTTAATCTTTCTTGATATTTGTTTCCTTGATATTTTATTGCTTTAGTTTATTTTCTCGTTATTACCTTTGCTTTGGATTTAATTATCTCAAGCCCTAAAATTCACAACCCAAATTACGTGCTTGGATAATGATGAATAATCGTTGAGCTAGCTTCATGTTTTCGTGATACAATCTCTGTGGATACGATACTTAAACACCTATACTTACACCTTTACGTGTGGAAAAGGGCGATCAAATTTTGGCGCCGTTGCTGGGGATTGTTAAGATCACATAGGAATAATTTGACGATTTGGATTTATTAATTCAAGTTATATTTATTATATTATATTTATTTATTTTAGTCGGTGCTAAATTCTCTCTTTTCTCAGGTGGTTTATGCGTACAAGATCTCAGGGACCTCCTGAAGTATTACTAGATCCCGAGATCGAAAGCTCTCAAAGGAGAAGAGGGCGAGAGAGAGGCGGGCTGCAATGGCACCGATCCAAAAACAGGGCATTCCTCCCGAGCAAGTTGCAGACGATGCTAGCCGACTTTGCGAGACGCAGTCGGATGGCGAATATGGGAATCATTGTCCCGCTCCGGAGGAAAGACCTCGAATCACATGTACCGACATCCCACGAGCAGTTCAAGGAGGCGGGTGGGGCCCGCGTAGATGCAAACAATTTCGAGCTCAAACCGTACGATAAGTATGGTCGAGGAGAGCGGTTTGGGGAGGAGTTACGGAAGACCGAACGCGCATCTCGAAACTTTTCTCGATATTTGTGACACCATCAAACATAATGGGGTGCCACAAGACACGATCCGGATCGATGTTCGGCTTCACCTTGAGCCAGCGAAGATTGGTTCAAGAGTTTGGACCGGTGGCATCGACACTTGGGGAAACTTTGGGAGAAGTTTCTTCGAAATACTTCCCGCCGTGGCGTGAAGATCATCGCGAAATCTCTCATTTTGCCAAAACCACGGCGAATCATTATTGAGGCATGGGAGAGATTCGAGGTCTATTGAGACGATGTCCACAACATGGGTTCTCAAGGAGCAACAAATCACACAGTTCTACGGTGGGTGACATGGCGATAAGGAGCATGGTGGATGCATCGGCGGGGCTGCTTATTGAACCGACCATGAGACGAGGCAAGCCGTGTTGAAGAGATGGTCGCCAACAGCTATCAATGGCCAATGGAACGCCATCGTTCAAAGCGACCACCGTTGAGAGTGATTCAAAATATGATGATCTCATGAAGAAGTTCACTCTTTTGAAGAGTCGATTGAGACAGAGAACGTCCACCACATCAATCGGAGGAATCATTTGAATTTCCAACAACCTTCAAGCAGCTTCAATGTTCGTAATCGATGCAAGAGCCGAGGAAGCCAAGTCTCAAAGACATGATGCGCCAGTTGGTTGTAAGCAACCAACAATTGGCAACGAATCGAATTGTTCATAAGCAACACCGCAAAAGATAAATCATTTGGAGTCCACCGTGACGGCTATGGGGAAGCATATGAAGATGTTGGAAAATCAAATTGGTCAAATAGCCGTGCAAGTGAATGCACTACAAAAGACGGGCCAATTTCGAGTAATCTGGTGAACCCGAAGAATCGGTGCTTCGCCATTCGGGACGAGGTGGGCGAGCCTGCCCGAGCCCTACCGAGGAAGAAGAGCAAGAAAGCGCTCGAGAAAACTCGCGACCGAGCTCGCGACCGCGAGCCCGATCGCGAACCATCCAGAAATTTTTCCACAGAAGCCCGCGACCGAGCACGCGTCCGCGCACCCGACCGCGAGCCATCCGAGTATGCGCGCACAGCAGCATTCGCGGCGACCCAGCTCGCGAGCCACACCGCAAGCTCGCACGCGAAGACGGAGATCAGCGCGCAACGGATTCCTCGCGACCTTCCCAGCGGTCGCGAGGTCGACCGCGAGGCAACCCCAGAAGCTAATCGTCGCACGTACATTCCTCCGGTCCCGTTTCCGAGTCGACTTGTCAAGTCGAAATATGACGAGGAGTTTGCTCGCTTCAAAGAGGTCTTTCAAAAAGTTGAGATAAATGTGCCTCTCTTTGAGCTGCGCGAAACATCTTGGGATACATGAAATTCTTAAAAGACGCGCTTGCAAGCAAGAAGAAGCTGGGGAAATTTGAGAAAATTACCCTATCCGAAGAATGCAGTGCCGTCTTGCAAAGGAAGCTCCCTCTGAAGCAGAAGGATCCCGGCAGTTTCACGTTAGAGTGCGAGATCGCCGAGCAGAATTTTCCAAATGTTTTGTGCGATGCGAGGCGAGCATCAATCTAATGCCGTTGAGCGTATTCAACCGGCTACACCTAGAAAGATGAAACCGGCGAAGATTTCATCGATGATGGCTGACCGATCGGTCACATATCCAAAAGGTATCGTCGAAGGCGTGTTGGTAAATTCGGATTTTGTTTTCCCGCCGACTTTGTGATTTTAGATATTCCGAATTCAAACAACAACCACTAATCCTTGGTAGACCTTTCCTAGCGGTGGTGCGTTGATTGATGTGCGGAAGGCAATCTCACGTTTCGTGTTAACGATGAGGAGCTCGAGATTTCTATATCGACGCCATCAAGCAACACGGCGTTGGAAAGCGGAAGATTCCGCCGATCATGACTGCCGCCGCCGCACACGTCTCATGCTTAGAGGGTACTCGACCAATCGAGGTGTCGTGAGAAGAAAGAAGTGGACTCGGCATGGAACTCCGGTGTTTCGTTCAAGTTTGGGGGCCACTTCCATAGTCGGTGGTGGAGATCCGTAAATGCTAAGTTTAGGAGGATCCACGAGTTGAGAAGGATTCTGTTGCCACAAAACGCCGGATTGACAAGGTTAGTGATGGTCTAGCTAAAGGCGTTAAAGTAAGCACTTGTTGGGAGGTAACCCCGCGTTTTCTTTGTTTTGTTTTCATGTTTTGTCGTGTCTTTCGTTTGTGTTGCTTTTTTCGTCTTTCGCTTTTCTTTTCGTTTTAGTTACGTCGATCAACGAGTTAAGTGAAGTGTGTTAATCCATGTGGCCAATGACGATAGAAAATTTTGTGAAATTTAATGATAGTGCACATGATATGTTAGAAAATGACGCCTTTGAATGACGTGAGATGGCTTAGCTTGTTGTTTTCACCATTTGCTTATCCGTGAGACTTGAGCTTCATTGTATACATATCTTGATCTGATTTCATTAATTGTGTGATATCATGCATGTGATTATCTTCTAGAACTTGCCGTTTTTTCGTGTCGAGACCGTAATATGTGTTTCAATTTGGAAAGGATAAAGGCCATCTTTGTTAACCACATATTCACCCAAACACTAACCCAATGATATATACCATTTGTCGCCTTCTTTGAGCCTTTATTAGACTTTTCTTTCGATTAACGGATGATAGGAGGTGATGATGGATATGGGAATCAAAGGGTTGAAATTTTGATGTAGTTATGACGAGAAAAGTTTCTTTTAGAAAATACATCTTTGGTGAAGAATAGTACCTTTGTTGTGAATGATAAACCCTATAAGCTCTAGAAAAGAAAAAAAAAAATATGATAAGTTCACTATGAGTGTTGAGCATAAAGGGTCTTTAATCAAAGTATAGGTACCTTATGAGGCATAAAACGTCGATTTAGCACGTTGGGAAAGAAGAGAAAAATGGACAAAGTCCATATGTGTCGAAAAGTATAAATGGGGGTGCTTGGAATATTTTTGAGTCACTTAGCCATATATTATCCTACCTTAACCAATGTGCCTACAATATAACCTATGAAAAGACCTTTTTGATCCTTATTTGAACACAATGACGCGGTGGAGATATTAGAGAAACGGCAAGCCTATGGTAAGATGTTGCATTACATTGATCGTTGAGTGTATACACGCCCTACATTTCTTTATGAGTTGAGTGTATCCTATATTTTACACATGCCGTTGTGAGGTTGAATTAAATGAGTTTTGCCCTCGATGGTTGTTTGTGTTGAGTTGGCTAACGTCGTCATGTGCGCTAATGTTTTGGCGTTAATATGTTTCGAGGCTTATAATGGTTATCCTCTTTGCTACGCTCGTTGATTTTCGTTTATCTTTCATTTCGCTTTTGTTTGAGGACAAACAATGCTTTAAGTTTGGGGGGTTTGATAAACGCGCATTTTACACGTTTATTGTTGATATTTAAAGATGAGTTTAGATCATTTAATGTGCGTTTATGTATCGATTCTTAATGTTTTATCTATTTCTAGAAGATACTGCTCTTGGGGTTTCTCTTTGGTGTTTTGTAGGCTTTTCAGGTGATAATCGATGCATAAGGCAAAGATGTAACCAAAGATGATGAAATGGATATGACAAGTATGGATGTGAAAAGTTTATAATGTTAAAGAGCATCTCGATAGGAGTCCATAGGCGCAAGCGGATCGCAATTCGGAGTTCGGACGCGAGAGAACGGAGCTAAACGATGAAGTCGCAGGAGCGGCTGACCGAGCTCGCGACCGCGAGGCACGGCCACGAGAAATCGCCGAACGCCCAGAACCTCGCGACCGAGCTCATGAGCCCGGCCGCGAGGCGAGGCGGCAGAACCCAAAATTGGGGTTTTCAGCCTAATCTATAAGTGAGACTTCACCGCGCCTCAACGAACCCCGCGATTTTGCACGTTTTTCTCGGTTTTATCTGCTTTTCATTTATTTTCGCTTTAGCTTTGATTTAGATTAGTTCTAGCAATAGTTATCCATCGTTTACATTAGTTCTTCGCATTGGTGACGATTTGCACGATTTCGTCCGAAGGAATTCCATCTTTTTCCGTTTCCGTTGGATTTGGATACGAACCCAACCATTGTTCTTCGACGCTTCCCTACGGGTTTTATCAATTTAATTTCGTTTTATGATTATTGCGTACTTTATGTCGTTAATTATGTCTAGCTAATTTCATTTCTAATCACAGGGTTTGCATGATTCTATCCTATATGTTGTGATTCCTGCTATTGTTATTTACCTTCGGGCATTGATTCATGATTCGATTGTGCTTATTTATATGTGTTGATTTACGATCAATCTTGATGCATATCTAGTTGTCGGTTAATTACGTAATTGTATTAATTGTCAATCGTTATCGAATGCATAATCTGAATGAGCCTCGAGTCGAATGGCGAGATAGGACATTCGTAGGAAGCATATTCTTAGTGATCCTTTTGGAGTTGCTTATTTTCCTCTAGAGGCGTAAGCGTGATAGGGAAAATTAGTAATTGCTCGCCGCAATTGTCGTGGCGAAGTTGTTGGTTATATATGTGATCTTCCGTCTTGTATGCGGATTAAAGCGGTTAATAATAAGCGGGATAAACATCATTGTGGATAGGATTAATGCATCCCAAGGTTAATCTTTCTTGATATTTGTTTCCTTGATATTTTATTGCTTTAGTTTATTTTCTCGTTATTACCTTTGCTTTGGATTTAATTATCCAAGCCCTAAAATTCACAACCCAAATTACGTGCTTGGATAATGATGAATAATCGTTGAGCTAGCTTCTATGTTTTCGTGATACAATCTCGTGGATACGATGCTTGCTTACCTATACTTACACCTTTACGTGTGGAAAAGGAGCGATCAGATCCCGAGGCCACGCAGTCCAAGAAGGCGGCGAAGACTCTGCCCGAGGTCACCCTTAAGAGGGCTGAGAAGATTGTGACCTCGCCTCAACCGGAGCGCTCGTCGCCTCGGCCGAAGACTTCATCGCCTCAGCGAAGCATCCGTCGCCTCGCGCCTCCCGCTCCGAAAAAAGCGCCATCCTCCCCGCCGACGCGGCGGCGATTGCGATCCTTGGCACCAAGTTCGCACGTCCGTCTTTTCCCGGTAATGCCTTTGTCTTTGTAATTTTTCCATTGTGTTGAGGCTTTGCTTGATATTGTTAGCCTTATTACAGGGACCGAGGATGTAAAGGTTCGATTGACGGTGTCCGAGCTTGTTGTCGGCATCCGAATGATGCCGTGGCTCATTTTGAGCATTTGGCAAATCACGTCCGTGAGGCTGGAGGAAGGCCCTTCTTATGGCGGAGGCGATCGAGCGGAGGAGAAGGCTCGGGTTGCGGCCGAGAGGAGGCGAGCTTTGGCCGTGGTGGAGAGGTCGGTGGGGTTGAGGTGCAGGCGGGCGTCGCCGAGATAACTTTTTGAAGGCGAGGCGGCTTCGCCGAGGCGTGGTCGGATTGAGAGCGAAGTGGGCGACTGGTGAGGAAGCCGAGGGCGGCTTCATTGGGGAGCTTCTCGCGCTTACAGAAACTTTTTGTCTCGAAAGTTCTCATTTGGCGAACAAGATGGCGAGCTGGCGAATAAGAGGCGGTATCCGACACATTGGATGGCGTCGCCGATGACTATCGACTAAGATAAAACTAAGTATGGATACGAGGTGGTGGGACCGACGCCAGTGCGGTCTTACGTTGGTCTCTCATTGGCGATCGAAGAGCTCTGACGTTATTGAGTCGACCTCGCCTCGACTCGCCGACCAGAAGTCCGGTGCTTGCTCGGTGGATCGAGATCCCTCAAAGCTATCTGGCGGTGAGTAAGGGAGCCGAGGCCGAGGTGGCGGATGAACCTTATAGGATGGTCGAGGCGCCGGCGGTCGAAGCCGGAAGGAGGCCGGTGGCGGCAGCGGGCGAGAAAGAGGCGAGGTGGCGGCGGTCAAGCCGCGGCGCGGGTTGGCAACGAGGAGATGCACTCGGGGTCGATGGCGGGTCGATTGATCCTTGTACTTTTTTTTTTTTTTTGAATGTAAATGTACACTTGTTTTACGCCTAAGGGCATATTAATAGAATCACAAGTTATATGAAAACACTTATCTTTTATTCGTTATCTCTCGAAATGCTTGATGCTTCTCCTTGGTTGAACCGAATCGAAGACACGTCGCGGGCTCTTGAGTTGAAAGAGGTCGAACTCCTCCATATAAAGGGTAGCTTGGTCATGTATGCGGTAGTCGATGTCGAGCATAGAGCCGCTCGGAGAGCTGACGAGCTCGTGCTCGCCTTTTGAATTGGAGGAGGCGTTCGAGGTCGCCGAGGAGAGGCAGTGATAGGCGAGGAGCATGCGAGTATGAGGAGGTTATCCACGAAATGGTGGGATGGCGATCCGGAAGTTGAAGCGAGGTTGTCGAGGCTGCCGCCCGTTGTCTGGTACCGCGCGAATATGGTCGGACCTCCAGCAATTCACGGGCGAAGCGGCTGAATTAAAAAGCTCGGGAGCATATACAAAGCTGTCATCGCTCGACAACCACGGCTCGGCGAAATGCTTGACGGGATGCAGAGGCCTCTTCTTCTCACGGAGCTTCTCGCCTAGAATAAATGAACCGAATTATGACGATCCGGTGTCGATAGCTCAAGAGAGGCGTGCTATTGCCTTGAGCGAGCGTGGATCCTCAAGGGCCGGGCGAAAGCGTCATTGAGTGGCGAGGTCGATCTAGCGAGCCCATAGTGTAGATCGAGGACGAGGTAGGCGAGATTAGTATAGATGAGGTGTTGAATCACGATTTTCTAGGATTGGCTCGGGTTTTCCGGTCTCCTCCGCCCTCGTAATATGTAATCTGCATAACTTATTTTTTTAAAATAAGAAAGATGTACTTGCTTTGTATTGACTTTATTTTGAACTAAAGTAATATATGAAGTCTTCGAAGGAATCGGTTCTCGTAGAAGGGTAGTTCGTCCTTGTAGAGAGTTCCGTCTTCGGAATTAATGATTTTTTGCCGAGGTCGTCGGGAGGGGTGGTCCCCTTATTCGTCTACATAGAGAGAACCGTCTTCGAAATAAACAAAGGTAATCTGATCTCGTATGTAGGAATGGTTCTGTTTTTGCGAGGTTATCGGGAGGGTGGTCCCTTATTCGCTCACATAGAGAACCGTCTTGAAATAAGCGAAGGTGTCGATCTCGTATGTAGGAATGGTTCTGTTTTTGTCGAGGTCATCGGGAGGGTGGTCCTTATCATCTATATAGAAAGTCTTGTCTTCGATATAAACGCGTGTCGATCTCGTATGTAGGAATGGTTCTGTTTTTACCGAGGTCATCGGGAGGGTGGTCCCTTATCATCTACATAGAAATCTTGTCTTGATATAAACGAAGGAAATCGATCTCGTATGTAGGCATGCTGCGTTTAAATTTACCTTCGTATGAAGCGAAGGTGTCGACCTCCGTCGAGGGAATTCGTCTCCGTAGAGGATAATGTGAAGATTAATTATGCATTAGTGACAAGTAGAACTTGCAAAATAATATTTTATTGATAAAAGGCACGCGACCACCAAATAAGACTCGGACTCTAAGCAGAACTTTAAAGACACGACCGAACAAGACCCGACCATGACACTTACGCATAATATCTCTTGGATGAATGATGTGCCATGCGTTGGGTAATTGCTCACCGGACAATTGAGCGAGCTTATAGGCCCCTTGCGAGGACTTTGTCGACCGGTGAGTCCTTCCCATGTGGCTTCCGACTTGCCGAGCTGCGCGGCTTTGTGACTTCATTATTTCGAGTACGAGGTCGCCCACTGAATTGTCGGGTTTAACACGCTGGTTGTAATACCGAGCTACTTGTTGCTTATACCGAGCTTCCTTGATGTGGCGAGGTCTCTTTTCTTCGAGTAGGTCAAGATCGGCTCGTAGATTTTCCCCATTTGCTTCGGCAGAGAAGTCAATGGTACGGGGACTCGGTACTCCAATTTCTGCTGGGATCACTGCTTCGGTTCCATACACCAAACTGTAGGGCGTTTCTCCGTTCGAGGTCCTTGGTGTTGTTCGATATGACCATAAGACCTGTGGTAAATTTTCCACCCAAAGGCCCTTAGCTCGGTCGAGACGCAGTCTTGATCCCTTCACGATGGTCTGTTGGTGACTTGGTCCCGACCATTTGCTTGAGGATGGGCCACCGAGGTGAATTTTGTTGGATCCAAGCTCTTGACACCACTCTCTCGAATGTCTTATCGCTGTGGTGTGTCCGTTATCGAAAGGAGGATGTGAGGATGCCGGCGACATACTACGTTCTTCCGCGAAGTTGAGGCGTTCTTGCTTGTGATTTTGCGAGGGCTCGCCTTCCCCACTTCGTGAAGTAGTCAATCGCAACAATTAGGAATTGGAGCTGTCACGGTGCTTTACAAAGGGCCCACGATGTCGATCCCCATTGCATAAGCGCCGAGGGCTCTGTATGGAGGCGAGGTCGGTCTGCGGTAACCTAGGTGCGTTCCCATGGAGTTGGCACGGACACTTTTCACAAGGTCAATCGAGTCCTGGAACATCGTTGTGATAGTATCCCCATCTCACGACTTTTTTCGACAAGGCTCGGGGTCTATGTGACTTCCGCATGATCCTTCGTGCACTTCTCGCAGGACGAATCAGCTCGGTTCGGCCCCAAGCACCTTAAGAGGTTGGAGATACGACTTTCAGTATAGGACCCCCGCTCAATCGTATATCGCAGAGATTTGTTGAGGATCCTCCTAGCTTCCGACTTGTCGTGGGCGATTCGCCTTCTCCAAGTACTCTCGAATGGGAGTCGTCCATTGGGTTCTTCATCCGAGACTACGTTGACCTCGGCCCGTCATTGGCATCGTCTATACCGCTTTGGACTTCCTCTCTTGGCGGGTTCGTTGATGGCGAGGCCAATTTACTTAAGATGTCACCTCATTTGTTTGCTCCCTGGGATGCGAACTATCTGGAAGTATGAGAAAATCCGTTGTGTGCTTTTGCTTTTTAAGGTATTTCTTCATTCTGTTGCTTTTGCTCAGATTTCCCCAACATTTGGCTTACTACGACACGAGAGTCCACCGTGAACTTGCACGACTCGTGTCGGAGATTTTGAGCTAGGCGAAGTCCTGCGATCAGGCTTCATACTCCACCGTTGTTCGTATTTTTGAATGTGAACCGAAGTGAGTAGGTGATCTCGCCGTGCGGGCCTAGGAGTAAGATTCTGCTCCATTACCCGTTTTCCCCAAGCCCGTCAATGTAGAGTTGCCAGACTCCTTTGGTATTTCATCCATTGGTTCGGTTTCGGCATTGTACGTCTGGACTCGGTGGGCTTGGTTTCTCGATGAAGTTAGCCGGCAAGAAATCCGCTAGGCTTGACCCTTGATGGCTGGCGAGGCGAATGATATATCGTGCTCGCCCAGTTCGATTGCCCATTTCGCGATTCTCCCGAGGCTTGGGTTTCGTCAATACTTGCGAAGTGGGTAGTCGGTGAGGACTTGTATGGGATGTGCATGGAAGTATGGGCGTAGTCTCCTCATGGCGTTTACCAATGCTAAGGCAAGCTTCTCGGTGATACCTCGTTTCTCGCCTTTAGTGCTCGGTGATAAAATATACCGGGAGTTGGCGTCCTTCTTCTCGCACAAACGCTGACTTATAGACTCGTCCGAGGCGGCGAGGTAGAGAAAGGACCTCTCCTCTTCGGGACGGATAGAGTGGGAGTTTGGCGAGTAGCTCTTGAGATCTTCAAAGCGGACTTGTGTACATCATCCCATGAGAATTTCGGGGCTTTTTGAGTATCTTGAAGAAGGGTAGTCGCTATCCGCGGCTTTTGAAAGAAAGCGGCTCGGTCTTGCTATCTGCACTGTCACCTGTGTACGTCATGGAGGGTCTTTGGCATCTTCATTTCCGAATGGTTTGGACCTTGGATGGGTTGGCTTTTAGCCCTTCTTGTGAAACCCAAAGACCCTAAGAACATTCCGGATCGGACCGCAAGCGTGCACTTTTGGGGTTCGATTTTAGGTTGATTTTCCGAAGAAGGCCGAGGGCGATCCGGAGGTCGGCAACACACGCGCTTCTTCCTTGCTCTTGACGACGATGTCGTCTCGTATACCTCCACATTCGACCTATGTAGGGTGAAATATTTTGTCCACCATCCTTTGATAGGTAGCCCCTGCATTTTAAGGCGAATGGCATCTTTTATATGTAAAGACTCAAGTCGGTAATGAAGGCTGTCTTGGGCGTCTTCGTCGTCCATCGGGACTTGGTGATATCCTTTGTATAAGTCCAAGCGAAGACTTCAGTATCCGACCAAAGCGTCGACCTTCTTGTCAATGTTGGGAAGGGATAGCAATCCTTTGGGCAATGTTTATCGAGGTCGGTGTAGTCAATACACATTCGCCATCCCCTCCTCCTTTCTTCACCATCACCGGGTTGGCTATCGGTCGGATATTTGACCTCGAGCGATGTCGTGCTTTTAACGGTGATTCACCTCGTCATGAATGACTTGGTTCCGTTCGTTGCAAAAATTCTTGCTTCATCGAACCGGCTTTATGTTCGCGTCGATGTTGAGCGGTGGTGATGATACTCCGTGAGACTCGGTCATGTCGAGGGAGACCAAGAAAACACGTCCCGAATTCCCTTAGAGTTGGATGATCGATCCTTCACTTGGTGCCTTGGTGAAACCAACCTTGACGACCTTTAATGGCTCATCTTTGTACAATGCGACCTCTTCCACCGACCGCCGGGGAGTGGCGATGTCTTCGACTCCAACTCCTCGAGTTTCTTTAATTGTTATGCTGTGGGTCTTTGGACCGAGGTCCGGCACCTCGTAAGGCAACTTGCATACATTCCTGGCTTGCTTCGATCACCTCGGATCACGGTTGTTCCCGTGGTGGGTATCTTCATTGTTAGGTGGTACATTGAACATACCGCCTTACGTGCTCACCAATCTCGCCCTAGTATGATGTTATATGGCGAGTGGGCCTTCACTACTAAGAATTGCACCACCTTGGTGGAGCTCGTTGGTGACTTCCCACCGTGACGGGTAGCTCTAATTATCCCTTCCGGCGCGTCTCTTGGACGAAGCTTCGAGTGGCGGTGGCGCCAGTGCGGCGCGCTTCTTCTATCCCTAGCTTGTCAAAACATTCTTGAAAAGGATGCTTACCGACGCCGTTATCAATGTACACGCTTCACCAACTTATTTCGACCTTCGCACGGATCACGGCGCATCCGGTGGGTATTATTGTGGTACGGGTCGCGTCTTGAGAAGATAATCGCCCGTCCTTTCTCGAACCTCTTGTTGTTAGCTCGCGGTTTTAGGACTTGGCTTCGCCTTCAAGGAAGACTTCGTGACTCCACGGGAGCCGTAATAGTGGAGACCACCCGTCATATTGGGGCTCGTCGTCTCCTTCTTCGTCGATTGTCGCGCGCCGCTTTTAGGTGGGTGCGCAATTTCCCTCTTCCTGCTTTTCTTCTTTCGACTGGTGGCTTGGCGACCACATCCTCGGTACTTTCTCGAGGTCCATCTTGAACCAACATCTCTATTTCTCCCATGAGTTCTTTGCACTCTTGATGTCGTGCCCATAGTCTCCGTGGAATGAGCAAGTGTTATCCTCGGTTCGCGCCTCTTCCTCCCCGTCATCGGTCGAGGCTTCTCGAGCAGTTCATATGGGCGCGAGATTTACGCCTCGGCTTCATCAAGGGGTGTATTGAGGTCGCCCGGGCGCCACGTGGACCGAGCTGGACCTTATCGGGCGATGTAATCTTTCAGCGTCACGCCTGGTTCGATCTTCCTTCCTTCATCTCTTCTTCCTTTTCCGGGGTCTGCCTTATTCGCTTCGCGCTTTTCTTGTCGGCCTCGTCCGCTTTGGCGAACCGGTTGGCTATCGCCCTGCTACTGTCGCAGACGGGTTCGATTGACGATCTCTCGGTATAAGGCCCCGACAAGATGCCGTTTTGGAAGGCGAGATGACTAACAGTCGCTCACGTCTTCGACCTTCAAACACTCTTTGTTAAACCTCGTCATGAAGTCACCGATGGACTCGTTACGGCTTTGCCTTATGGTGAGGAGGTGTGCCGACGATGTTTTGACTCGCCTTTTGGAAGAACCTTGATGGAAGGCCGCCATCAGTCGCGATAGAGCCGATGCTTCCTCAGAGGTAGATCGTCGAACCACTGCGGGTGTTGTCGACGAGTAACTCGGGAAGAGTTTACACATATGAACCGAAATGAGGCGTTGGTTGATCATGTTGTATTGAAGCTGCGAGAGGAAGTTCGTGGATCCTCACCCATCATAGGGGCGATGCTTGGTACCCGGTATTTATCCAGGAGAAGTGTTGAGTATCTATTTGAGAACGGGTGACTATTTTCCGTATCCATCGAAGCCGTCCTCACGGAGATTGGGACGGAGTTCGACGATCGAACTCGTTTAGGCGACTCGGACCGACTTCACGGCGGCCACGATGCCTTTTCTGCGCTGCTCGTCCGCGGAGATCGGGCGAGTTATTGGATGGATTCATTTCAGCGATCGAGGCCGCCGCGGCGGTCATGACGTCCTCTCCCGTTGCTCGTTCCTTGCGCGGTCGGTTTGGGCCCCGACCTCTTGTTGTGATGCCTCGATCTAGATGAGGCTTCGACGTTCCGTTCTTGAGGCGTGGCGACCTTGTGCTTCACCGAGGTACCGGAGAAAGCTCTCTTATTTTCTCGAGAAACCCTCGACGGCGTCGTCGAGGTTTACTTATGAGCCGGATGTTCCTCGGATTATTGCTGCGATTTCGCCGCTATGGTAACCCGCCTCTGCCGCAGGCGGGTGTCCGTGCTCGTCGAGACTTTGGACATGTCCTTCGGGGTTTCTTCTCGATTGGGCTCTTCCCGAGCTCGGCGTTCCCTTCGCCGCCGGCGTTGTTGTTGCCGCGACGGTCCCGATGCATGGCTTCGGTGTACCGGTCATGATTATTTCGTAAACGGTGGTTGATCGAAACACGAAATTCGCTTTCCACGGACGGCGCCGAGGATCGATCTTAATTTCGTAAGGAAATAAACTTAAGAACACCAAGGATTTACGTGGTTCGATCTATGAATAAGATCTCGCCCACGGGGAGAGAGAGTATTCGTGTATTGAATGTGTAAGAAACGATTACAAAGAGTGTGAATGAATCATTTCGCCTAATCTAGCCTCTATTTATACACGAATGTATTGACCTAGATCTTGAATCCAAGTCTTCTAACTAGGATTCGAGATCCTATCCCTCTTGAATTAGGATTCTTTTAGATATGGCCGAGCTTTTCTGCGTTCCCACCGATTTTAGGAGTCTTCATGGGCGAACTTGTCCAGGCCGAGCTTGATGTCAGGGTTACTTGTATTGGGCCTGATGCTTGGGCCTGGTAGTTGGGCCGTATCCTATCACACATATATGGTGAAAACCACGCTCATATCACGGTAAACCAGTATGAATTTAGTAATCATCTTATATGATATGGTAAATATGTACGGTTTTATCATATAAAAACCACGCGCATTCTACGCGCAAGCGTACTGGAGTTTTTGTCACGACTTATCTTGGTTCATAACTTTCATTAAATAGATCTTGCGCCTTGGGATACTTTTTTTGGAAAGTTATTTTCTTTCTTTCATCTCGTTTTCAAAGGTTAAGTGAAATATGTCTTAAACGAACGATCAATATAGTACTAGAAAAGTATTTCACTGGATTAATTCAGCACATAATACTTTACAGTTATATAATGAAACCCATCTTATGAAACCCTAATACTTGTAGTTTGCAGTTATATAGATAGGCCAGATATGAGCTGAGGTGAGCCGAATACCACCAAACTTGAGCTCGGGCTCGTTAAAATTTTAATAGGCTTCAGATCGGCTCGAGCTCAAATTTGAACTTTAAATTGAGCTCGAGCTTGGCTCGTTATAATTTTTTTTGAGCTCGTGGGCAGTTCGAATTCGGTTCGATAATTACACTTTATAAAACGTATTCGAATCAAGCTCGGACTCTGCTCGTGTTCGACTTTATTCGTTTTCGAGCTCGAATTATTAAATTTTATAATTTATTATTAGAACTATGATTACATTATTATTGAATTTATTATTAATTATAATTTATTATTAGTTTTAATTATTTAAATATATAAAAATAATTTATTATTTCACATGTTTGCGAACATGTTCACGAAAAGGCTCGTTTGAGTTTGAACCAAACATGTTCGTGAGCCAAACATTCCTAAGCTCGAGTTGGGGTCAAAAATCTTATCGAGCTCGGTTCGAGGTTCGAGATCGGCTCATTTATAAAACGAACGAATTTCGAATGAGTTTTGAATAGTTCACGAACGACTTGGTTTGTTGACAACCCTATATCTATATTTAGAGCATAGTAAGTTATTATATCTTCTCAGACACCATATTCGTTAACAAACTAGACACTTGTTTTAAAATTAGACTTGTAAATAAGATTTAAAGTGCAGATAGCTAACTCACGAGCTATTAGATATTCGACTCCATCCAAAAAGCTCAAGTCTTGAGTGTTTGTGAGCCGTTTTCTTTTTCCAATCTCTAGAGTACATGACTCGGAAGCTTTATATTAGCTCGCACCCTAATTTATAAAATTTTATTTTATTATTTGACATTCAATAATTATTAAAGAAATACATTTGTCTATTTAGTTGTATTTAGCAAGTATTTTTCAGCTAGATCATGATACAGATCGCTCTTTAGTTTTTTATTACTATGATCCAAATCGATCAACTTAAAAACAATCAATTTTTAATTTTCTGATACTTGACTTAACCCATTCACAACTCAAAATACACATATATTGAGTACAATATTTTATGGGGGTATTTCATTATCGAAGAGGCGTGCGTGTGGGTGAATGAAAGGGTAGATGTGCGTGTGGTTGGATAGTCCAATCCAAGTTTATTTTTCTTTCTTTCATGATGAGGTGGTGCCTCTCTCTTCCTTTCTCTTCTCTTTTCCTTTATCTTTTTTTCAAACTTTTATCAGTGCAAAGTTGGAGGGAATGTGCAAAAGCTATTCTCACAATCCCAATAACTTGAAAATGCAGAAGCCTTTTTTTTTTCATGGTTGCCTTTTCGAGATACCAATGTGTGTGTCTGTGTGCTTCAACAGTTGAATGCCGTCTTTCTAGTGTTGAAATTTGAAAAATTTGGCTCTACAAAATGGTGTACTGAGATAGACGGATAAAAAAGAAATCGAACACTACATGGAGAGAACTTGATAGGGTTTTCAAGTAATTTTCTTGCCGATGCATCATTTCATATTTTCTAATTGATTAATTGATGCATATAATTAACTTACGGAGAGCAACCGACTTTTTTTATATAAATAAAATAAAATGTGTGACTGCATGTCTCTTCTAGGGTTTTATTAAGATAATTCTACATCTATATGATTATAAAATACAAAGTGCCTATAAGTCTTACACAATTTATTAAAATATTTTTAATTTTAAAATAATTGGATTAAAGAAATAAAGTGATGATTGTAAGGGACTATAGTAATACAATACTGCATGCACAAACAACCATATATATATATCCAAAAGTCGCGTATTTGTAAATTGTACACACATAGCTTTCATCTGTCTCTCTATTATTGGGAACTGTTAGTTCCCAAAATAGCTAATCCACCAAGTCACTTTCAGAATAACAAAATTAAAAAATTAAAAATAAGAATCATATTTTAATTAGAGAACATGCAAGATATTGCATGATTTCGGACATCTGGGCTCAATATTCATGTAGCCAAAAATAAATTATTTGATAAAGAGTTCGTAGTAGATGATACAAGTATCAAGTTTTTAAATTTCTTACCAATTAATAGTCGATTATAATATCATATCAAATAGGCTAATCAAAAGCATTTTATTTCAACACGTTAAGTACCAATCTGATGATGACGATTAAGATATTGTGTTAGTTTGTATTATATATTGTGTTAGAAGTTTTTAAACAATCATAAAACGAACGTGTAAGGTTTTTTCTGCAAATAAAAAGAGAAGTTCAAAGAGACTTTAGAAGGAAAAGATAATATAAAACATGTGTTTCTCTCGTTTCTTCAACTTTAAAGTGAAAAAAATGTATAATATATATATAGAGTGAGCAGTGAGGTTCAAATAAGAATTATTTAAAAATATGAATGTGAGAACCAAATTAATTCGTTGTGAAAGTTGATGACTCTATCGGAAAAGTTACTGAATTTATAACATTCGGAATTTTCGTATGAGTTCGAATCTCATGAGGGGTGAAAATTCATTTTATTTTGGGTTCGATAATTTTCCTATCGAATTAATCAACTTTTACAACGAATTCATTGACTTTTGGTTCTCATGTTCACATTTATAAAATGCAGGTTCTCACATTATAATGAAGAGAAAATAGACAGTACTCCATCTTTTATTTCAAGATAGTACTTCATGTTTTATTCCGATAGTTAGGTGGTCGCCGCATAATCAACAATAAGAAAAACCAAATGTTCATCTATTAAATACAAATTTGAGATATATGCCTTTATTTTGATTCTATTTTATTTTCTGTAATCCTTGTATGAACTGAAATATAGTGATTTCTTAATAATTGTTAACTAGCTAACTTATTTGGCTGGTTATAGGAAACTAATTATTTGGTCAATTATTTAATATATAATGATTTCCGTTATTTAAGAAATAAATTAGAAAATTAACCAATTTGTAGTACTATTTTTATTGATTATATATGACATCACATTAAGTGTTATTAACTATGATAACAATTTTTGAGGTATTAAAATAAATATAGTATTAAAAAAGAAAAAAAAAATACTCATATGGACTAAATATAAATGATATTCATATAAGGTGTTCATAAATGATGAGTGACATACGGGTTCTGTCATATCCATATATAATAGATGAATGTTATCTTAATAACAATATTGGTACATACTTATGAGAACACATCTTATTTTACGTATCACATAATTTTTTTATTTCGATGTCAAAATAATCCTAAAAGAAACTAGTTTAATACTGAAAATATAAAAAAAGATATTTCATTAGAACAACATCGACTTATAATTTGCTAATGCATTCAACTCCTAAGCTCCCACATTAATATTCTCTTCTTTATAATAATTTTATAATCAAATCACACTTAATCTTCAATACCCTTTTTCCAACTATCAAGAATTACTATAAATGCGCAAACGAACCTTACTTATATGTATAATGCATGCAAAAGCTTTATGCTCATCTTGCCGACAACCCAAATTGTACATGATGCTAATTTGATATTTCTTTTTCCCATCAATAACTATTTGCCACTAAAAATTGCTAAAATTGATACTACTTTTTATTAATCATATGTCATTCCAAAATGTTTTTGCTCATCAAACCGACTATTCAAATCGTGATGTTCATTTGATGTTTTCCCCCTCAACCAAGACCATGTACTATTGTGTAGAAGCTATTTTGATCAGGATTTGACTCTGCAAGTTTTAAAAATATTCCAACTTCTGAAGAATTTTTCAGTTCATAATTTCTTAAAGGGTTATTTATAATTTGACACTGAGCCTTAAGGATTATATTAATTTAGACCAATCTCTAAAAAATAGCAACTAAAGACGTAACTTTAACATCCTTGCAATTTGGACATATCCAATTTTTTTACGTGGGATTAGAGTTGAGATTTAAACATTTATGTAATGTTGAAATTTAAAATTGATTGAGGACTTTTAAAGAAAATTGTCTGGGCAATCTTCTTGTATCATCAATTTCAGTGTGGGATGTCCGATGGTTGAGTAATTGAATCGGGAGTAGCCGCAACAGACTTAAGACTTTGTAGTAGTACGAGTTGTGATTCTAATGTTTGATGATTAAATTGACAACACACGATGAAAATCCAAATAATGAGCTTTCAAAAGCCTTCAATTAATTTTGAATTTTGAAGCCATATAAACATCTAAATCTCGTCCAATCTCACGTTAATGTTAATATTGGATTTTTATTGCTAAATTTCAAAGATTAAATTTGATTGCAAATGACTCAAAAGATGTAAGTGTTAAATTGCAAATAAACCTTTACTAAATTATAACAAGGATTTCAAGAATGAAGCTTGATATTGAGGTAGTGGGAGAAGTGAACTAATACACGCTAAAAAATATGATTTAGAGGAGCAATAATAGGCCAAAGATAAAGTGGGTTTGGAAGTTGGATTGCATGATTAATGGGCCCACTCAGTGGAAGAAATGGTGTGAATCCATCATTACAAAAACGAACACATTTCGCCATCCTGTTTATTTGTCCTTTGCTGATGCTCTACTATTAAACCTTTTGTTTTCTACATATATAGTGAGTTATTAAAAATTTATCATCTTGTGTTCGAAGTCTCGATAACGGATTATTATTTATTCATCAAATTAGTCGTGTCAATGGCCGGTTAGTTATATTAAAAATTCATACATTCATATTGCCGGGACCCAAAAAAATTATCACTATAAAAAAATTATCCCAAAATAGGATTTTACGTAGAAAATAATTTCTCCCAGAAAATATAATATTCAATAATGCATGATAGTCTAAAAATTCATTTAAGAAACTCTTAATTAATATAAATTTGACTAAAACAAATGCACTTTGATAATATCACTACAAAAAAACATGAACAATGACGGAAAAATCCGTCAAAACATCAAAAATCCGTCGTAAAAGCGGATCTGCGACGGATCGTAGACGGATTTGTACCGTCTCTAAAAGCCTCGTTATTCTTGCAGACAACGACGGTAAAAATCCGCCGCAAAATTTTGAAGCGGACTTGCGGCGGAAATATCCGTCGTTGAAAGATTAGTCGTTTGACTCGCCGTTTATTACGTTGAATTAACGACGGAAAAGTCCGTCGTAACTAACGACGGAATTGTTTCGCCGCTAAATTATTTGGGCAATTCCGTCAGAGTTCCTCGCAAATAACGACGGACTTTTACGTCGCTATATATTTCGTCGTAATGAGTCTCGATCCGTCGCAAAATCTATTCGCTATTCCGTCAGAACTAAATCAGACATGACGGAATTTTTCCATCGCTAATGTAGTCCGTCAGAGATCCGTCGTTGTTACATCACGACAAATTAGATTGTGTTCCGTCTCGTAACCGTCGCAGCTCCGACTTAATTCCGTCTCTATTCCGCCGCTATACTTAAAATATTTCAACAACGGGCCAGTTTCAGATTAGGTTTTACCCGTGTTTTTACCTGCTCAATACATCCACAATCATCACAAATCCAAATCCAAATCCAACAACATCCACAATCATCACAAATCCATCCACAATCCATCCAAATCACAATCCGAATAATCACAAATCCACAATCCAAATCACAAATCCACAATCATCCACAATCCATCCACAATTATTCAATACATCCACAATCGATAATTCACAACAACTATTCGATCACGGAGTTATAAATCCAAATCTAAATCCAATTCAACAATTGAATCCAACAACAACAATTCAACATATCCATAAATGAAGTAAAACGATAGATAGGAATCGATATGGTGGAGGGTGGTCGAGCTCGATCTTAGCTACTCGAGCCGATAGAAATTCTTTGGAATGCCTCTGTTGAACTTCTATCTCGAGCTTGAAGACGTTGAAGCATCTGTGCATGCTCACTCTGTTGTGCTTCAATCCTCGCCCGCTGCACGCTCTCTTTCTCCACCCGTAGTTGCTCACCATCCGCTCTCTCTCTAACCGCATCCGCTCCTCCATCTCCGTCGATGCCTCGATATCCGTGAGACTCCATACGAGATGTCATTGCGAGCCGGAACTAGAGTCGCTCTCCATGAATGTACGTGAGAGAACCAAGACCAAACAATCTCTTTTTCTTGATGCAGCGCCTCAGGGATACCTTGAGGATCCGAGTCCTATCTACTGGGCTCTCATCTGCTACTGGCTCGAGTCAAAATCTGAACTTGGTCCTCCACCGCCTCCTGTATTTGCATAAAATCGTTTAAGTTTCCAAATAGAAGTTATTTTACATCATTACCATATTTAATATTTAATCTACTTATCATGATGCTACGAGCCTTCCCATCTCAGATAACTTCCATCGGAGCGACATGATATTTCGAAAAACATCCCTTGGACCTCGTAAATATGGACTCCACGTTCTCGCCTATTCATTCATTCAAACATTATTAATGTACACGAGGTAAATGATAATAAGTATTTGTGTGCATATAATAGAGGTACAATTGCTACTTAAAAATAAGAAAATTAAACAAGCTTCATTAATGATGTTTTAATCCAATTAGTTTGTGGCGTCTAATAACTTAGCAATTAAGCGATTATGATATATGTGAGGCGAAAGAAGAACAACATTAAAACCTAAATTGAATTCGAAAAACTAAATACTTACAATGTCGGTAGCATAATCTAAAGCACATCTGGAGCCACCCCGTGCTTAACGATCCCCGCCCCTCACCATCGGCTCGTCATCCTACTCCTCCTAGCTTTTTCCGCCTTAGTCGCACCTCAAGTCGATTCCAATAATCACCGCCACGCAGCTAATCCGATCCGGGAATGAATGGAGGTGGCGCTGTCGTCACTCTGTGCCTCTTCGATCTTATGAATAAGATCCTTATATCTCTTGCCGCCTTTTGGCACCATGCACGATAGACTACTTCAAGAGACAAAGCGGCGATCCGTCAGTAAATAATTAAAGCATAAATTTGAAAATGATACATTTGAAATGCACATTCGAAAATAATACATTTGTTGGGATCGAAAATAACGTGAAAGTAAGGTCTTATATGGGATCTTATAAGACTAAATGACTAAATGTTATAGTTCATTAAATTAATGGATTGATGATATAAATTATTAGTTATCAATCATTTAGTAATAAGAAATCAAATTATATTATGTAAAGTAGCCACACAATTAGCAATACACTTGAACATCAATTAGTAAAGTAGCCACACAATTAGCAATAAGAAATCAAATTATATTACAATCCACAAAATTCTTATCATGATACCGTATCTTATGTTATATTTATCGAAGCGGATGGGTTGGCAATTTGGCATTATTAATTGGAGGCATGACGATGGCCTTATGGATTTTATGTATTACGGCAATCTCATGTGGTCATGTCGACCATTTACGGTTTGAATTTGTCATTTTTACTCGTTAGACCCCATTTAGACTTGGCCTTAGATTTAGACGAGAGCTGTGATCGTCTAGGACCTAAGACTAAAAAGTACTCTATCGTTATATTGAGAAAAAAAAAATGACAATCCACTTTATGTATTGCTCATGGATGGGCCTATACAAGTTTAATATTATTAAAAGATATTAACTTTTATTTCATATTGCATCTCTCGTATGGCCCCAAGGCTAGAAGGAACCCTAAAAAAGTTACTTTTCAATCATTTTTTTATAGGCGAATAATTGTTTATTCTTTATAAGATGCCAATGCTATTTTGATACACATCATATTTTTGTGGGGAATAAAAATCATATTGGATAGGCTTCACATGGCAAATCTTTTAATTCCAAATATTTCAAAATTTGTAGTGTACCTAATAACTAGAAGTTTAAAGAAGAATAGGCTTCACATGCAGGTTAAAGTTGCATTTCACAATCTTCATATGATTTTATTCTTCTTCATCCAAAATAAATGATCTAATCAATGTCGCATTTTCTACGTCACTTTCCCGAGCTACAAAGTTCATCAAAAAACAATGAAAAAAATAAAAAACGGAAGGCCAAAAAACAAACAAACAAAAAGATGAGTTAATACAACATTTTGAATAAAATCATAATTACAAGCCCAAATTCCAAAATAACTCAATTTTGAGGCTAATTTCCATTCAACTTAATAAGAAATTTTTAGAAATATAAGGTTGAAACATTGGGCAGATACATATGAAATCCAATTATTACTTTTATTTCTATAATGCAATTATCTTTTCAAATATTAGAGTAATGAATGTATTATATATATGGACGTCCAGCCAATCAGCAGTGCTCAATAATTAAGGATGGTGTGAAATCAACAATATCATATAAATAAAATATTATGTTATGAGGCCTTGACTTTTAACCAAATACGAATGGATTGATGATATAAATATTATCAAATTAACTATCACTTAGTCCTAAATAAACCAATATACTTGAATGTAAATCAATAATACCCGAAGTCTTGAAAATACACCCGCCTCGATCCTCGTGGACCAATTTCAAGCGAAACCCCGATGGTTCATGACCTTCGAAGCGACTCGGTAATCACATGTGCAACATCATGCGATGGACATAAAATCCTACAATTGAGTTAAAATAATATACATTATATTCAAATAAGTACAATTGAGTTAAAATAATCTAATTAAACTATAGGTACCCATTGACAATAGTCAAGGTCTTCTTCCCATCGCCCCGATCTGCGGACCCACCGCCGACCCTCTCCTCCACCTATCGTAAGTCCTCCTACCGAGGCGCCAACTCCTTCATCCGAGGAGGTAGATGCGAAATATTCCTCGATCACTAGATGGACTCCTCTACCTCGTCCTCGACTTGCCATCCGAAAATAGATTTGATACGTTACTTTAATAATTTTTATTCTTCAAAAGTTATCAATTGTCTTGAATTTGGTTTTGTTAGCTATTTGTTTAAACATTGTCATTAGAAAAGTTACATCTACAATATCTTTCAAGGTAATTCTTGTTTCTTTTCCTATAAAGCTTTTGTGATAGGATTCATTGAAATGTGTTGTCGCAGAGAAAACTTACTTTCTTATGCTTGAATGGTTGTTCAATTGTATTTTAGCTTATACTTCTAAATTTGCGGATTGATGTTGTATTCGTTGATGTGTCCTATTGCATGATAATATTTGAATATTTTTGCTTATCACCGATGTGTACACATTCATTATCTAATTGTTATATCTAGGTCGAGTATCCGGTCCTTGACCATGGTTCGAGCATCCAAATCTGAAATCTTGAGTAGAGAATTGTTATGTTTTGAAAAAAGAGATGTCGAACAAAAAGAGAGAGAGAGGTCTGGGTATTGATTATACCTTGAAAAGTCAAATTGCGGAGAAGTGCATCACCGCAGTGAGATAATTCGACCTATTCATCTCCATCATAATCATCATCATTCAATGTATTATCATTTTCGATTCGACAATTCATATGAATCGATTCGACAATTCATCATCTTCGATCGATTAGTCATCCGCTTCTTCTATGTCTATCAAAGTGCCGTCGGGATGAACTCGTGTCATGTCATCATCAACCACTACACTTGTAATTAAAGGCATTTCATCATCTTGAAATGGTGGAGGTACTATCGAACTAGATGATTCATCCGAGACTTCCACATTAGCTCTCGCTTTAATTTTACATACATCCCACCAATCCTTTGTAGATTGTTTTAAACTCGGATAAGGACAATAGTATACTTGAGCGGCTTGTGTGGCAAGGATAAGCGGTTCATACTTATTATACCTTCGTCTATAATTCACAGAAACCAATTTGTATTCAGGATGCACCGATGTCCCCAATCGTGATGGATCAAACCACTCGCATCTAAACATTGTTACGGTCTTCATAGGTAGCCCATGGTATTCCAACTCACAAACCTCCAGTAATCGCCCATAAAAATCGAGTTCATTCTTATCTGCACCATAAGTTTCACCTTTAATGCACACACCACTGTTCATGGTGGCTCTTTGTGTCCCATGCTCTAACGTGTGAAATTTATACCCATTTATGTAGTACCACGGATACGTCTTAATCTTTGGAGAAGGCCCTTTGCTAAATCCAATATGAATGGATTGACGACATTGTTGATATGGTCTTTGACCTAAATCCAACAAATCAATAAACATCTATCAATCGGTGATTAAATATTACAAAGGTTACGGTTAATGGGATTATATACTCACATGTATCAAACCAATGTGAGAAGTTTCATTGATTTCCTTTTGAATCTCGAGAGGAGGAGATCCGTGGATGTAATCTTTTCAAGAAATCGATAAACAAACTTCAAAAATAAATAGTTATAATTAGTATTTAAATAGTTATACTAATTGAAAGTTATCAACGTGAAATTATAAATACTTACTTTAAATAGTTCTCCGAAACTTCAACGCAATTCAATAGCACATATAATCGAGCAAAGATCATACTCACTCGAATCTAGATATCTCTTCGACATTTTTTCAAAAGGCGCCCACCTTGCTTGAATATTGAAAGCATATCCGGGAAGTCTTCATGCCTAATATCTCCCCAACATTATAATTACGAGGCACATTCTTATGTTTCGCTCTTACGTGACCTCAAAATAATAAGAGCGAGAATGTTGATGCTTCTTCTACTAAGCACGCATTGCAAATGAACCTCCACTCGAGCTTTATTTCTCACGTTGTTTTTCAACTTACGTAAGTATCTATCAATGTATATAAAAGATTAATAGTTATATGTGTATATTTATACATATGGACAACAATTGTTAAAGTGGCGTTTACCTTTCAAATGGATACATCCATCGATTATTGAGCGGTTAAAACAATACGAGCTTCATCTCGCTAGATGGTGGTAGATGTTCCATTGAATCGAAGAAACTAGGAGGAATATCGCTCGAGCTTGCATAAAATAGTGGAATATTTTCTTGAAGTTTGCACATGTCCTCAAGTTTGATGTTTCGAGAGGTCAAATCTTTGAAAAATAAACTTAATTCCGTTATCGCTTTCCAAACATTAGGTGGGAGAAGTTCTCGAAATGCAATCGAGTATACCCCGCATAAAAACATGGCGGTCGTGACTCTTCATCCCAAACATCTTCAATTTGGTCATGTCTACACACATCGCCCATATTTGAGACATACCCGTCGAAATCTAAGACCTTTCACCCATTCGCACAAGACTTTTTCTCATGTTTGTCAAGTGTGTAAGAAGCTTTTGGATACTTGCCTGTCGACTCATTCATCTTCAACTCTGGTCTATTGCAGTACAAATTAAGTTCTTCTCTTGATTTGCTCATATCTTTCGTCTTACCTGGAATATTCATCACAGTGTTGAACACATTATCAAATACATTCTTCTCTATGTGCATGACATCCAAATTATGTCGAATCAAAAGAGAACTCCAGTACGGTAAATCCCAGAATATACTCCGCTTCCTCCAACCACTACCAAAATATTTGGAAATACTACTATTTATTGCATCACTACCCATTTCAGTCACCTTCACTAGTCCCATTCCTTCAATCCTAGATAATAGTTCTTCTCCCGATAGCGCTTCAGGTGGACTACTAGTAATCACCGTATTCTTTCTGAATCCTCTTCTATCCCTTCTGAATTGGTGATCGGGATTTAAAAACTTTCGATGATTATCAAACCATGACTGTTTACCACTTTTTGGTAAAGTAAACGCTTCAGTATCCTCCATGCAATGTGGACAAGCTAACCTTCCAGCTGTACTCCATCCAGACAACATAGAGTACGCAGGAAAGTCACTAATTGTCCAAAGCAATGCAGCACGCATCTGAAAATTTTGTTTCAATGAGACATCATAGGTAAGGACACCTGCTTCCCACAAATCTACTAACTCTGAAATTAATGGTTGCAAGAACACATCAATCTTTTCTTTTGGATTACGTGGCCCTCGCACTAGAATTGTGAGAAACATATATTGTTCCTTCATACACATCCATGGAGGAAGATTGTAAGGAGTAACTATAACAGGCCATGAAGAATATTGTTGTCCTGATTGACCAAAAGGTTGGAAACCATCAGTCGAAAGACCCAATCTAACATTACGAATCTCGATTCAAACAAAGGAAACTTCATGTTCAAATGCTTCCATGCGGTGTGTACGCGGATGGCGATGACCCCATCATCATCGACGATGCATGCCAACGCATATTCTCCGTTGTAGCCTCGGATGCATACAACCTCGTAGTCGAGAGTAAGAGGAAAATAATACATCTTCTTACATGGAATTTGTGATTTCTTTCGAGTTTCGATGCTCGATTATTGCTCTTGAAACGTGGATGCTCACAAACTTTACATCTCGTCAATTCGAATCTTGTCGCCATAAATCATGCAATTATGTGGACAACAATCTATCTTGTGCACAGCAATCCCATGCCACGCAACAATTTCTTCGTCTTTGTAGAAGTCATCAGTACAAGATTACCATCCGGATTTATACATTTCATGAGTTACATTATTTGATCAAAACCTTCTCGGATATATTATTCTCGACTTTCCAACTCGTAAGTCGAGCCACAATGCAGACAATTGTGAATGGTTTGAGCAACCAGGCCACAACGGTTTATCGGCGTCAACATGTCGTAAAATTTTCGTGCCTCGGCATTTGGTTCCTCTTCGTGCTCGACAAAGTTAAAGCGAGGACCAGCAAGATCCATTACCATCGTCGACACGCACTTGATTGAGGTTCGGTGATCTTGCATTGCGGATCTATACTCACATTTGTCTCCCTTGAAAGATCCAGTGTTATAATTTGGAACAAATCCAAATTTTGAAGCGTGATATCGCACGGTATCTTGTACTTGATAAGGTATATTATTGCACTTCTTACAAGGACACTTATCTTTTCCCCATCCATGAATGATAGTTGATTACTAGCAAACTCAATGAAGTTTTCAAGTCATGAAGAAAATCATGATTTAATCCACCACAGTACTAAACGCTTATACATCCATTCACGATTACGACTCATCACGAGGAAGTGGAAATGAGATTCGGAAGTGAGAGGCAAATGTTCTGTCATGGGAAATGAGATTCTAGAAGTGAGAAGCAAATCTTGGGAGATGAATGTTTGCAAATGTTGGGAGATGAAGTGAGAGGCAAATATTCGAGTACCAACTACTAAGCCCGACTTTAATTTGGTTAATGATTTGGAAGTACATTTGGTTAATGATTTGGAAGTACATTTGTAAGAGAGAGAATTTAGGTGAGAGAGATGCCGCATAACTCTATTTATTGGTAAATAGAGGTATGCGCATAATTTTCTAATGTTTGGTTATGTTAGGATAATATTCTAATTTGTTGAGGTATAAAATCGATGCATAAATATAAATCACCAAATAGAAAAAGTTCACACATGATTAGTCTTATTTCTCTTTGATAAAGAGTAGCAATCACAAAATTAGTCTCTAACCCCTTCACGTGTGGGACATGTGATGTAAATGATCACAACATTAATATATATGGCAACACGTATAAAATTAATGGTGTGATCACTTACATCACATGTGAAGGGTTAGAGAGGAATTTTGTGATTGCTACTCTTTATCAAAGAGAAATAAGACTAATCATGTGTGAACTTTTTCTATTTCAAATATGCCATGTTGTCCAGATTTTGAATTTTACGAATATGGATGAAGAAAAGTACATTATTGTGTCACAACTCACATGACACTTGCAGAAAATAACTTGCTTAAGCAACGAGATCCTAAATTCCTCTAGGGCTCGACCATTCTCAAGCCATGAGCACACGATGCTCCAAAAATTACAACTAAACCTAGCATGCTTCTTTAGTATACGTAATCACATAAGTTCAATCGGTTTGTTTCTTTATATTTTATTTTGATGGACCAACCAATCCAAGCACTCTATAAAACTACTAAACCGCTCCACTTGCAAGACACAAGAATTATTCATCGGCTCGAGTTCTTACCGAGTTACATACTACTACCACCATAGAAGTGGGTTTATAAGCTAAGGTCATATCTAGATGTAGAGGGAGTGTTTAGACTAAAGACATACTTGAAATATTTTAGAATATTTTGTTGAAAATGCATCATTTATCATTGACAAATTGATGATATTGATTTTTACTAATAAAAAGGTGATAAGAATTATTGAAACATTTCAATAATCGTTTGCAACTTTAAAATAAAGCAAAAGTCATTATATACTTCAACAATTAATCTGAACAACAAAATGAAAGAGGTCGCCCAATATCGTCCGGTATGTCGATCAATTATCGCATCAATTTTGTTGATATCAAGGAAACGAAATTGAAAAGCAATAAGAGAATATTTTCAACTTTATACGATTTCATGAATGAAGTTTGACCTCTAGGCTCCACAATCCAACACATTCCATTCACAAACATATCATACAAACAATAGATTTTATACAAATACATATATATAAATCAACAAATATAAATTATTTGTATATATAATAAAAACACAGACGAAGCGGCGGCGGAGGCGGCGACGGGCGAGACGGCACGACTGGGGCGCGGTCAGTCAGGATGGGGGCGGGCGGCAAAGCTACGTTATGATCTAAAATTCATCAAAATCGATTTATCTTGATAAAAAGGTAATTATGATCTAAAATTCATCAAAATTGAATGCTCACCCCTAAGTAAGTATATGTTCATAAAAGAATAGATGAGCATGGGGTTGAGACAATCAAACCAATCGTCTCAACTCGGTAGCAGTACAAATATCGAAAGTCGGACTTCAAAAAATGTGGCATCGCTCTTTCCCAATTTGGAATTGCTTCCGACAACCGCTACTCTTTCGTGAAACTTCATTTATTATTGTTGTTTTGGGGCTTCAATTGGCCTTCTCTTGCTATTCGGATGCAATCTCATTTTCTTTATAATATGCTACAATTAATTAGGGTTTTCGTCGTAATATGTGTTAAATCCCTAAAAATAAAATAAACTTTGTGATGATTATTATTACAACCACGTATTCAAAATTGTGAAATATTACACCCGTTCCCACCAAGTTTCTTTTTTAATACAATTACAACATGAACTTTACAAAAGCTTTTTCTTTCTGGACTTTATAGCGCAACCCACTTATATATAGCACTTCTTTAAGAAACAAAATGAGATAAATGCTTCTTCATTCATTTGCTCAGTCAATTCTACACAGAAATGTTGCTTTCGATAAATTTTCTTGTACAGTAAAAAGTCTTAATTTGGGTTGATAACATCGACTGTTTTGGCAGTAATAATAGTTTGGGAATTAAGTTTCGAATGCTGTTGCTTTCGCATTGCGAGCTACGAATTAAATTGAGTACCGTAACAACTTTTTTTAGGGGAGTACGTACCGTTACAACATTATTTTTGTTTACATTACTTTTGTTTCTTAACGGATATGGGTAGGTTCAATTTCAAAGCATTATCCATTATCCATACTCAAATAATATAGTTGCAATTCTTGATTCAAATCAACTTCTTTTTATCTCATAGAAACCAACAATTGTTATCTTGAGTGTGCACTGAATAAATCCACAAATATACACTATATCGTGCAAACCACACAAAAAGGGTAAATCAAATTTGACTTTTCTTGTTGAATCATTCAATTCGAGAATATAGAAAGCATTAAAAGCATGTAAATTTTCTTAACAATACGTCTAAAAGCACCAAAATCCTCGTAAAAAACTAGTAGATCTACAACGTGCACACCATAACCATATTTTACATTTGATCACAACAAACAAAACTAGTCGACTCCTTTCCAAAAACCACAATTTCCTCTTCGAATTTTTCATACATTTGCACCAAAAGACTGTAATCAATTAGTTGTTTGCTCTTAATATAGAAATACAAGGCATAACATACAACTTGATGATATATACATATATATATATACCAATACATATATATATACTCATAATTCCAGAAATATAAATATAAATTTGAAATAGATATGTACCTCGACGGAAGGCGGCGGCGGCGGCGGGGGCGGGCGCAGGCGGTCTTGGGGGCGGGGCTACAGGCGCGGGCGGTCTTGGGGGCGGGGCTACTGGCGCGGGGCTTAGGCGGCGGCAGCGGTGGGCTGGGCGGCACAGGCGATGGCGCCAGGCGAGGCGACGCGACGGCAGGCGGGGCGGGGATGGGGTGAGGATCGGAGGAGGTTTGAAATTAGGCGCAGAGTAATGAAATCAAAGAACGCGTCTGTAATATAATTTATTAGCGTCGGATTAGCGATGGATTATGTCCGTCGTTATATTTAAACAGTCTAGCGACGTACTAACGACGTCAGAAGGGCTTTAACGACAGAATAAATTTAATGACGGAAAAATTCCGTCGTTAACATATGGGCAAATTTGATCCGTTTATTTAACGACGGAATTAATCCGTCGTTAAAATCTACGACGGAATAACGACTAAAATATTCTCCGTTGTATTTCTTGGCGTAAAAAATAAAAAAAAATTAATATTAGCGACGGATGTATTCCGTGGTAAAATTTATTCAGAATAAAAAAACTAAAATAATATTAACGATTTTAATAAGTCCGTCGAAGAGTAATTAAAAATAAATAATAAAAATCCATTAGTTTACGACGGATCAACGACGGTTATTTAAAGTGTACATTAAAAAAAATAAAAAATCGTTAATTTAACGACGGATATAATCCGTCGTTAAAATCAACGACGTATTAGCGACGGATATACTGTCATTATATGTTCGCGCGAAATAGTACCGCCACATTCCGTCTCAAATACGTCTCAAGTCCGTCGTTATTTTATTTCGTTTGTGGACCGTCGTAAATCCGTCGCTGAATAACGATCCGAATTTTTGACGTCGCTAATCCGTCGTTGTTCGCGCGTTTTTTTGTAGTGTATATACATAGAGAGAGAGTTTGATTCAATAATAGACTTATTAGTGTATGAGATCAAAAGTCTCTAATTTGAGTACAGCATCACACGGTTTTTAAAAATTTATCTACATATCAAAAAAAGTATGTCTTGATCGATTGACCTAAAAATTACAATAATAGTTATATATATATATATATATATATATATATATATATATAAGTCTAATACACTTGAATATTTTTTATATATATACATATACATAATGTTATTTATTCATATATAGTGGCATAGATCCTTAAAACGAGATCGAAAAGAAATATGACTTATTACAATTTAGAGTTTATTTCTAAATATAATTTGATGGTCCCTTGGGGATCGTATTAGTGTATGGGGTTAGGGGTGGGGGGGGGGGAGAAATACACCAGTTAAAGCAAATTAAAACTTTTTCTTAAACCAAGACTAGAAGTTCTACTGGTCAATAGATGTTAGTTTACTGATAGCAGTTCAGTACTAATGTCAGTATTGTTGATCAGTTTCAATTGAAAAAGTCTTGTACCTAGTGTATCAGTTGACAATCCTACTAACTGCAGAGTCAGCTGATCAGTTTAACTAATAATTGTAGGGAAATATGATTTTTTTTACTCCCGATGATCTATCTTGGATGTTTAATTTTTCATATATTGATTATATTCGTAGCATACTCTTATATAATTAATTACAATAAATATGAGTTTTCTCATGTTTACCTACGAATTTTTGACACAATTGGTCAATAACTGACTCCAGTTCTGATCTTTTGGATTGTGTCCCGGATGCATGATCTTCAATGTTGAGTGAGAGCAATCTATGGAGAATACCAAATTTTCTCCTCTATGACATTTTGAGAATCACGGTGTGATTAAAAGATTCTATTGATTTTCTCCTACCATGTATTTATAGTGCACTCCTTAGAATCCTAATATGATATGATTATGACACATATAATAAATACAATAATATCTTCTAACATGAAGATAATTGATTTCTAGAATAATTATCTTTTGATATCAGATAATTTCTATCTAGATTCAGGAGATGTATTAAATAAATAATACAATAATCAAAACATAATCCCAGTGAAATTGTACTGGGGAGGGGGGATGAAAATTCCATGGCATAAGGCCTTGGTGGGTCAGCATATGGATCAGTATAAGGAATAAAGACGGTTCTAAAATAAATTAATTATCTTATGTTCAACTCAGAATATAAATTAATTCATAAACAATTATTCATTCCACTAGAGAATAAATGTTAATTTACCCCTTTATTACTGAAGTTGAATCGGGCTTGTACTTAGACTTACGAATCCCTATATTTAAGATATTGCATGTCCATTAATTATTTATACCACTCTAACTGCTTAAAATAATTAATCTCTTAATAAATTCATTAAGTAATATCACTCAACTTTATTATTGTACTTGAGCTAACTCAACCTGGGCTTATTACAATAAACATTTTGAGCTCCTTAAGGGGACGTCATCATCCTAAACGGATACGATAATTCAATACAGATAACTAGCATGACATACAAGCACGGCCACTACCTAAGATGCATATAATATTGGGTTATCTCATGTAACAATCACCTATAACACGTCAAAATGATGGTCAATAATTCATATTCATCCGAAACCTTATCGAGGTTTAGATCAACGTAAAGTCACCGACATCTAGGTTCTTCACGGCAGTCATATAGAAGAACTCATCTCACTGTGATCCATCAATACATCAAGACGTGTTAGCTTAGACAAGCAACAAAGTTAAGTTACTTCTTATCTATACTGCAACCTATATCAACAATTCATCCTCAATTAAGTTGTATCGGTCGTGATCCTTTTTATATTTAAAATAACTTAACCAATCATACATAATTCTATGATTTTCTACATACTGTATTATATCAAACAATCCATTCTCAATTTTAATACGAAAAGGATTAGAGATATTAGTGGGTGAGGATATGGAAAACCTAGTTATAATAACTAGTGACTAGTGTCCAACAAAAAAATAACTAGTGACTGGTGATATGTATCAATGTCGATTCACTCGTGGGCACTTAGTTATCTACTTTGTTGAACGTCCATATATTACTATCATTAATAGAGGTGTGATCAAATTAATTTACTCCGATGTTTGATCGATAAACCTGAGTTTGACTTGCAGAGTTTGACTAATACTTTCACGAGCTTACTATATAATCAAACTTATATAATGTATATACATAAACCATTTTACAATTTCATTAAAAATGTAAGTTAGACTCTCTCCACAAGTATAATATAACTATATATAAGATCACATTTAGACTTCTCCTATACACAGATAGATTGAATCGGATCTAGTAAATCAAGCATAAATCTTGGTGCGTGTGTATTAATAAAAATCATAATTAATTAAGCACTGACATGAAAAAAAAAACGTCAAAACCACCTTCTTGAATCTAAAAGTCCTAGTTTTTTCCTTCTATTGGGGAACATTTTTAACCTTGGAAGTTGATAGGAAAATAATCGGTGAATGCTAACTATTTCCATTGAACCTTTTCAATTATGATCAAAACAAAGTGAATCATTACCTTGGTTGAAATTTATTCCCCGTTGCATTTTGGATTACCCTCTTTTACTTCGAACAATGTAAAGAACCCTCTCTCTCTCTCTCTCTTGTTTATATAGTTTTGAGAGAGAAAAGAAATAGAAAGTGGATGGCATGTTGCAAGAAATTTGTCATATCATGCAAGGAAAAGTGGGTGGAAAAACTTGTTGCAGTGAAAAAAGGGGTTGTGTTATTTGCAAAATGCATGACAGTCCAAAGAAAAGGAATTTCATGAATTGATGGCACTCACTTAATTTCCAGCTAAATGATCTAAATTAATTCCAAAATCTTTTCTAGTTTTTCTTTTTGAATTTCATGAATTGATGGCACTCACTTTATTTTTGATTGTTTTGCTTTTATTTGTTTGTTTTTGGCGGGGATGTGATGATACATATAATTTTTCTAGAATATATGATGTATACATATCTTAAGCATGGACTATAGTTGGCTAGTATTTAGTCAGATTTTACTAGTCGATTATTCATTTGGTGCACACGGGCTTTATTTCGATTTTTCTCTTGTATATAGTGTCAATTAATCTAGTTACGTATTAACTAGACATGCTTATTTTATTGCGAATGTTGTAAAGTAGGTCTTCAAATTTCGAATTGGCTAACTTGTTTTAAGTTTTTAAAACGAATGATTTTATGTCAAAAGCAAGAAAAGAAAATAACTTTTGCCAAAATGTATGCAGGATTTAATATTATATTTTTGACATATATAACATAATTTTACATTTTATTCGACTTTTTTTTTCAAAATTTAAAAAACCTTTGATGAAGATGGGAGGGATTTTTTTCCCCTAGGGATTTAAGCCCCTTTTGTGGTGTTATTGCACTCACTCACAAAGTTAAATCTTGACATCACGAAAGTCCAAATGTTGGATCTTTTTTTGTACCTCTTTTTCTTTGCATTTCCACTAACAACATGTAGCATTCCAATGCCAATTCTTCCTTTCTGACATGTTTTGTGAAAATCAGTCTTCCTTTCTGACATGTTTTGTGAAAATTATTCATAAACTTTAATTAGTCTATTATCTGTTTACATTTATATGTTTCTATACGTATTGCGTTAGAGTGATTGAAGAAAAGCATATACATCAAAATTGATCAGAAATATACGTACTTACGTAGTGTATTTAAGAAGGAAGCTAGACTGTTACTAATTAATTAATAGATCAGGAAAACAGCAAATTTAAGTTCACAAAAAAATTGCGTGATACAATTGTACTATACTTATATTCAAGAACACACACACACGTTCCCTAGGGACAACCCAATGGTTAAGGTGAGTTTCTGTGGCTGAGAGGTCACATGTTCGAACCCCACCAAACGCCTCTATGGGTTTGAGCCTGTCACACCTGGTTTTCCAAGTGTGGTTTACCCGTCTGTGTGGTTTGCGTGCTATTGCGAGAACGTGAGGTTTACCGGTGCGCACCTAAGGTGGCGGTGCGGGTTCCCGTGATATATATATATATATATATATATATATAAAAAGAAACACACACACATTAATATGTTACAATGATAATCTAATCAAGGGAAATTATAATTTGAATTTAGTCAAACATAAAAGCTTCCCAAATTATTTCTCACTGCATTTGTCAAAGACAAAGTATTGATCATTTGGAAAATAATGTTCTAGCGAATATTCTCTTTGAATAGGAACTGCTTTAAAACCCTGTTAATGTATTTATTATAATTTTTTAATATTTATAAAAAAAATTCGATTGAATAAGAAATACAAAAATACACATATTTTTCAAAAAGGAAAGAAATAAAGATCGACTTCAACTGCCTTTAATATTTCGGAACCTAAACAAAAGAAGAGAAAAAGACGAAAATAAATATTGACCTAATAATTGCATGAGAGGTATAGTATGTCATGTTCATGTAAACTTATATATGCCAATTCATTAAAAATAATAATATGTGGATTGACCACGTGTATTATATCTGGCGTAAGAACGTCAGATCAACAAGATAGTCGAAGGTGATGGACCCATGAAACTGGGCCCAAGACCGATATCTGTTTTATTTTGCTTTTATTATTTATTTTCTCATATTTATCAATCATATATACACTTTTGTTTAGCCTGGATAATCGTGAAGCGACTCTGTCTATTATTTGCTGTGTTTTCACGTTTCCAGTCCATGTGGATACGATAGTCTGCTTGCTAGTTGACTACAATAGACACTGTTTAGTTGCGGTATTTATTGCAAGGATTTTAGTGATCAACTTTTTGGTGCAGTTGTCGGGGACTTTATAGATTATACACTAATAATTTTCTGATGCGTGGTGATTACTTTAGGCTTTATTTATTTTATTTTATTTTATTTTATTTTATTTTATTTTATTTTATTTTATTTTTATTCTTTTCTTGTAGGAATCTGATTTTTTTTCTTTCTATTTTTGGAGATAGTGCATGAACACAAGATCCAAGAGAGAGACTATTGTTCCCTTGAACTTGGAGATTGAGAGGCCGTATAAGAGAGAGAAACGAGAGAGGAGACAACGAGCCATGGCAAACAATCCTCAGAAAGTTACTGATGTTTTGCGACAGATGTAGGAGATGAGACGAGAGTTCGCAGAGCAGATCAGGAGGAACAATCAGCCAACTCCAGTGCCAATCAATCAGATGTACCATTCTCCTACGGATTAGTACCAAGGAGGTGGATGGGGGCCTACAGTCAATGCCAAAAATTTTGAGCTCAAACCTGCTTTGATTCATATGGTACAAGCTAAGCAGTTCGGTGAAGGAGCTACTGAGAATCCAAATGCTCATCTAGAGTCATTTTAGGATATCTGTGACACCATCAAGCATAACGGCGTGCCATCTGACATTATTAAGATGAGGATGTTCGAGTTTTCACTATGAGGTCGAGCCAAGGATTGGTTCAAAAGTTTAGATATGATGAACATCAATACTTAGGAGGAGCTTTGTGAGAGATTTTTAGCCAAGTATTTTTCACCATTCAAGGCACAGAAGCTCATTGCAGAGATATTCCATTTCACTATAATATCCCGATTATTTAAAACTAGGTTATGATAATATAAGTCGTTAATTAGGGTTTTTGTTTCGATAATCAGAATAGTAATTTTTCGAAGCTCAATTTTGATTATCCATAATGCGAGAAGTTTTATATTATATCTTTAAGCAATTAGTAAAACAATGAATATATATGTTATTCCTTTCGAGAGCGATTTTTCCAACATCGATTAATTTTCAATAATTAGTCTTACGTTATTTTCTAAGCGACGAAGCTTATAATTTAATTCCATATTAACGAAGAATAAATAAAGTGAGTACGACTTTCTTATTAACGTTTTTTGCATGATTCAAAATTTTAGTATAGAGTTTAAAGAATTATAATCTTGAAAGTTCTATGAAGTTTTAAGAAACAAGAGCATTGTTTTTAATATATATTCATTCTCTACAATAGTTTTATATATTAAAGAAATGGAGATTGGACAGCTAATTTCTATTTTTTCTAATAATAAGTCAACATTATTACTTTGGGACATATAATTGTTCTTATTCTTTTTTTTATGATCTATATCATCACCTAAGATCTATATTATATCATATTATTATTAAATGAAAAAAATGGAGACATGTATTATTTACTAAGTGTTGGTCGAAAATTGCAAGTGGGAAAAGAAAGAAGAATTTTCATCTTTGTTTGATAGTGATATGTGTTTAATTTGATAATGAAAGGTATTTAATTTGAGGATAAGATAAGATAATTATTTGATGATAAGATAAGATATTATTTTGTTTGGTAGTGAAGGTGTACAATTTTATGAGATAGGATAATTTTATATTGTTGACTAAAGTAGATATTTTTCCAAAACATGATTAAAGAGAGTATATCATCAAATGAATGAAATTTTATTCTTTCTCTCCATAACCACCGAAAAATTTAAGAAAAAATAGAGAGAGTATTCTTCCATTTTCTCTTGTATTTTAATTTAGAAAATCGATTTCTTCGTCGATCGACTCTGATTAAAAGGTTAGAAATTTTCTAAGCTTCTTAGATATACAAAAATATTAGAAATCCATCCATGAAAAATGAAGTTATGTGCTTTGGTTATTTCATGAGAAATTTGAGAATTTTTGTTAAATATTTAGGTTGTTAATTAAATATGTTTATATGATGATTGTGAGCATGTATTATGAATTTAGTACAAAGTTGAGCATGTTAAAAATTTTCTTATTATAGTTGAGATATATGAGATTTATATGTAGGTGATCATGATTTTTGATTTTTGTTTTGAGCATGAATTAATAATAGTGAGTATTGTTTAAGCATGTATGAATTAATTCATAATTTTTGAAAAATATTGAAAATTATTTCAAAAATATTTCAAAACTATAGAGCATGAATTATTGAGGTATGATTTGTGTATGATGAATATTAGTGTATATTGTTTATGTATGATGAGAATAATGTATTGTGTGAATTAATTAGAATTTTTGAAAATTGTTTAGGTAATTTTCAAAATTTTCGAAAACCATAAAATGAAGGGTTTTGATGTCAAATTTTTTATGTATAATGTTATTAGATATTAATGATCCTATGTTAATATAGTGTGTTATATGAATTTATGAAAATGTTTTGTAAATTGTTCCAAAAATTTCGAAAAGATTAAAGTTAGAAGTTTTAGAGTTTCAAATTTATTTTATTAAATATGATCACATATTTAGGCCCAAAAATATGTTTAAGATATGCTATGAATTTATGTGATTTTTAAAATGAGATATAATATTTTTACGTTGAGACGTTTTGCTAAGTGACGTAAGAGTTTTGAAATATAAAGTGTTATGCTTAAATTAGTTTCATATATATATATACATATTTGGGCATGATTGATTGTTAAAGTGAAATTATGAGATTTATTGGAGTATGATTAGTAATAAATTAATATTAGAGTATATATGCAAGTTAATTGTTCTAAAGATGAATTTTGAAAAATGCATTTATTTGAAGTTGAAATGACTTGATTAAAGTATGAATGTATGAAGTATGTTAGTGCGTGAGTATAGTTATTTTTAACGCACAAAGTTATGTTTTTACGCCTAATATAAATATGTGTTTTCTCTGAATAGATAAACTAGGACGTGTGAGACGAATTAGAGATATAACAATATCTCTTTTATAAGAATTGATTTCATAATTGAAATCATTTTATCGGAAAATAGCTAATACGAGTTCAAACGATTGACCTAATTTATTAGTATGATGTTTGAAGCAATGTTTCGTCTCAATTAAAAATGAGAGTTTATAAGTTAGAATTTACAGTGAAAAGACGAACCAAATTGGTTAAAGATACACAAGCCTTAGAAGGCCTATATTCAGTTAATAAATCTTGATAAGATTTAAAAGTTATCGAGTTCCATTAAATTTTGACGATTTTCAAAGATGCGACCGACGTACTAAATTAGTTTCTTACGTAAAGCTGTAGCACGAAAGTGAGCACTGAAGTAAAATGAAAGAGACTCGTTTAAGAATGAGATTGTACCAGGTTGGCTTTTCTCCTCAAGGATAAAATGAAATGACAAATGTTTTATTTATGATGCTTTCTTTTGAGAAAATGATGATGAAATGCTATTATTTGATTACTTGTCCAAAATGTTTATGTTTTATCTATGGATCTTATCAGTGTTGGTTCGCCAACATAAGTTTAATCAATTCGGATCCTATGCTAGAGGGAGAATTCCTAGCAAGGGTTAATGTGTACATTAGGTAACTATGTTGCTGAAAGGTTTGCTCAGCCAGTTACAGGTGACTGTGTGCTGAAAGGTTTTCTTGGCCGATCACGGCGTCCGTGGAAGGATAGCTCCGTCTACGGTGCAAGATGAGTTGGATATAGATCATACAGACAGAAAATATGTCTGGCCAGACAAAGTTTATGGAAAATGACAGAAAATGTTTTAGTAAGCATAGAACTTTCAAATAAAACTTCGTGTTTTACTGATGGGGCAGTATAATTCAATGTTATGATGTATGTTTTTGGCATAAGTCCACTGAGTCTTTGTACTCAGCCATGCATGTTTGTTTTTAAATGTGCAGGTTGAGCTGGTGATGAGATGGAGTTGTGTTGAGCAGTAGGAATCTTTTGTCGCTGATAGTAAAGCCTTGAGTGCACATCTTCATATGTGTACTTCACATGTTTTCGCTGCAAGAACACTAAGTTATATTTTGATTAGAGAACTAGATTCCTTCAAACCAGCTGAACCCTTTTGTTAAGGATCTGATGGCCTAGTTTGTCGTATGTAAATTATGTTTGCATTAATCTCCAATACTTTGAAGTTCTAGAAGTTTTATTGATATATGTATCACAATTCGATATCTTACTTTCTTTTCCCGCTTCTTAATTCTCATCCTAAGTAACAGTCCCTGTTAATCCGTCCTTAGGAATAGTGGACTGTTACAAACTCAATTGGGAGATGAGTCTTTATTTGAGGCATGGAAGCTATTCAGAGATCTATGCAATGATGCCCATAGCATGGATTTTCACAAGAACAACAAATCACACATTTCTACCGTGGTCTGACGCCCAACAATAAGAGCATTGTAGATGCTATTGCTGGAGGTTTCCTAATGAACAGAGGTGTGAAGGAGGCGACGAGGATTACTGAGGAGATGACTTCAATAGCTATAAGTGACCTATGGAGAGGCATCCAACGAGAAGAGTGCCATCTGTCACTGACGATAGAGTTGATGACTTGACAGTACAAGTCACGCTTCTCAAGTGTGAATTCAAGCAGAAAGCTAAGGTGGAAGCTCAAGAACATGTGTTTCAACAACAATAGTCCTAGCCCATTGATTTGCAGTACACCGAGGATGCAAATTTTATCAATCAACAGAACTTCCACAACAGTCGGCCAGAGTGTTAAGGACATTAGGATGATAATACGACTTATCGTCCGAGCAGATGAGTCATCCCAATTTCTCCTACGCCAATCCCAACAATGTCCAGCAACCTCCACTTGGTTTCTTTTTATCTAATGGAGTGATCACCGAGCCCAATACGATGTCTATGGAGGAGATGATGCAGTAGTAGATAACTTTTATAGGTCAGACAGGGCAGAAGGTGGTGGCAATGGAGAGTATAATTTATGCTCTCTCCAAGCAGGTCAAGATGATCGAGGGATAGGTTAGCCAGATAGCTAACCAGGTAGCTGGGAAACACAAGTAGGGTCAGTTTCCAAGCAACACGAAGATCAACACGAGGGGTGCGTGCAATGCCATTGAGCTTAGAAGTGGCACATCTTATCAGAGCTATCTAGAGCGTGACGTACATACTGTTCGAGATGATATTCCCGAGGGAGACGATGGACTTGATGGTTTTTCTCAACGTAGGGAAGATCCTAAAGTTCCCATAGCTGCAGTGTTGGATTTGTATACTGGAAGCAGATTGGTTGAGCTTGTATACAATGTTTCATGTTACCATTATTACAATCTCCTATCTGAATTGTTTTACTTGATTGCACATGTATATCCCTTTATCTCATATATAAGTTAGATCATACAGTGTGTAGAAGATCACAGAAGTCTGTATGGTTGGTTAAGCTTAATGAGATATAAAAAGGATCACAATTGAGACAACTTGAGGACGAGTTGTCGGTATAGGTTGCGGTATAGATAAGAAATGACGTGACTTGGTTGCTTGTCTATACTGATACGTCACTGACGTATTGATGGATCATAATGAGATGAGTCCTTCTATCTGATCGTCGTGAAAAACCTAGATCTCGATGACTTTACGTTGATCTAAACCTCGATAAGGTTTTATGTGAGTATGAGTTGCTGACCATCACTTTGACTTGTTATGAGTAAGGGTTACATGAGATAACTCAATATACTCCGCATCTTGGGTGGTGGCAGTTCTTGTATGTCATGCTAGTTACTTGTATCGAGTCACCTTATCCGTTTAGGATGATGACGTCCCCTTTAGGAGCTCAAATTGTTTATTATACTAAATCATGCAGGTTGAGTTATCTCAAGTACAATAATAAGGTTGAGTGGTATTACTTAAGGAATTAAAGAGATTAATTATTTTAAGCAGTCAGAATGCTATAAATAATTAATGGACGTGCGATATCTTAAATACGGGGATTCGTGAAGTCTAAGTGTAAGCCCGGCTCAACTTCGGTAATAAAGGAGTAAGTCAACATTTATTCTCTAGTGGCATGAATGAATGTTTATGAATTAATTTATGTTTTGGGCTGAACATAAGATAATTAATTCATTTGAGGCCCATGCTTATTCCTTGCATTTTATCCCTAGGCTGGCTGACACGCTGTCGTTTAGCGTTCAAAATAAATTTATAACCTATTATCCATCACAGGCGTAGCCAGCGATAAGTATAGGGTCGATCCCACGAGGAGTTGGTGTAGCAATCTCTGATGTCACGGTGTCACTTAAAAGGGATGAGAGTAGTGTAATCATCTTGATCGAAATGGGTAAACTAAAGTAACCTGAAACAAACTAAAAGGGATTATCAAATAATAAGACGAGTCTGGCTTGGGCAACAACTTCGTGAAGACGATTAACACTCGGTCATAGGTGCAAAGGTTTTCACTACATGACATGCATCAACCGGTTATAAGAGACATACGTCGTGACCCCGTTGTCACGCGTCACGCCCACGACGCACCCCTCCAAATCTATCATTTCTGTGTAAAGAAGTGCAAGGGACACCCTATGCAAACTATCTAACCCGTAATGCCCACGCACGAGGACACCTCAGTACATGCAAGCCTACAAGCAGCGTTATGATCTAGATGGACCCGGTATTGGCAAAGGTAGCTGCTAGGACTACTCCAACTCGCCCACACCAGTCGTACTATTTGGGGTGCGGGACACCCGACACCTTAATCTAATTATTACGTGCAACCCTCCCTTACCCACTATGTTATTTGCAACTAACACACCGAGTTTGGTTAAGTTATATATTGCTCAGGACCTAGTGCTTCGGGAACACACGCATGCAGATCGTAATGCCCTACTTAGACCTCTCGAGTTATATTAATCATACTTCACTTACTCATACCCAAACCAGAATAAAGACTTAGCCAGACATAAAATAAACAAACATGCAACAGTTAATTGAAACCATCATGAAACGGAAACAACTTACTATTACTTGAATGGAATAAACGGCGAGCCCAAAGTGCCACCATAAAACATCTGGCGAATATAAAAGTGTTTGCCCGAAGGGACTTAATGTATGTGGTGGTGGTAATGCTGAATGAATGATGATTCTAAGATGCGAAGATGCTAGAGTCGGAGATGAGCACAAGTCGCGCATTCATCCCATATATATAGGCCGAGAGAGGTTGACGGTGGTAATGGCCCATGGGCTGGACTATCCGTTAAGGCTTCCTTGTTGATCGGCGTTATTTCCTTGCCCAGAGGGATTTGAGATGATCTCCTCCGGATTTTATGGGATTTGGCCTGAGCGCGTATCCTTTCCGGATTTAGCGAGATTCACCCCGATCTCGCGTATCTTGCCCATCACCTCTCTCTTTGTCTTCTCTTGCCCAACATCTCTCTTCTTCTTCCTTCTTCCTCCTTCTTCCCTTGCGCTTTCCCATCGGCTACCCTTCTGGAGATTGAACTTGTGCGGTTTGTGAGGAGGTCACGCCGTGTAACGGAACAGCTACTGGGGTTGGATGCCCTGACTGTGAGCGAAGCTCCTTGTGCCCTCGGGATGCAATCGTATCTCAGTTCATCCGTCATGCAAGTTTTCTCCCCAGATGCCCATTTTGCCCTACCTTGCCCTCAGAGACGGTGTGTTCTCCCAGACACAAAACACAACAAGAAAGACACAAAAGACTCGATCTAGACCTAGACAAGACACAGAAAAAGAGTACAAAACTTGGGCTCGTCACACGCACACACTATAAACATGCTTGTCCTCAAGCATGCACGTGTAATTTACCCAAGACAAAGAAAGAAAGAAAAGACACAAAAGGTTAACACATCTTCACAAGCGGGTTATCTCGGCCAATATAAGCTCATTGGAACAAGCCAGAGATTTAAGTAGACTCAATTCAAGCAACGACCATCAAACAAGTCAAAATATAAATTTGAGCATATTGGGCCTTTTCCTTACCAGCGCTCTGCACTCTTGTGTATAGGCTAGTGTATACGCTCAGGACATCTGTCATTTCGACTATGCTATAGGCTTGCGTGCCCTCTACCATCTCCACCGTTTAGACAAAGTTTTAAACATTCATCCTTAGGTCTTTTATTTGGTTGTAATGGGGCTTAAGACATAGGTGAGAGATTTTTGGAACGAGGCTAGGGTCATCATGGACTTAGGATTGAGGAAGTTGTTTTGACCTCCATGGATTTCCTTTCGCCTTCTTCTTACAGGCTTCAAAGACAAACATCTTAGGACTTCATCAATATATATTTTTTATTTTAAGTCCTTCATTTTTTTCAATTCGGTTACCTTCTTTATATTGGGCATTTTGCCCATTTCTTTGAAATTCGTAAACCCTTTTTTTCTTGCCCATTCTGAGGCTCTTGTTCTTCCCTTTTTGTTCGCCTTTCTCTTCTATTAGCTCCTAAGTCCAATTGACCGGGTAGGCTTCTTTTTTCAGGCTAATTTAAGTGTGTGAAAGAAATTATTAAGCTCAAGGGGGCTGAACGAGGGATTAACAATAGGTAGGACATTTTTGGCTCAGTGGGTTGTTTGAAAGAAAAAAATACCTAAGTCATCTAAATGTTTTAGCTAAGTCAATGAGGCCCCGACATAAGAGTGCACGCAAGTTCTAGCAAAAGCTTAGTGAAGATGTCAATTATCACACAAGAAAGGAAACTGTGTTGATCAAGATACAACAGTTTAAACTCAAAACTCACCATGTGTGCTCAAATTCGATTCGTCATCCTTATCTACATACGTCATGCTCAAAACAGTGAACCTAAAACTACTAGCATTATTCACAACAAGAAAAATACAGGTCAATCAATCCCACCAATTTAAATATGCTAACCGACACACAAAAATGAGAACCCATCCCCACTCACACACTTTGCGTTGAGCAAAGTGGGTAAACAAGGAGGGAACACAAACAACAAACAACGAAACGACATGAGCAAGGTAGGCAGTCCCCCCATTCACACACTTTGCCTTGGGCAAAGTGGGTCAAAGTGGGGACCAACTCTCTTAACTCAGACAAAGCAAAACAGATGCAACCCCCTCCACTCACACACTTTGCCCTGAGCAAAGTGGGTGAGAAAATGGGGTTGACCACCAAAGAAAACAAAAGAAAAAACAACAAACAAATAAAACAAAAGGGAGGACAACAAGGGTCAAGGGGCAGTTGGATACCTGAATCCAGCGTGGGCAAAGTAGGCAAGTAGGGCGTCATGGGTAGCTTTCAGCTATTCATGTAGATATACCAACACAACACCACACGTAAAACGGGGGCAAAGCCAAATAAAAACAAAAAAGATAACAACAAAGAAAGCAAATAAAATACCAGGTTGCCTCCTGGTCAGCGCCTTGGTTATCATCGTGGCTCGACCAGACTTCCTCATTATTCTTCCCTGTCGGGGGCTTGCACTTGATGCAGTTCCCCTGGATCTATCTCGTGATGCCCATAGTAAGCCTTCAGACGCTGTCCATTGACCTTGAAGGTCTTCCTTGTCTTTAGGTCTCACGACTCGGCATACTCCATTCGGAAATTGAATTTTGACTTCATATGGTCCGCACCACTTGCTTGTTAACTTGTCCGACATTAATTTAAACCGAGATTGGTATAAAAGTACCAATTTCCCTTGCTCGAATGCCTGGCTTTGATAAGGCGGTCGTGTGCCTTCTTTAATCTTTCTTTATGCGAGCGGCATTGTCATGGGCTTCTAGCCTTATCTCCTCTAGCTCTTGAAGTTGAAGTTTTCTAGCTTGGACATCACGGTCCCAATCAAAGTTGAGCTTGTTTATCGCCCAAAATGCCTTGTGCTCTATTTTCACCGGTAAGTGACACGTCTTGCCAAACATAATTGATGCGGTGACATGCCCAAGGGGTCTTGTATGCGCTCAGATGCCCATAGCGTCGTCAAGAGGCGAGTGCTCGATCTTACACATGTAGGTCCCACTACATTCCTCAAAATGGTCTTAATGATTCTGTTGGACAACTCCGCTTGCCCGTTGGCTGCGGATGGTAGGTGTGGTTACCGATGGGTTACACCGCACTTTTGAATAACTACGATAGTAGTGTTGCGAAATGGGTCCTTGATCGTGATAATTGCCACAGGCACGCCGAACTCGTTGAATATATTAGCTTTGAGAAAAGTGAAACCACCTCGAGTCATTGGTGGCACTTGCCTTCGCCTCGACCCATTTGAAACATAGTCCACTGCAAGCAGGATGTACGCGTTGCCCCTTGAGCTCGGTAATGGTCCCATAAAGTCCATCCCCCTTACATCAAAGATTTCGACGGGAAGGATAGGTATCATGGGCATCTCATTTCTCCTTGTGATATTTTCTTCCTGTTGACACTCCTTACATTGCTTACATAGCTCATAAGCATCCTTGAATATCATGAGCCAGAAGAATCCGCTGTCTAACACCTTCCTCGTTGTTCTCTTGTGCCCAAAGTGACCTCCACATTCTTTGGAATGGCAGTGATCCAGGATGTCTTTGATCTCATTTTCGGGCACACACCGTCGCAGAACTTGGTCGGCGCACTTTCTCCATAAGTAGGGATCATCCCATATGTAGGTGCGACAGTCTGCCTTGATCTTGTTTCTTTGATACGTAGTGAGCCCAATAGGGAGTTCTCCAGTGGTTTTGTAATTCACCACGTCTGCATACCATGGTTCGAAATATGTCGTGCCCTGAATGAAGTATAGATGTTCTTGAGGAAAGTCTCATAATGGGCACGGGATCTTCCCTTCGTAATCCTACTCAAATGGTCGGCCACAAGGTTTTGTGCTCACTCTTGTCTTTGATTTCTACATCGAATTCTTGAGAAGCAAGATCCATCGATCGAGTCGTGGCTTTGACTCCTTCTTGGCCATCGGTATCTCGGGCGATGTGATAGGTGTGAGCGATTGTCATAGCCCGATTAGGTATGATCGAAATTTTTAAAGGCAAAACGACCGCCAAGAGCTCTTTCTCGGTTGTCTTTGTAGTTGTATTAGGTGGCATTGAGAGTTCTCGAGGCATAGTATATAGCATAACTTTCCTTTCCTCTTCGTTGTCTCAAGGCGGCTCCCCAGTGTACCGCTTGCATCACACATAACTTCAAATGGCATGCCCCAATCGTAATTTGGATGATCGATCTTGAGATTAAGTTGTTCTTCAGTGTCAAAAGCCATCTTACACTCTTCATCGAATTCCCATGGTACATCATTTTGAGTAGTCGTGTCGTGTCGTGGGGTGGCGATCTTCATAAAGTCCTTCACAAATCTTCTATAGAATCCAGTGCCCAAGAAACCTCGTGCTTGCTTTCTTGAAGTCGGATAGGGTAATTTGGCAATGATCCTACTTTAGCTCTATCTACTTCTATTCGGATACCACGTGCCCAAGAACAATGTACCATGAAATGACATTTCTCATAATTAAGGATCAAATTCTTTTCGCACATCTCGTAGGACTACCTCCAAATTAGTCGAAGCACTCGAATGATTCCCAGAGCGGTAAAGTCGTCCATAAAGACCTCGATGCATTTCTCCAATAGGTTTGAGAAGATGCTCATCATACATCGCTGAAATGTCCCGGGGCATTACCTGAGCCGAAATGCATTCTTCTGTAGGCAAATGTCCCGAATGAGCATGTGAAAGTGGTTTTATCCTGATCGCCTTGGGAAACCTAGATCTGCATGTAGCCCGAATATCCGTCTAAAAAATAAAAGAATTTGTTCCTAGCTAACCTTTCCAACATCTCGTCAATGAAGGGTAATGGGAAGTGATCTTTTCGGGTTACTGTGTTGAGCTTTCGATAGTCAATACACATTCTCTAACCTGTTTGGAGCCTTGTTGGGATCAGCTCTCCTTTCTCGTTTTTCACTACCTGAATGCCTAACTTCTTGGGCACGACGTGTCTTGGGTGACCCATTTACTATCGACACGGGATATATGATGCCCAAGTCGAGAAGCTTCAAGATCTCCTTCATGACTACCTCCTTCATAGTTGGGTTCAACTTCATTTGTTGATCGCGTGCGGTTTAACTTCTTCTTCCATTAAAATATTGTGAACGCATATGGATGGGCTGATGCCCTTGATGTCGGTCAATGTCCATCCAATAGCTTCCTTGTATTGCCCAATAACACTCTTCACAGCTTCATCCTGATTCGGACTAAGTTTAGCATTGATGATCACGGGTAAGGTGTCGTCTTCCCTAGAAATATATACTTCAAATGGTGAGGAAGAGTTTTTAGCTCGAGTTTGGGAGCTCTCATAAGGGATGGAACGAGCTTTTCTTCTTCCTTCAGCTTGGGCATGTTCTGGTATATTGACCACTTGAGTCCCTCGGGCTCGCTCCGCAAATAAAGCAGGGCCTCCCGACATTGTCCGTAAGCTGTTTCTTCGTGAGCGTCTTCCTCCTTAAGTCCACTTTGAATGGCTGCATCCAGAGGGTCTTGCAAACCTATCTCGGGCAGGATGTCTCCCACCATGGGTTCAATGTGATCGATGAATTCCACGACTTCAATATCAATCGGATGCTCCATGGCCTTGAAGATGTTGAAGGTCACCGTCTCGCCGTCGAATTCACAGGATAACTTGCCCGTGTCGCAATCAATCCTGGTTCTGGCTGTCTTCATGAATGGTCGGCCCAATAACATAACTGCGGATTTGTTACCCATCGTGCCCATATCCGAGCGTAGAAGTCCATTTGGAAATATGAGTTCCTCCACTTTGACCAATCGTCTTGATGATTCTTTACGGATGAGCGTTAGACCGGTCTGCTAATTGGATAACCACTCGTGTTGGCTTCAAGGTTCCCACTTTTAATTCGTTAAACATTGACAAGGGCATGACGTTTATAGATGCCCCCAAATCCAGCATGGCCCTTTCGATCCTCGTATTGCCTATTACGCAGGAATAAAAACATCCCTGGATCTCCACACTTTCGGGCAATTTCACGCTGGATCTGCGGATACATTTTCTCCCACTTGGAATTTTGCATCATCTTTGTATTTCACCTTTCTCGTGCACAATTCTTTCATGAACTTTGCCCACTTCGGCATCGTGCCCAGAGCAGTAATGAGCGGTATATTAATTTCTACATTCTGAAACACGCGATACATCTCACTCATTTCTTCCTCTCTGCGGTTCTTGGCCAATCTGCCTGGAAAGGGAGGTAAAACCTTAGGATTAGGTTTGACGTAGGTCAGCTCAATGATCACATCTTTTTTCCGTTTTTCCTTGGGTGGTTCCACATGATCATCTTCGTCTTGATCAATGTGATCTGTGAGATCTTCTACTTCGGGTATGACTGCATCGTCCTTAGGCATGAACTTTTTCTGGCAGTTTCTTCCCGCTTCTTAAGGCTACAACGTTCAGTTGGGCGAGCTCATTCACCTCTACTTGTGGAGGTAAAACTCCTTGCTTCTTCTCAAGGCGCGTTACTGCGGTCGTTAATTGGGCAACTTGGTTCCCAAGGCTCTGTAAGGCTCCCCTGGTCTCGACCTTGAATTTCTCGTTCTCTTGTTGAGCCTTCACATTCTCTCGTGCCATGGTATGCACAAGTTCGGCCAAAGATGGCCCCACCGTGGTCACTGATTATTCTTGTCTTCTTTGTTGTTGTTGTCCTGCCCTCCGTCTTCTTGTTGTTGTTGTTGTCCCGCCCTTTGGTTGTTAGACCACCTAAAATTTTCGTGGTTCCTCCATCACGGGTTGTAGGTTTGGGAGTTTGGATCATATCTCCTCATTCGTATTGTCCGATACCATTTTGACCCTTGCATTGACTTCATCTTCTTCAAAAAGGGTGGGGCATTGATCCATGTGATGTGTCACAGCCGCGTAGATTTGGCAAACTTTAGCTTTCTTTTGCCCTGGCCCCGTGTTGGTTATGAACTTATCGAACATGTTACAACGTTCATCCAGCTTGGTCTCCATGGTTGAAGAAGTAGCGGCGGCTTGCCTCGGAACTTCTCCTCCTTCATCTCTATTTTCTTCGGCCATCTCGCCCAACAGTCTAAATGCCTCACTGGGAACTTTATTCATTATCGATCCTCCACAAGCCGCATTCACCCAAATTTTCTCAGTTGCCCTTAACCCGGCCATGAAATATTGGATTAGATTATGGTCTGGAATTTGATGTTGAGGGCATTTCGCCTGCAGCTGTTTAAACCTTCCCCAGTAATCATAAAAGGTTTCCCCCGTACCCATTTTGATGTTGCTTATCATTTTCCTCATGTTCTGAATGCGGGCGGCAGGAAAGTACTTCTCGAGGAACTTCTGGTGCAGTTGTGCCCAAGTGGTCACACTTCCTGTGGGCAAGGTGTAGAGCCATTCTCTTGCTCCATCATGCAGAGAGAAGGGGAATGATACTAATCTCACATACTCTCCAAGGTTTTCGTTGGCGCGGATAGTCCCACACGCCATCTCGAAGTCTTGTAAATGTCTTTGTGGATCTTCCCCGGGCATGTCACTGAATCGGGGGAGGATCTGGATGAAGGAATGCTTCATCTCCCAGTGGCCGTGTCGCGGGCAAAGTGATGCCCGTTGGCCTCAGGTTCTGGTTGTTGGGGAACACCATTTCCCTCAATGTTCGCTCTACTTGCGGTTGTTCACCCATCGTATTGCCCTCTGGGTTTTCTTCTGGGTTAGCTGCCCTTGCAGCTTGTCGTGCCCTCCGTACTGCTGCTCTCCTCCGCCTTGCGTGCTTTTCGATCTCAGGATCGTACAAAAGTTCTCCGTTCTCTCCTGCAAGGTTAGGTCGTAGCATATAATAAAGAAATCAATATAATCACAAGAAATAGAGATTACTACTGGAATGCGCAACTCCCCGGCAACGGCGCCAATTTTGACACGTTGTCGTTTAGCGTTCAAAATAAATTTATAACATATTGCCCATCACAGACGTAGCCAGCGATAAGTATAGGGTCGATCCCACGAGGAGTTGGTGTAGCAATCTCTGATGTCACGATGTCACTTAAAAGGGATGAGAGTAGTGTAATTATCTTGATCGAAATGGGTAAACTAATGTAACCTGAAGCAAACTAAAAGGGAATATCAAATAATAAGACGAGTCTGGCTTGGGCAACAACTTCGTGAAGACGATTAACACTCGGTCATAGGTGCAAAGGTTTTCACTACATGACATGCATCAACCGGTTATAAGAGACATACGTCGTGACCCCGTTGTCACGCGTCACGCCCACGACGCGCCACTCCAAATCTATCCTTTCTGTGTAAAGAAGTGCAAGGGACACCCTATGCAAACTATCTAACCCGTAATGCCCACGCACGAGGACACCTCAGTACATGCAAGCCTATAAGCAGCGTTATGATCTAGATGGACCCGGTATTGGCAAAGGCGTTGCTAGGACTAGTCCAACTCACCCACACCGGTCGTACTATTTGGGGTGCGGGACACCGACACCTTAATCAATTATTACTTGCAACCTCTCTTACCCACTATGTTATTTGCAACTAACACACCGAGTTTGGTTAAGTTATATATTTCTCAGGACCTAGTGCTTCGGGAACACACGCATGCAGATCGTAATGCCCTACTTAGACCTCTCGAGTTATATTAATCATACTTCACTTACTCATGCCCAAACCAGAATAAAGACTTAGTCAGACATAAAATAAACAAACATGCAACAGTTAATTGAAACCATGATGAAACGAAAACAACTTACTATTACTTGAATGGAATAAACGGCGAGCCCAAAGTGCCGCCGCAAAACATACGAAAAGCGAATATAAAAGTGTTTGCCCCGAAGAGACTTAATATATGTGGTGGTGGTAATGCTGAATGAATGATGATTCTAAGATGCGAAGATGCTAGAGTCGGAGAGGAGCACAAGTCGCTTATTCATCCCATATATATAGTCCGAGAGAGGTTGACGGTGGTAATGGCCCATGGGCTGGACTATCCGTTAGGGCTTCCTTGTTGATCGGCGTTATTTCCTTGCTCGGAGGATTTGAGATGATCTCCTCCGGATTTTATGGGATTTGCTTTGAGCGCATCCTTTCCGGTTGAAGCGAGATTCACCCCGATCCGCGTATCTTGCCCATCACCTCTCTTTGTCTTCTCTTGCCCAGCATATCTCTTCTTTTTCCTTCTTCCTCCTTCTTCCCTTGCGCTTGCCCATCGGCTACCCTTCTGGAGATTGAACTTGTGCGGTTTGTAAGGAGGTCACGCCATGTAACGGAACAGCTACTGGGGTTGGATGCCCTGACTGTGAGCGAAGCTCCTTGTGCCCTCGGGATGCAATCGTATCTCAGTTCATCCGCCATGCAAGTTTTCACTCCGTATTGCCCATTTCTGCCCTGCCTTGCCCCTGTAGACCAGTGTGTCCTCCCAGACACAAAACACAACAAGAAAGACACAAAAGACTCGATCTAGACCTAGACAAGACACAGAAAAGAGCACAAAACTTGGGCTCGTCACTGGCCCATCAAGGTCTGGACTGCTGGATAATTTCGTCCCTCACCTAGTAGAGTTCCACTGGGACTCTATTCTGATTCTCCTATATCTAGATAGATTATATCTGATATCATTAGATATCAAAGGATATTATTCTTGAAATGGTGTATCTTTAAAGATAAGATTGTATTTATTAGATATGCATATATCCTATCCTATTAGGATTATAGAATTGCATTATAACTACAAGGTGAGAGAAAATCAGAAGTAATCATAATCTAAGTGATTTTCGAAAATTACTATTCTTATTATTGTGATTTTCGAGAATTTCAAGTGTGAGAAAGAAGGCGATTTTTACAGTACTCTCCATAGATCGCTCTCACTCAACATTGGATTTTTGGCAAACGAGATACAGTTCAAAAGATCAAAGCATGAGTCTTGATCCTACTTCTATCCGACAAATTCGTAGGTAAACACGAGAAAACACCAACGTGTTGCAATTAATTATATTGGTGCATGCTAGGTATATAATCAATGTATGGTGAATTAAACATCCAAGATAGATCATCGGGAGAGGGTTAAAATTAGATTTCCCTACATGCAGCTCCTAAGGAGCCTACACCGTCGAGACCGACTACACTCCTGCTGTTCCTTATCCGCAGAGGCTTGCTAAGCCGAAGTTAGATGAGAAGCTGTCATGATTTATGGAGATGTTATAGAAGGTGAACATCAATATCCCATTGCTTGATACATTGATAAATATGTCGGGATATGCCAAGTTCCTAAAGGACGTTGTGTCGAGAAAGAAGAAGCTTAGCAAGTTTGAGATGATCAATTTATCTAAGAAGTGCAGTGAAGTCTTGCAGAAGAAGCTACCATTGAAGCAGAAAGATTCGGGAAGCTTCACCATAGCTTGTGTAATTGATAGTCAGACGTTTTCTAGAGTCCTATGTGATTTGGGACTAGCATCAATATGATGCCTTTATCGATTTTCATTCGATTTGAGATTGGAGAGATCAAGCCGAGTACCATTGCTTTATAGATGGTTGATTGATTAGTGTCTTATCCTGAGGGCATTGTTGAGGATGTTCTTATTAAGGTGGATGAGTTCATTTTTCCAGCAGATTCCGTGGTTCTTGAACATGCCGGAGGACAAGAACATCCATTTGATTCTTGCCCACCCATTTTTGTCCACGGGATATGCGCTGATTGATGTGTAGAATAACGATCTCACGTTCCGAGTGAACAATGAGAAGTTGACTATTTCCATATATAATGCCATGCATAAGTCGTGAGAGTCCATATTCGATTAGTGAAATCTTGTCAATTATTTTGATGCTAGCTCAAACAGCCCACATACATCTGTTGATCCATTGGATCATTGTATCCAAAATTCTCAATATACTTATTTTGATCTTGATGATGCTTGTGATGAGATTTTGGAGTACATTGCAGCTTTAGATTCTATGCAGAGTTCTCATCAGGAGTCGGTGCCCTTCTTGGACATCCACAAACCGATGGAATGATGGAGTAGTTTAGTGGCTCAAACGACTTCAGCTCTTACTGCCGCCAATGTTGCACCTAAGGTGGAGTTGAAATCGCTACCTGATCATCTTCAGTATGTCTTCTTGGGTGATGGTGAGACGTTTCCTATTATTATGTCTTCCTCTTTATCTACTATTGAGCTTGACAAGTTGTTGAGAGCTTTGAGAAAGCATAGTCTGCTATATGATGGTCTATCTCTAATATTAAGGGCATCAACCATTCGATTTGCATGCACCATATTTTGTTGGAGCATGATTATAGACCCAAGGTACAGCTTCAAAGACGTCTGAACCTAGCTATGCAAGAGGTGGTGAGGAAATAGGTGTTGAAGCTGTTAGATGTCAAGATGATATATGCTCTCTCTAACAGCGAGTGGGTGAGTCCTACTCAAGTTATCTCCAAGAAGGGAAGAGTGACTGTGGTCAAGGATGAGAGGAATGAGTTTATCGCTACTAGACTCGTCATCGGATGATGTGTCTGCATTGATTATCGAGCTTTGAATGCAGCCACTCGTAAGGATCATTTTTCTCTCCTTTTTATTGATAAGATGATTGATAGATTGTCATATATGAGTACTGCTGCTTCTTAGATGGGTACTTAGATTACAATAAGATCATGATAGCCCCAGATGATCAGCACAAGGTGACATTCACGTGCCCCTATGGCATTTTTGCTTTTAGGATGATGTATTTTCTTTGTGCAATGCTCCTGCCACTTTTCAGCGTTGCATAATGGCAATTTTACATGGACTTATCAAGACTATCATGGAGGTATTTATGGAATATTTTTCTGTCTTTGGTACTTCTTTTGATTCTTGTTTGGAGCATTTATCTCAAGTATTGCAGCATTGTGAGGAGACGTGTCTAGTTCTCAATTGGGAGAAGTGTCATTTTATGGTTAAGGAAGGCATTGTGCTTGGGCAAAAGGTGTCTGCTCATGGTTTGGAGATGGATCGAGCAAAAGTAATGGCTATTGAGAAGTTTCCACCTCCTACCACTTTCAAGTCCGTGAGGAGTGTCTTGGGACATGCTAGCTTCTATAGATGCTTCATCAAGGATTTCTCCAAGATCTCCAATCCGTTGTGTGCCCTTTTGGATAAGGACACCCAATTTATTTTTTTTCAATAAATGTCTTGCATCTTTTGAAAAGTTGAAGTTTGCTCTCATTTCTACGTATGTTCTGATTTCATCCGATTGGAGTGAGCCATTCATCTTGATATGTGATGCTAGTGATTGGGAGATTGGAGCTGTTTTAGGCCAAAATCATGACAAGATATTCAAAGTCATTTACTGCGCTAGTAAGACTTTGGTTCTGCTCAGATGAACTGCACCACCATGGAGAATGAGTTGCTTGCAGTGGTGTACGCTTTTGATAAGTTTCGGCCCTACTTAATCTGGCCCTACTTAATTGGAACTCATTTAATTGTGTCCACCATTGATACCATCATTCGCTTCATTTATTCAAAAAAGATTCCAAGCCTCGTTTGATTCGATGGATTTTTACTGCTACAAGAGTTTGATATGCATATTTGAGATCACAAGGGATGTGAGAATGTTGTAGCACATCACTTATCTAGGCTCGAGAATCCGGTGAAAGAGGAGGATATGCGCATTCGTATCAACGAGGATTTTTCCAATGAGCATGTGCTAGTTGTTCGAGCGAATTTGGGAGTCGTGCTTGGTTACATGATGTTGATGGGATCTGACATGGGTAACATGAGTTAGACGATGTGTGAATTGCATGCTTGTGAGTGGCCACCGCACTATCCACTACCTTGATTTTCCCGGGTGAGTTTGTGCTAATTCGTCCACTTTCTTCATTTTGCAAACTTATATTTCATTTTGTGATAAATAAGTTTGGAGGGAATGAGAAGTGTGGTTGTCTTAGTCCTGTTTTAAAAGCTTTTTATTTGTTTTTTTGAGTCTTGTTTTGTCTTGTTTTCTTTGTTGTGTTTGAGTATGTGCTAATGATTGTTGATGAGATGATGAGAACGAAAAAATTGGTTTTATTTGGTGAATTCTTGGATGAAGAGAACCAAAAAATTGGTTTTATTTGGTGAATTCTTAGATGTTGACATTTGTTGATTGATTGAGCATGAGTTGATAAGTGTTAATATGTTAACCTTTAAGAATAAAAATCATGAAATAAGTTTATGTGAGATTTGAGCTTATGATTATAATATTTTGCTAGTCTTATTTCATTTTTGAGTGAGATTGTTCAAACTTATATGTACATCTCTAGAACTTGTTTTGGTTTCTACTTCGAGGTTGCATCGTGTGCAAAGGAATTTTGACATGATCTTAGGCATTGTTTCATAACCATTTTCTTGATCTCAATCGTTCTCCTCATTTATTGATAACCTTTGATAGCCCTTTTGAGCCTTGTTCGTCTCTTTTGATTAACTTTTGGGGATAAGGCTAGAAAGTGATTATTGTTGAAAAAATGATATGGTGCGAAGGAGAATGAGTTTTGAGAAGTTGATATTTATTGAGAAAAGAATCTAAAGAAAAATAATGCTACCACCCTCAATAAGCTTAGAAAAAAAAAATGAAAAGAATAAAGAGCAAGTGTGGTAGTAGCAAAGCTTGATAAATTCTCATAAGTTATGATGTTTGATGTTGAAAAATCCAAATGATTGGCATGGCTGATGGGATGAGCTTATGTTGGTGAATATTTTGGTTGTTATTGACTTATTGAAGTGTTTGATTAATTATTTCAGAATAATGAATCACTTGGTCTAAAAATATTTAACCTTGCCAAAGAGCCTACATTACAACCAAAAATAAAATTCTTTTTTATCTTAATTCTAGAGCATACATTTAAGCGATGGAGAAGTTAGACGATTTGCAAGTCTATGGTAGATGCTATGTATAATTTGAATATGAGTGTAAACACGTCATTTTCTTATACACTTCAGAGTTATGAGCTTATTTGATATATATTTTCATGTGGTGAGGATTTGATTTTGAAGAGGCTACGTATTGATGCTTATTAATTTGTGTGTCGTTGAGATATAGATGTCACGAAAATTCTTTGTGGAATTTTTTAAAGTTTCTGAGACCATTTATCGTCATCATTCTATTTAGCCATGCTTATGTTCCGTCGTTTGTTTTTCTTTGTTTGAGGACAAACAATCATTTAAGTTTGGGGAAGTTGACAAATATAGATTTTCAATGATTTATTATGCTTAGTATAGTCTTATTTGATGTTGAACATCATGTTTTTAGATAGTATTTAATTAGTTTTGCATTATTTGTAAGAATTGATACTCGTTGGCTTCTTGTGCTCATTTCATAGGACAATGAAGAAATAATTGAGGTGCGTCAAATGGATGGTTTGAAAGTACATCGCGTTAGGAATCCATAGACACAAACATTTTACAATTCGAAGATCGAACGAGGAAGATGCGAGAGAAACAAAAATGACGGGCGCATGGCCACGAACAGTGCCGTAACCGTGCTTCCAATGCAAAATTGGCCGTTTCCCGTGTTCAATGAAGGCAGCAGAAGTGACCAATGCCGTGACTGCAACAGAAAGAGGTTTTTCAGTGCGAGCACCGCGGTCGGCTCGTGCACGAGCCGTGACCGCGGCCCAGACACACCTAGATCCGATTTTTCACGAATTTTATGATTTTTACCTATTTTCCTTGTATTTTTTAGTCCATCTAGGATTTATTTTCATTTTAGGGTTCAAGGAGCGTGCTTCACCTATAAATACTCACTCTTAACATTATATCTAGGTCCCCAATTATCTCTTTTCATATTTTCAGAGTTAGATTTTATTTAGAGTTCACTGCAGAATAAATATTTATTATTTCCAGCGTTCAAACTTGAAGTTCTTCATTATGTAATTCCTACACTAGTTTTTATTGTTTATTTCAATTATGTTTTTCTTTATTTCTTTCTGTTTAATTTTTTGCTATGGGTAATTAAAATTTTATTGATTCTAGGATTTGTATTGTGTAGTAGAAATTTATATAATTAATCTATGAAGTTTTATTTACCTATCAATTTACGATTTATGATTCATGGTGCTATTTTATGTTAGATAACTGGTCATTATTAATGCATGCTAGTTGCCTAATTAAAGACTTAATGGTTTTAATTAGGTGATCGGGTTCAAGAATTCATAATATAATTAATCTAAAGACTTGATGGATAATATTAAGAGAATAAACCTTATGTGCTTTTGGAGTTTTTATGTGTTTTTTAGACCTAATGGAGATAGAACATATATTAATCTACCATTACATACGGCCCGATCCAGGAGACTGTGTTATTTATATGATTCTTCATCTGAATTGACTTAATTGTGGTTAATATGGCTATAGATTGATTGTGTGATTTTCTATTCTATTATTACATTCCATTAGGGGTGAGCAAAAACCGAACCGGACCGAAAAACCGAACCGGACCGAACCGAAATGTGCGGTTTGATTCGGTTTTGAACAGTAATTCGGTTCGGTTCGGTTTCAAATTTTCAAAACCGAAATTAATTCGGTTCGGGTTCGGTTTGGTTAAAAAAATTCGGGTTTTAAACCGAACCGCCCGAATTAATTATTATTATATATATTTTTTATTTTATATATATATATATATGTTATTTATATTATTAATATTTAAATTGGTTAATATTATATATATTTATATATATATAGTTATATTTATATATTATATTATATATATTATAATATTTATATTAATTTTAATTTTAATTCGGTTAAACCGAACCAAACCGAAACCGTTTTAATATTTTGGTTCGGTTCGGTTTGGGTTTTTAAAAATTTGATTTTTAGGTTTCGGGTTTGAACGGTTTGAACCGAATCAATGCTCACCCCTACATTCCATAGGATCAGTGTTTAGCTTTGATATTTTTTTCAGATATGTTTTATTTTGTTTTTATTATTTATTTTCTCATATTTTATAAAAAATATCTACACTTTTGTTTAGCCTGGATAATTGTGAAGTGATTGTGTATATTATTTGTTGTGTTTTTACGTTTTTAGTCCCTATAGATGAGATACTCTACTTAGAACTACAATAAAAACTGTTTAACTGCGGTATTTTATTACTAGAATTTTAGTGATAAAAATAGACCTGTTTTTTAAATGAAGTGACAAAGATGCACATAATGAAAATAAAATAAAAATAAATAAAAAACAAACAAAAATTCAAAAAATATATAAACTAATAAAAAAATCCCAATTTCCATTCATTGCTCATTCCCCCATTTCCCGTCTGCAATTTATTCATCATCGATGCCGTCGAACCCCTTCCATCTTCCTCGTTTGGAATTTCTTATTTCATCACCATTTTTAGTTCCTTTCATTGTCGTCTCTCTCTCTCTACAATGCCTAATTGCTCGCCGCCGCTTCTCTCTCGGATTTGGAATGCCTCACCGTCCCGTCTCGGATCTAGAATGCTCGTTGTCTCGCTAGATCTTGAATGCCCATTATCTCGTCGTTGCTCGATGCTCGTCACTCAAATGTATGCAATGGATCATCGAGTTTTAGTTCAATTTGAACTAACTCGACTGCATGCATTCAAGCATTTACGGATCGAGAATTAGTTCAATTTGAACTAATGCTCGACCGCTCAATGCTTGACTCTAAAGTTTGTTTTTGGCTTTGGATTTCCTCTAGCTTCTTTCATAGAGACATTTAGATCTAATCGATCTTTTCATTTATGACGAAAAAATCGACACTTCTACATTAGAATATCAATCATTTGGTTCGACTATGGAAGGATCTGAACATCAACTTCGAGGATATGATCTTATGAAATTAGGTAAGGGTGACGATTCGGTTTCTGAACGAATTTTCAATCAAACTTCGAGGATATGATCTTATGAAATTAGGTATGGTGGTGGTGGATTTTACAGGGGGTGGTGGTGGTAGATTTGTGGTTGTGGGATGGATCTGTTAGGGTGGGGGTGGATTGGTGGTCATGGTGGCCGAACAGCGATGGCGCAAACATGGTGATCATCATCGTGACAGTTGGTGACGGATGCTATCAGCGGGCACTGCAGCATATTTTTTATTTCTTTTATAAATTATAATGGTGGAGCAGTGGTCATTGGGCGCCTAATCTAGCCTCTATTTATGATACATGTGATGGGGCATAGGATTTTTTAGATATTTCTTTTATAAATTATAATGTATAAATATAAATTTAAAATATTAAAATATAATATGATTTTCAATTGGTATGAGGGTAAAATAGTCTCAATAGGTAGAAATTGTATGTTTTATAAAAGATGGATAGCCGAGGTCTTCGACCGCTTCACCCGCCGAGGCGTTATGCCGAGGTATCGGGCGTTAAGCGGGGTCTTGACCGGCTTCACCGTCGAGGCTTTATACCGAGGTCTTGACCGACTTCACCGACGAGGTTTATCTCTCATCTTTCAAAAATATATATATATCATCAAAAGATGAGGTCGCCTACTTGGAATTGTCGGATTTAACATCTTTGGTTATAATACCGAGCTACTTGTTACTTTCGCATCGAGCTTCTAATGTGGCGAGGTCTCTCTTCTTCGGTTTCTACGGATTATCGCCTCGGTTCCTCGATCATCGACTTCACGCTCTTTCTGTCGGCAACCGTGCCTTGGCGAACCGATCCGCTATGCGCCACAGCCCGACGCGAGACGGGGCTCGTGTAACGATCTCCTTGTATAGGGCCCCGACAAGATGCCGTCGAAAGCCGAGATAATGAGGAGGTCGTCTACATACTCGACTTTTAGGCTCTCCTTATTGAACCTAGTCATGAAGTTGTAAGATCCAATGCTGCGGGAGGTAGGCTGTTGAACCACCGACAGGCCCTTTAAGAAAATTCTTTTAGATATGGTAGGAGCCTGCGTCCCACCGGTTTTAGGAGTCTTCTTGGGCGAACTTGTCCAGCCGAGCTTGATGTCGCTTACTTGTATTGGGCACGATCTTGGGCCCAGTAGTTGGGCGTATCCTATCAAGTCTCAATAGGTAGAAATTGTATGTTTTATAAAAGATGGATATATTTTATCTCTCATCTTTCAAAAATATATATATATATCATTTTGCCCCTTTAAGAAAATTAACAAATTTAGAAACTCATGAAATCTTCCACTTCTCTTCGCCGAAAGAGCACCTTTTAACGATCATAAGCGCAGCTAAGCTAATATGCACCGGAGCAAGTCGGATGCTTCCTGCTTTTAGGATTTTAGTTAATTTACCCTTATATTTTGGACCTTTCTTAAATCTCTAATAAGACCCTTAAATCTGCTTAAATCACATTTGATTGGCTTAAATATCGAAAAAAGTGCAAAATATTCGATGAATTACATCGAATTAAGAGAGGCCATTTTTGAATACTCTTGAGCAGTGACGCCTAAAGCATCCCTTGTACTTGGCTCGGATTCTTGAGTCATGGAACTGGAGCTAAAGGTCTGGTCTTCTGCTTTGCCGGTTCACGGTAATTCACTTAGTTCTTACCACCGATCCTCGCGTCGGCTCGCTAGTTGGCTTTGCTATCAAGGCATTGTATTCTATCCGCATCCGATTCCGATCCATATGCAGGACGGAGGTAGCATACGTGCCCCGACACTATGGCCATTTACTGGAGAAAATCTTATAGAACCATCATCCGCCAACTACAACTTATTATCAATTGTATCAAAAAATTCATTCTCAATATAAGTAATAAAAAAATCATTCATCCAACAATCTCATGTTCGACTTTTAAGTCAATTTTTCACGTTGATGATTTTCTTATGACAAATTTATTCACTAATGTTTGATAACAAAATTGAACCATGAATGAATTAAAATTAAAAATATGATTAATAAAATATATATATTCAAAAATTGGCATGTTCCCAAATCCCAGAGGCCCAAAGCATATTTTCAAATTCCAAAATTATATCATCGAACTTAAAAAAATAATTTAGAAAACTAGTAAATAATAAAATAATTATGATTTTAATCTAATATTTTATAAATTTCTCACTGCTTTTTATTAAATTATTTGAATAAGTTATCCAATTGAAATCAAACTAAATAAATATAATAAATTTTTATCTCAAGATATGAAATAGATTAAATAAATATGAATTCTATCTAAAGATATGAATTTTATCTCTATTATTTGTACATATTTGGTACAAAAGTAAAAATAATTATGAGAACCTCTCAATTATTCAATCTTGATTTTGTTTTATCTTTGTCCCTTTTTTTAATTTATTTTTGGTGGAGTAAAAATTAAATATATTTATAATTTAAAACATAAATAAAAATATATAAGAACTGTGACTCCGCCCCTATCTAGTGACATGTTCGGGTGCTTAAGCTCAAATTCACCAATTTGAACGTGTTTTAGCTGAAATTCACCCATTTGTCTTTTTAATAGGAATATGTGATCGTTATTTTCTGTGCACATTGGATAAATCTACGTTTCTCTGCAATAGTATATTATTAGTCAATTTCAACTTTTTCTTGCACCCGAATGAAGGTATTTCACATTACATTTAAATATTATTGTTCTTTTCCCAAAATATGTTTTCACAAAGGATGAACTCAGTTCTAAAGTTTATTTTTATTATTCCATTTAAAATTTTGTCGATAAAGCAAATGGAGATTTGTATTCTAGTGGACTAGCATTCCAATCTATGTATAGTCTCAATATTCGACTTCAAACTATCGTCAATATGATTTGAGTTCGAACCACAATTTTATGGCTCCTAATTAGCACGAATAAAGACCACTTCATTCTTTTTTTTTTTTTGAGTTCACGGATAAATTCTATTTGGAAAAGTAGGTGTGATAGACAAATCTATAAATATTTTTAGCGGGATTCAAAATATGATATTTGGCCAATAGAAAGTTTACAAGTTTATTCAACCATGTGCATGCATTAGTTTAATGATAGAATAATTAATATTTGAGACTAAATATCTCAAATCCAAATCCACACTGATACAGTATTTAAAATTACATTAATTGATAAAAAGAATAAAAAAAATTACTCCACTACTAAACTATTCCAAAAGTACACTACATAATGCCAAAAGTAAACGACATGGTAGTTTGTCAAAATCGCCTAATGCAATTAATATTATAGTTGTCTTTAAATGACATAGGCTTCTTCGCCATTATCTATACTTTTTAGGAGCCTAAGCAACAAACACAAACAGTTGTGTTTTCCTTCATTAATTAATGAATCAACCAACCTATTTTTCCTTCGTATAGCTCTTATTTCCTCATTTTTTAATGAGAATAGCTATGCTCTTTGACTTGAACGCCAATTTATTACTATCACCGAAAAATCATGAGAGAAGTACGCACATTTCAAATGCTAGTTTGGAATTTTTACAACTAAAATTATTATACTCGTGACCCTTAACTTTTGTAATATTGTTGAAAATTATTTGATGATACTTAAATTAAACCATGAAATACAAACACTCTGGCGAATTAACTTATACAATTCAGGATATTTCATATATTTTCTGTGTTCTCATAGTCCTATACTAACTTAAGGGTTGGACATGAGGGTGGGGTTACCCTAATTAACGGCCTAGCAAGTAATAGACGTATTATATTAGGTTATTTGTTAAAAATATTCACGAATTTTGGCATGATTTTGATTTTTGGCACATTTTATATATAAATTATTGCGACAATAACAACACTTTGAATTTGTAGCAAAAATTGACACATCCAAATTATTGGACGATCGAAAAAATTATATGGCATTCTATGCTGGCTGAAAATATGATATGTACTCATATCCAGTGACGAAGCCATGAATTTTTTTCTGGGGGTCCAATTAATTATAATTTTAAAAGATAATAAAATAAAATTATAAAATAATAATAATTTAATAATATAATGAGTTTATTATAATCCTTTTAGAAATTTGATTGGTAATATTAATTTACATATAAAACTTTATTACTTGCATATATCTTTTATGTTATCAATATAAAATAAATTATAGAAAAAGAAAAGAAATATCATTTTATCAACATAAAACAAATTATAGGAAAAAGATAAAGGAAAGTAAAAAAAGAAAAAGGAAATAAAAGAAAATAAGTATAGAAAAAAGAAAAAAGAAAATATGTAACTAAAAGGAATCGAACCAAATTGTCTTAAATGAGAGATAAAAATCCTAACCCATTAGACTACAATAGATTTAGTTATTAAATGTTAAATATTTATAGAAAGCACACATGTTTAGCTAATAATTAATTCATATAGTGTTATTATTTGTATACATATTTTATTTTATCAACATAAAACAAATTATATAAGAAAGAAAAAGGAAAAAATCTCAAAATAAAGAGAAGAAATAGAATATAGAGAGAGGGAGAAAACACAAACCAAAAAGAAAGAAACAGAGAAGGAAAGAAAGAAAGAGAGAAAAAAGAAAGAAAGATAGGAAAAAAGGAAACTAGAAACAGAAGAGAAAAAGAAGAAGGAAAGAGAAGAGAGAAAAAACAAGGAAAGAAAAAAAAAACAGAAGAAAAGAAAGAAAGAGATGGAAAAAATAAAGAAAGATAGGAAAAAAAAAGGGAAGAGAAAAGAAAAAACAAGGAAAGAAGAAAAAAAATGGGAAGAAAAAAAAAGGGAAGAGAGAAAGAAAAAATGGGAAGAAAACAAAAAGGGTAGAAATGCCGACTGGGAGAGATCGAACTCGATACTCCAAGAATTCAAATAGAATCCTAACCATTAGGCTAGGAGAAACACTTTTAGTAATATATTACATATAAAATATATACCTGTTTTTCAAAAATTGGAAGACCATGGGCCCCCTAATCCCCTATATGGCTCCGCCTCTACTCATATCACTCATGGAACAACATAGTATAGGCATCGATGTCGAATCACATAGTTTAAACAATGTTATTTCAACCTCAATTATATACAACCTCATTCCCTGGGTAATATGTGGCGAGTAAATGCTGGATTTTTTGTGAGCTTGAACAAAAATTATGCCACGTCATTTTTGGGTCATCGAAAAAGTTTCTTCATGCTTATTTTGCTACAATTTCGACTATTTTACAACAATTTATACAACATCTAGAAAACTAAAATCAAGTTAAAATTCAAACTTTGTTTTAGTAATTAATCCTATTATTTTTGCGGTGGGAGGAAATTTCGTACTTCCTATATACCATAACAAAGTCAATTGAAAAAAAAACACATATATAATTAGTACGGAAGCTCAAAATTTATTACTCAGCTTAAACACGTACGGGGGCTGGCACATGATCTGATTGACATAATCTCCAGTTTGACGTTTGAACGTTTAAAACATGCATGTGATGATGTGAGAGGAGGAAAATGCATTTGATGAATTTCAACTTTTGTAAATTCATTGAAAAGCTTAGTAAAACGATATGTACACATAAATCATACTGCAGCAAAAATATAATCGAATATACCTCCAACCATTGCTATGTTTCTAAGTTTTTCCTTTTCTGCATTGATGGTATATCAGATAGTTTTTTAGAGGAAAACTCAGAGACCCCTTATACTGATGAAAAACCATATACATAACTTCTTTCCATCACAGAAGTTACCAACGGTCAGTGGCGGAGCCAGGAAAGTTTAATTGGGGGGCCCAATTATTTTTAATTTTAAAAGATAATAAAATATAATTTTAAAATTAATTAAATAATAATAATAATTTAAATAATAACATGATATTATTTGAATAGAGGTAATTATTGATATTAAATTTCTTTTCATTATGTTCTAATATCTTGTAAAATAAAATAATAAGATTAACTTATAAATAACTAAACAACCAATGAATAATATCTACAAATATTAAAATAATTAGAAAATTATAAATATTAATATTGTAAAATGTATTATCTTACAAAACTCAAATCTTGATTTTCTTATACCCATTAGAAATATACAATGAAATATAGAATTAACTCAAATATATAACTTATTAAAATAAATTTAAATAAATATTACCTATAACTATTATAATAAATTCATCATAATATTTTTAGAAATTGAATTAATTTTATTAATTTATATATAAAACTTTATTATATATATATATTTTTACTTTATCAACATAAAACAATAGAAAAATGAAAAGAAAAGAAAGTGAACAGAGGCAAAAAAAGAAAACAAAGAGCTGAAGGAAGGAAAAAGGGAGAAAAGTTACGCAAAAAAAGAAAACAAAGAACTGAAAGAAGGAAAAAAGGAGAAAAGGTAGAAAAGTAACGCAAAAAAAGAAAACAAATAGCTGAAAGAAGGAAAAAATGAGAAAAGTAACGCCCAAGAAGGGTTTCAACCCGCAAACTAATTAGAGTGAAAGCTAAACCAACTGGCTAGCAACGCTATTATGTATTATATGTTATATGGATATTTATTAATACTAATTTGGAAAAATGTTGGGGGGGGCCAAGGGTCCCCCAGGCCCCAACGTGGCTCCGCCACTGCCAACGGTTATTTTATTAGTGAAGTAATCTATTCCTTAAATAATAGGAATATGCAGAACCAACGTAAGTATTTGAATGTAATTTGACTAAGTCAAAAACTAATCTAACATTCATTTCATCGAATTTAAGTGTATGTATACCTACACCTTTTGAGGTTGTTCAATAACGGAAAAGATGGGTGTTTTTTTGGTATTACTTAAGAATACTTTCTTTTCCTATTTTCTCTATACTCCATATCCATTTCTAAAAAACATTCATACTCCATATCCGTTCACTATTTAAAATATAATATTATAATTCATTCACTATCAAAACCCACAATTTTGACTTTTATATATGGTTAAGCTATTTTCACTCAAATTTTTGTCATTCCAATGATTAGCTTAACTATGTACATCAGTACATGTATTTCTTTGTGTAGTATTTTACTTAAGCTTTTAAATTCTCATGGCTAGTATACGTTGTATATCGATTGGAAACCTCTCTCGTGCCAATGCTAACCTAGTTAGTAGGTCTGGGAGGTGTAACAACGTCACATAAAAGTATATTATTTGGAGATTTTTGATTTCTGATCCTAAAATGGTATCAGAGCCTAGGTTTTATTGATGAATTATTTAATATTTAACATATAATGTGTTATCCTAACAGAAAAGACTCTAAAGAAAATTATGGATCTGAACGTTTGTCCGAGATGCGAGGCATACATGATTAGTTTCCAAGAATTGGAAGCCAAGCATGATAGTCTAAGCAATTTGTTTAGAAGTTATGAAGCGATTGTCTAGCAAAGCATAAGAGACAACTAGACAATAGAAGTTATTCACATAAACCTACTAAATATACTAAGGACAGAAGAGAGACTGCTCATCAACGCCCATCTCCAGGAGGCATTGAAAATTATCCAGAGAAGTACCCATCCATCACACGATTGATGGAGATTAGGAATAAATGAGCAACATCCGCTCCTAGTTACAAAGAAATTTCACCGGATTCCTCAAATTCGGGGAATTACGGAAGATCTAGAAGACGATGCAATATTATGACAATTGTCTATATGAAGTACCGCAAGAGCTAAGCATGATATCCATGCAACAAGAAGAGATTCTTATCTTATGCGGAGTATCCAGAAGAAGATCGATGGCCTTGAACGAGAAGCAGGCCCGAGATTGGTCAAGAAAACTACGGGTGAACTCAAGTTTGCACCCATAGGGACGGTCGAATACAAAGCTCGAACCGAAAGAATAATCTGACTTTTAAAAACTGAATAATGTTGAAAGAGTAGGATTGAACGAGTTGCAGGAGTTAGCAGAATCATTCGCTAACCTCAATATAGTGGATCTGAAGATGAACCGGGATATCCCGAATGAGGAGCCACAGATCCTACAACAAAGAATTCCACCAATTGATCATAGGTCGAGGTCAATATGAATCTGGCCAAGAACCTGATGCAGAGTTCGCAGCAGAACAAGCTAGAATCAGAGTATGAGATAGAATGAGGCAAAGAATGCAGGAAATCCCTGTCGGAAAAGCCACCTTCGAGCCTATCCATCCATATGGATTGACATTCGATCTCGACGAAGTCAACTTCAAAGATCGGGAGAACATCATAGATGAATGGACATCATCAATGATTGTTGCAGCTGCAACATTAGAAGTTGACAAACTCAATTTTGTCAAGATCCTCAAAGCAAGTTTAGTAGGGGTTGTTAAACAATATTGGGAACATAGCCCAATAGAAAACATGGAATACTGACGTTCGATTATGTTGAGGACACAGTAAAAGGCATGATAGATACCTTCAAAGTTCACTTCCTTGGAGATGGATACTGTGACGTTTACAACGAGAAAAAGATGAAGAAATATTTGTTGGCTCTATATAATCTAAGACTGGTGGTCTTGGAGCAATGAGAACTCAACAAATTTCTCCAACTCTTTATTAAGTACCAACATCTTAGTACAGTCAACGGAGATGTTCCACGAGAGCTGTTTTTTCTGAAGTTTCCCAATCCGTGGAGAGAGATGTTCATCGGGGATTACCAGCCAGGAGTTTATGTAGACAACTCTCCAGAAGGATGTCTTATGTCCACAAGAAGCTGTCGGAGTGGTGTCAAAATGCAACCACTCAAAGAAATTGAGAAAGATCAACAAGTCAGCCATGTTGATCTGTGATATGATTGATCTTCCAACATAAATCGGAGGAGAACTTTCATATCAATCTAGAAGAAAGAAAAACAGGTTCCAATCCTAAAACAAGGGAATGAGAGAAAAGATGAGTTCTTGGAGGCCAAGAATGATGTGGTCGCGACAAAAGGCCAAATATTATAAATCTGAACAGAGAAGCGGTCCAACAAGAAAGCGGTATCAAGCTCAGAAATCTAATTCTCATGAGCAAACACTAGCGAAGAAGACTTTCAGAAAGCTCACACTAGAGTTAATGAAAGTTTCAAGGATTGCAACAGCTGGATGTGCGGTGCAAAGGGACATATTTCAACAAATTGCCCACAGAACGAGCAAAGGTAAATGCAGAGATTCGAGTGTACACCAGATATCGAGGATGGCATATACTACTAGGAATTGGTACAAGTATACCAATTCGAAGATATACCCTTATATGAGAGTATATATGAGCAACAAGAAATCTTCAGCAGAGAAGAAAAATCGGATGAATCCTCAGAATTAGGATCCAACTGAAGGAGAAACGTACCATCAGAAACATCAAGATGAGCTAGGTCATACTAGCCGAACTATCCCGTCACAAAAGATGATGATCACGATAATGAATAACCCTGAGTCTAAAAAAATATCAAGGGTTTTCAATAGAAGGAAAGATAGACCATATTCTAAGAAACCTGAGTCTAGTCAAGAGAAAGCACAACGTCATCTACGGAGTTACGAGGCATGAGATGTCGCTTCCATCCCAGTTAACTAGGAATCAAGTGGAGATACAACGGATACCAACAAACGATATCAAAGAAGATCTTCGGAGTATGAAGCCAGAAACCGCTAATGCGATAGAATGGATTCATATTGGAGCAATCCAGTTGGTGATCAAATCGGCGCTATACCTATATACAGATTCACCAATTGATATCGTAATCTGTTATAAAAGGATACTGAGTCGTGCTGATTCGATAATGGGAACTATTTTGGGGAATCTATGTGCAAAAAAGATTATAGTGATCTTCTATCCGAAGATTCCATATAATATCAAAAACTCCAGAATCAGTAGAGCCCTAACGCTATATCAAGACTTCAAGAAGCAAGAACTTATGGATAAAGGAATAGACACTATTCCATTACTTATCAGGTGTCTTATGCTCTTTCAAACTCCCACCATACAGAGTTATATTTGGGAAAAAGTTTATCACGATACCAGATATTTTTAAGAAGGTAGCTAAAGTAAGCTGCCCAGATCGGGTGGAAATTCCACCTCTAAGAGAAATAAATATCCAGATCAGCAACAAATCGATACTTTAGTACGGTGATAGTCAGATATTTGGAGCTCCAAGATTATCATTCCAATGAGATAGAGTTATCTCTCAACCATACGAAATGAGTTTTTATCAGACATATGGAAGGAGATCTATCATAGACATTCAACCACATGCAATCAAAGTTGCAGCAAAGCTCGAATGTCCACAAGGATGGGGAGAAATCGCCATAAGATTTGACACAGTAGGTGAATAAATATACTTCCCTTGCATAGTGTTATGTGATCTAAAGAATTCAGGGTCCAGCGCATATAAAAGAACCCTGGATTTCGGAGGCTTTCAAATGATCATTAAAGGGAAGGCTGATCGAGAAATGAAAGTCCTAATCCTAGGACGAAAATTTCTCGATATGTACAAACCATGGGGAATATCAACTGAAGGAATGGAGGTGACAATTAGCGGAAGAAAATTGATGATTGAATGACAAGTCCATTCTCAATATACATCTCAATTGGGATGTTATACGAGAAGTACAAGGCAGAATATTTTGCTGCCTATGTCGATTCAGGTGAGGAATCTGCACAACAAAGAATGGAGTTTTTCCGGGTGAAATGGAGGAAAATCTACCTCAAATGGCTGGAAGAGATTTCTCAAAGAAAATCTTGCTCTTAACCAAAGGAGTAAGGCAGACGAAAATCTTGATAGACGGAGCAGGTCGAACACATTGGTAGAAGGTCCAAACACCATCAATCTATTTCCATGATACCAAAGCTGATATTCTGTTGGAAAATAATTTTCTTCCGATGTTCAAGAAATTTATGCAGGACAATGAAATAAGGCGATTGGTGTTCACAACCAATTGTGATCACAGAATCATTGTTCAGTGACTGCAAGGGGCATCTAATATACAAATGCTAGTCAAATTTCGCAGCAAGCATGGTGATGAAGGTAAACTTTGACACCCTAAGATGAAGGATCGAAGGTGGTTCAACAAAGCACTGCATGATTGCAGAACTATCCGAAGATCTTGATGATGAGAAGATCCAAATCCTCAAAGCATCTCTAATATCTAGCCAGGATATTGGAGAATGAGTACATGTTGCTCTAGAAGATGTTAAAAGGAAAATTGTTCGATGTTGTATTGAGGATCTTTTGGCATAGTAGAACTGGAACCAACTCGAACCAAGTCTGAATGTTAAGCCAGGCAAAGAATTCGAGTTCGTTAGATTCAGACCCATCCTGATGAACCTCTTGGATCATAAGGATATGAGGCAGATAATCAAGGAATACCTTGATTTGAAGTTGATCGAACTAGGGAACTCGTCCTACAGTAGGCCCGGATTTCTGGTAAGGAATCATGGGGAAGTCAAAAGAGGTAAACCCAAATTGGTTATTAATTATAAAGGTATTAATGATATTCTGGAGGTTGACGGGCATTTTATCCTTAATAGAAAACACCTTATCAACTGCATTAGGAATGCTAAGGTTTTCTCTAAGTTTGATTGCAAGTTAAGTTTTTTCTAGATTCGCATGGATGAATGGACTAAGAAGTTTACAACTTTCTCTACTCCGCAAGGGTACTACGTTTGGAACGTGATGCCTATGGGGTTGGCCAATGCCCCCAGATATTCCAGAGGAAGATGGATAATCTTTCCAAAGATTATTTCTCTTTCATGATTGTCTACATTGATGATATTCTTATAACGTCAAAACATATGGATGAAAATGTCAGACATTTGGAGATTTTTGCAGATGTATGTCAAAAGGAAGGATTTGTACTTTCTGAGAAGAATGCAGTTATCACTACCTGAAAGATAGAGTTTTTGGGTATTGACGTCAATGAGACGGGAATCATTCTGCAAGACCATTTGTGCAGAAGGTGCAGAACTTCCCAGATGATCTCAAGGAAAAGAATCAGCTTCAAAGTTTTTTGAGAGTTGTTAATATTGCATGAATGTTCATCAATGATCTTACGAAACAGAGGAAAGTCTTTAGCCAATTTCTAAAGAAATATATTCCCTTCATATGGACAGATGAACATCGAGAAGGGATAAAGAGGTTAAAGGAGATATGCAAAACCCTCCCTAAACTTTCGATACCATGGGATGAAGATGACTTAGTCCTGTACAAAGATACGAGTGATCATTAGTGGGCAACAATGCTTACAAAGATCACCCCACTTGGAGAAGAACCATGCAGATACTGTAGCGACCTCTTCACCGAAGAAAATATTGTACACTGGCACATCAATCAAAAAGAGTTCTTTGCAGTCAGACAGACTTTTAAGAAATGTGCTATATTCTTACTTGCAAAGAAATTTACTTTAAAAGTTGATAACATCCAAATTAAAGCTTTTTTAGTAAATAAGATTAAATCTAAGACCGGAAAGGCTAAGTTATTAAGATGGCAAGCTGAATGCGTTTTATATTTATGATATTGTCGTTCTTAAATCTCATGAAAATATTTTTGCAGTTTTCTAACAAGAGATGGAGCCGAAAGAGATTGACTCCATTATCATCGCCCAAAGGCAACTCCGGGAGAACCTTGAATTGCTCCTAAGGGATTTGGATGACTGTGTTCTTCATGCCGAACAGGCAGAAAAGCTTCCAGACATAGATGTAACTAATATCACAGGCCGAATCCTAGTTTGTAAATGGAATACGAGTTAGTTCCAATCCGTTACACACCAGCCACTGCTCCGAGTTGCCAGTTCAAGACTGGAAAATAAGTCATTTTCCGTACATGGAAGTATACCTATAGCAAGGATTCAAGTACCCTTAGCACGAGTTCTAAGTTGGTGGATTCTTAGGAATCATCAAACCAAGTGTCACAACCTGAATCATCATGTCAACCCAGCACCTCTGGGGTAAAAGATGAAGGGACCAGTCTTAGGCCCATGAACGGTAAATCTAATGTTGATACTAAAGTTTTAGATATTTCTCCTACTTGGCAGCATACAAGTCAAGTTGGGGGAAATTGCAGATGAGAAAATGTATTTACCCTAATCACAGTAGGGTTGATGTCTCGGGAAAATTTCCCCGAGTTTGGATGTCCACCGGAGCCAATCCACAGGATGTCAAGCAATGGTATGACTTTGGGGCACTAGCCTCGGTTTATACTATTGCGCTAACTTTCACCGAGATCAAGGGTCTACCAAAATATATCCAAGAAGAGGTACACGATTCTTGGATTAATAACTCAGGACTTAACAGATGAGATGTTTTGGAGCTGTACATCAACGCTGCTCCAGAACCAGTCGGAAAATGAAATCACGAGGTCTTCCACTACATCAGGCTTCGACGACCCGATACAAGGGCCCTCAACAACATCAAGGCCCTTTCATAAAAAATCTCATTGGTTGCCATATTCTTCGAGGACCAGATCACAACTAGGTGAGCATGGGGTCCGTGGGTCTATCTCATAGAGATGACAAAATCAAGTTTCCATTCAAGTTCTTCCAGAATTCGGCAAATAGAACATTCCTGTTAAATACCATGATAGAAAAAACAACGAGCTTCGCAGAGAGCTTTTTCAAGAAAAAGATGACACTATTGTGGGAAAACAATATCGCGGCGAGCAAGGAGACTCAGAGTAAATTTTGCAATATGGCTCACTTTGGGCACTGGATATCAAGGGTCTGTTCAGACTATCCGAACCAGAAGGAGCCAGAGCTTGGGAAGGGCTTCTTATGAAATAAGACAAGAAGAAATTTCGATCGGAACATCGGGTTCCTCAGAAAAGAATGCCCCGGGCACCTCCAAAAAAGTAAGGTGGCAGACAAGAAAAAGAGATTCATGTGACTCGAAGGCCGAAGATTACCCACCAAACAGAAAATGATATGGGTGGGTAAATCAACTGAAGGATTCCTACTAAGAAACGAAAGTGAGAAATTAAAAGCAAACTCTACTCACTCGCAAATGACAAAGCATCAACATAAGAAAGTGGAGTGTACATGAGAGTCATAATCAAAAGCAGGTAGCCCAACAACATGTGAAGACGCGGAGTCTCACATTCTCCACCACAAATCAAGTGTAGGCAAGAGACAAGGGACCAAAAGTTCACAGAAGAAAAAAATTTGAGACAATTATTCAATCAAAGATAGAGGACATCGGACCTCTATATAAGGAAGAGATGAAGGAAGCTCATATCATCGAGCATCATCCAAGTTTCCTTCAAACCCGAGAAAAATATAATCCCCTTGTAATAGTTTTAGCTTTCAGTTCTTCAAGACATCAAACATCTATATAAGAAAGAGATGAAGGAAGCTCATATCATCGAGCATTATCCAAGTTTCCTTCACACCCGAGAAAAATATAATCCCATTGTAATAGTTTTAGCTTTCAGTTCTTCAAGTTTTTCATTTTTAATTTTTAAGTTTTAGGATTGTATGTGCATAATGCACAAGGCTACCATAGGTAGCTAAAAGAGTTTTTCTCCTCCTAAAAGGAGATACACGTATGTATTAGGTATTTTATAATTCCTCAATATAAGTTGAAAGTTTTTGCCCGACTATTCCGGTATCTTTTAGAAGTAATCTTCCATAAAAATCGACTAAGTTACTTATACCCCAAATAGAAATAGACGAGGGTTGTGCTGAGTGTTGCTGAATGAGTTCCAACGGTTGCGAACACGTGGTTGGTAGAAGCTCGGGGGTAGCTCGAAGCCTTAAAAATCCAGTGACCCGAATGAATAGTACCCAACAGCACTTTGGTCAAGAAGATATGAAGTCGAATACTCGATTGATTAATTTCAATTGTTACGGAAGCATGTTGACTGATTGTTAAGCATGTATTATCTCCATTACTTACGTGGATTTATTTGAAGTAATTTAGTGCATAAAAAATTCAAAAGAAAATATTAAGAAAATATTAAAATAATGGAATAATGTAATGAATAGTGGGTGGAATAGTAAATGAGTAGGTAGTGTAGATATTTCATGAAAATGGTATAGAAAGTAGATATTATAGGAATTGTGAGTATATTGGTAGTACTCCCTTCTTTTTTCATATTTTCATGCTTTTATTTCTCTATTTTCTTTTTCTTATTAAGTCAAACTGTAAAGGATTTGTTCATCTTTGGAAAGATTTCCAAAGGAAGATTTTATTTATTTATTTCTTTTGGCGGTGATACGATCCTCGTTGGTACGAAGGATCTATCAGCACGCGAACGGAAGAACGAACAAGATGAAATATCCCAAAACCTCTGAATCTAACCTAAGAAGTGATATAGGTCAGTATGTCACCTATACCCGAATGTGAAATTGACGCAGCAACTCGGGGACGATGAATGACACACGAACGAGGGATGGATGTCTCGTCGATACGTTGATAATTGAATTCCTTGGCAAACATAAGAAAATTCAAGAGCTAATGAAGAGAGAATAAAACTCACATATATTCGTAAATCAAAAGATGAATATTTTCGTATGCTTACAAGCCTTTATATAGGTTAAAAAATGAAGTCTAATCCTTATCAAAGAATGAATCTTTATCAAAGTAGGAAACTAACTAATAGAAGATATCTAATTAAACTAGGAAACTATTTAATCTTATATCTAAATGGGCTGCAAAAATAATGCCCAACAATATCGGACTCCATCATTCCCCTCCTTTTGAGAAGGATTTGTCCTCAAATCCAAGTCGTCACCTATATCAACTGATTGCTTTTCCTTATTCACCACCCACTTCAAATCACTAGCTCTCGCAAGATAAGACTATTGGATTACTCCTTTCTCCTTACTTCCATCACTTTGCCTAACCGACTTCACCAACTTCGACTCCTTTTGTAGCAGCACTTGATCCTCATAAACTTGTTTTGGAGAAAGAGGAACAAGTGACACTTTCTTTTGATTGAACTCGAGGAGTATTTGTTCGTAAAGCCATCATGCTTCAATTTTCTATCAAACTGCCATGGTCGTCCCAATAGAATATGGCTCGCCTGCATCGGAATCGCATCACAAAGAACTTCATCCTCATACTTTCCAATGAGAAATGGAATCTTCACTTGCTTCGTCACCTTGACAATGCCACTATCATTCAGCCACTGCAACCGATATGGCTTGGGATGCTTCACTAATGGTAGCCCTAACTTCTCAACCATGGTTATGCTAGCCGCATTGGTACAACTCCCACCATCGATGATCACGTTCCACACCTTATCTTTGACATAACACCTCGTATGAAAGATGTTCTTTCGCTGCTCTGTATCAATCACTTGATTCTGTACACTCAAAGCTCTCCTAGCAATAAAAATGAGTGCATCGGGTGCTTCAATCTCTTCAACATCGGAATCCTCCAAGGTGTTGGATTTGTATACTGGAAGCAGTTTTTGGTTGAGCTTGTATACAATGTTTCCTGTTACCACTATTACAATCTCCTATCTGAATTGTTTACTTGATTGCATATGTATGTCCTTTTATCTCATATATAAGTTAGATCATACAGTGTGTTGTAGTTCACAGAAGTCTGTATGATTGGTCAAGCTTAATGAGATATAAATAGTATCACAACTGAGATAACTTGAGGACGAGTTGTCGGTATAGGCTGCGGTGTAGATAAGAAGTGACTTGACTTGGTTGCTTATCTATACTGGTACGTCTCTGACGTATTGATGGATCACAGTGAGATGAGTTCTTCTATCGACCGTCGTGAAGAACCCAGATCTCGGAGACTTACGTTGATCTAAATCTCGATAAGGTATTAGGTGAGTATGAGTTGTCGACCATCACTTTGACTTGCTATGGGTGAGGTTACATGAGATAACCCAAGATTCTCTGCATCTTGGGTGGTGGCGATCTTGTATGTCATGCTAGTTACCCGTGTCGAGTCACCGTATCCGTTTAGGATGATGGCGTCCCTTAAGGAGCTCAAAGGTTTATTGCACTAAACCCCGCAGTTGAGTTATCTCAAGTACAATAATAAGGTTTAGTGGTACTACTTAAGGAATTAAAGATATTAATTATTTTAAGCATCGTAAGCAGCGTAAATAATTAATGGACGTCTGATATCTTAAATACGTGATTCAGTAAAGTCTAAGTGCAAGCCCGACTCAACTTCGGTAATAAAGGGTAAGTCAAGATTTATTCTCTAGTGGCATGAATAAATGTTTATGAATTAATTTATGTTCTGGGCTGAACATAAGATAATTAATTTATTTGAGGCCCATCTTTATTCATTGCATTTGATCCCTGGGCTGGCCCATCCAGGCCTGTAGCTAAGGTGGAATTCGCCCCTCTCTCTCTAGAGTCCTACTGGGACTCTGACTTGATCCTTTCTATCCTAAAGGATATTATTATATTTATTAGATATGCATAAATCTTATCAAGATAGGATTTGAGAGTGCATTATAAATATAAGGTGAGAGAGAAAATCAAGGCTAATGCTAATCCCATTATTTTCGAGAATTACCATACTCTTATGGTGAGAATTTTCGAAAATTTGAGAGAAAAGAAAGTGGTGATTTTCTATAGCATTCTCCATAGATTGTCCTCACTCGACATTAGAGATTAGGCAATCGAAATACAGTCCAGAAGATCAAAGCACGAGTCTTGATCCGTTCTACCCCGACAGATTCGCAGGTAAACACGAGAAACCCCTACGTATTGCAATTAATTATATAGGTGCATGCTAGGCATATAATCAATGTATGGTGAATTAAACATTCAAGATAGATCCCGGGAGAGGTTAAAATCGATTTCCACACAAGGTCGGGCTTCTCGGATAGCTCTCCTCATCATCGGTCATCACCTCTCCATCATCCCGAATGATCATCACCCTCTTATTCGGACACTCTCTAGCAACATTTCCAATTCCATGACAAGTAAAACACTTCAAATCACGGTGCCGGGTACCGTCAGGTTTGGCTTGAATTGTGTAACTGATAAACGCGCATTTTACACGTTTATTGTTGATATTTAAAGATGATTTTAGATCAATAAAGTGCGTTTATGTCTTGGATCTCAATGCTTTTACATATTCTTGGAAGATATTTCTCTTGGGTTCCTTTTTGGTGTTTTGTAGGCTTATAAGTTGAAAATCGAAGCATGGAACTAAGCACGAGCGAAAGAAGGGCAAAACAGGGCCTAGCGACCACCTTCGCGACCACTAGCCGCGAGAGCAGCTCAAACTGATGTCTCGTGACCGACCTAGCGACCGCTAGGTCGGCCACGAGGCAAATCCACACGATGCGGCCACTCCCACGACCGCGAGGCGTGTAGTATGCATGAGCTACCCAACGTGCGAAGAAAACACGCCCGATTTAAATTAGCGACCATGGCTAGCGATGAGCTGTCAAGCTTACCTAGCGGTCTAGCTATGCCCTTAGATATGCAACCGAGTCACCATCATTAATGAAATCTGAGCTCAAGCGATGTCTCGTGACCGACGATCTCAAGCGACTCCCCGGTCCCGCTCCGCAAGATAGGTCGTAGAGGTTGATTCGTCAAATTTCCCCAACTTTTCTTATTCGCCAATGCATCCTTGAGAAATTGGACGATCCGCATATTCAAATCCATCGAAGATCTCTTGAAGCGAGCGCATTCCTCATCATATTTTGTACCGGGCCGTAGTTTTGGAAACCGGCTGATCATGCGACTCTCTCTCGCGCGAGGCGTGCCCATGAGCTAGGTGCTCCGTCTGCTCGCCGCCCTCCAGCGTCGCGAGGAAATCATTCTTCGAAGAAAAGATTTCTTCTCCTCACGCCCGATTTCGCGACCATGGCGTTGCTATCGCGACATGCTTTCCTCCTCATCGCCATCCGCGGTCTTGTTTTCCAAGGGCTTATGGCGCTGACCGTGCCTCCGTAGCGCTCATCCTATTCCCGTAAGCCAGTCGCAGCGATTGCTCGAACAAGATGCTGAATTTCAACGCTCGCCTATTCCACGATTGAGCAGTATCTCCGACCGACGCATCTACAATGCTTCGTGTTAGAACCGAGTCCACTATAAAATTGCGCTTGCCGCCGTGTGAAACCCATGTCAGGACACTTTGAGCAAGTTTCGAATCGCCCTAAGCCTCAAATAACGACTCATCTCCCAATTGTGAAAAACGGAGATCTCGCAATGATCTTCCGAGCCTCAGGTGGGAAGTATTTAGATAAAATTTCACTGAGTCGCTCCCACATGATAATCCTCGATCCGTCCAAGTTTCGAACCGCTTTCTTGACTCACCGGAATCCGAACATCCGAGCATCCGGATGGCATCACCGGCACTGCTCGCTTGATAGTATCACATATATCCAAGAACGCCCAAGTGAGCATTGGGTCTTCGTAAACCTCTCCCAAATCCGCCCGCCAGATCATGTCGATGAGGGCGTGTGTTTAACTCAAAGTTATTCGCTGACGCTCGCCCCCATCCACCACCTCGAACTTATCCGTAGGTCTCGTATACGTGGTTGAGCGGTGGGGGCCGCGGCTCACCACCCATCTCGCCCATTTGATTATTCAACGCCAGCTATGCTGCATTGTCGCTAACATCTCTCCATTTCTACCATCCGATCGTGCCCTTGGGGCTGCTCTATCCGCCATCGCTTGCCTCCTTTCTGTTCTCTCTTATGGAATCTTTCAATCTCAAGATCCAAAGGAATAATTTCTCTTTGAGATCTTGTAATCATGCACCGCATGCAGAGATAAAACCAAGTCGATCCGAGAAGCAACACATAAATAAATTTTTTATTTTCTATTTTTTTATTTTATTTAAAACCCAAATTAATAACTACAATCCGTAAAATTATCACTATGCAATCTAAACAAACCCACGACAATCGCCAAAATTTGATCGCTATAATTCCTACCAAATAAATGATAGTAAAACAACAAGTATATATATCGATCCACAGGATCATGACTGAGAACACAAATAATAATCAATACGTAATCTTGATTATTATCCGCAACAAAATCAAGAGAGGATATTATAAAACTAGACTCGAAAATAAATAAGGAATAAACCGATATGAAAGATCACCCTAGGGATGTACTTAACCTAACCGTATTCACACAATTAACCTATTAACTGCTTTACCAATTTAATCCACATTCGTATAAGGATCACTAATGTAACTATAGTTTCGTCAGACAACCTATAGTAGTGGGTTAGCTCTAAACTCTATCTCTCCGTCGGGTCTCAAGAGAAGAAGCTAATTACCAAAAGCACACAAAGATATAACCTCCACACCACCTATCTCCGTCAAGTCTCAAGGCAAAATCAGACATAAACTCAGATATCGATTATGCAATTAATCCGCAGGACATTAATCACATAACTAGTATGCATAGATATTGATCGATACCAACACATGCGAATTAAAGCCAAGATTTATAAATCATGAAGGACGGCAAAACAAAGATCAACAGATCAATCATATAAATCTAGTCACCATACAAACCCTAGGATCAATACGTAAATTAGCTACGATAATGAAGTTCACCTAGCGACCGAGCTCGCGACCATGACTCATCAAAACTGTCTAAAATGACATGAAACACACATGGTGAATAAATGCAATGAGCCCAAATTAAAATGGGTTTCGGCTTTGCTATAAATAAGGCCCAAAATTAAGGTTTCACTTTACTTATAACAGGGCTCGCCCTCGCCCCAAGCCGCTCCAGACCTAAAATACATGTTTTTCCTCAGTTTTTCATGATTTTTCATACTTTTGCACTCTAGCTTTGATTTAGATTGATTCTAGCATTAGTTTTTCATAGTTCTACGCTTGTTCTACGCATTGTTATCGATTTGGAATGTTTTCGTCCGAACGAATTGCATCTTTTTCCCCTTTTCCGTTGAGGTTGGGATTTGAACCCAACGATTGTTCTTCCGACGCTACATCACGGGTTTTATCAATTTAATTTTTGTTTTTATGATTATTTCCTATTTTATTCCGTTTATTATGTCTAGCTAAACTTCCGTTCTAATCCTAGGGTTTGCATGATTCTATCCTAAATGTTGTGATTCCTGTTATTGTTATTTACCTTCCAGGCGTTGATTCATGATTCTTGGTGCTTAATTATATGTGTTGATTTCTGATCAATCTTGATGCATATCATAGTTGCCAGTTAATTACTTAACCATTTTAATTGTCAATCGATCTTGAATGCATGATATGAATAAGCCTTGAGTCGTAGCTGAGATATGAAGATTCGTATGAAGCATATTCTTTGTGATCCTTTTGGAGTTGCTTATTTTCACCTAGAGATGTAACAGTAATAGGGAAAATTAGTAATCAACTACCACAATTGTCGTAACTGAAGTTGTTGGTTACATATGTGATCTTCCATCTTGTCTGGATTAAAAATTGGTTAATAGGAAGCAGGATAAACATACGTTGTGGGTAGGATTTAAGCATCCCTAGGGTTAGTCTTTCTATCTTATTATCTCTTTCAGTGTTTATTGCTTTCGTTTATTTTTAAATTGTGACCTTTGGCTTTGGATTTAATATTCAAAGCCCAAAACCCTTTTTAAACTAAATCTGTTCTTGGATAATGATGAATTGTTGTTGAGTTAGCTTCTGTGTTATCGTGGTACAATCCATGTGGATACGATACTCGACTTACCTTTATACTTACGTTTCGTGTTAGAAAAGTGAGCGGTCAAATTTTGGCGTCGTTGCCGGGGATTGTTAAGATCACATAGGAATAACTTGACGATTTGGAATTATTAATTCAAGTTGTATATTATTATATTTATTTGTTCTTGCCAGAGTTAAGCTCTCTCTTTTTCTCCAGGTAGTTTATGATCACAAGGTCCCAGGGACCTCCTGAGCAAACTTTTAACCCAGAAATCGAGAATTCCCAAAGGAGAAGGAGACGAGAAAGAAGAATGCAAGCAATGGCAGCAAATCCGAACAACGGGGGTGTTCCTCCCAATGGGGGTATACCTCCCGAGAGGCCGCACGCCTTCCGCGAGTTTACATGTACGCAAAGGCTGCGGATGGCGAACATGGGACTCCTTGTCCCTGCTCCTGAGGCAAGACAGCTGAATTACATGTACCGACCTCATACTGAGCAATTCCAAGGAGGCGGATAGGGGCCGAAAGTTAATGCAAACAATTTTGAGCTGAAGCCGGCCCTGATCAGCATGGTTCAAGGAGAACAGTTCGGATGAGGAGTCACAGAGGACCCGAATACGCATCTTAAGACATACCTCGACATATGTGACATCATCAAACAGAATGGGGTGCCACAAGACACAATCCGGATGCGTATGTTCGGATTCTCTCTTGTGACCAGCGAAGATTGGTTCAAGAGCTCGGACCGAACGGGATAGACAGTTGGGGGAAACTTTACGAGAAGTTTCTTTCGAAATATTTTCGCCGTGAAAGCGCTTGAAGATAATAGCCTAGATCTCCCATTTCGCCAACAAGGAGACGAGTCATTATTCAAGGCATGGGAGAGATTGGGGCTTATTAAGAAAGTGCCCTCAACATGGATTCTCCAGAGAACAGCAGATCACGCAGTTCTATAATGGGCTGACATTCCATACGAGAAGTATTGTAGATGCGTCGGCAGGGGGATGCCTGTTGAATCGCCGAGTAGAGGAGGCCAGCCGCATCATAGAAGAGATGGCGGCCAATAGTTATCAATGGCCAATGGGGAGAACGCGATGGTTAAAGCGATTGCGAGAGGTTGACTCAAAATACGACGATCTCATGGAGAAGTTTACTCTTTTGAAGAGTCAGATCGAGACGGAGGATGTGAATTTCATAAATCAGAGGAACCGTCCTGGGAAAAATCCGGCATACCATCCTAACAACAGGAATCATCCTAATTTGTCGTATGTCAACCCCAATAACTTCCAACAACCTCCAGCAGGCTTCACTGTGCAGAATGGTATGATTCAAGAACCGAAGAAGCAGAGCCTAGAGGATATGATGCAGCAGTTGGTTGTGAGCAACCAACAACTGGTGACTCAACAGAATTCGTTCATCAGTACTACTGGCCAGAGGATAACACAGTTGGAATCCACCGTAGCAGCCATGGGCAAACACATGAAGATAATGGAGAATCAAATTGGTCAGATAGCTGCACAACTAAATGCACAGCAAAAGACGGGCCAATTTCCGAGTAATACGGAAGTGAACCCAAAGAATCAGTGCTTTGCTATCCAGTTGAGGAGTGAACGAGCTTATCAGAACCACCCGGAGAAGAACGGCGAAAATGGGGGAACAAAGAAGCACCTCGCGACCGAGCTCGCGACCGCGAGCCCGGCCGTAAGGAATCAGCCAGCAAGTGTTCCAGAGGCATTTGCGAGAGAACCAGCGATCGCAAAGAAGAAGGACCCAGCCGCGAGATACCAGGCAAAGAGTTTGGATGGGGAACCAGCGACCGAGCTCGCGACCACGAGCTCGGCCACGAAGAAGAATGCCGACGCTGCCCAGTTGCCTAGCGACCGCACTCGCGATCGCGAGGATGACTGTGAGGGGTGCCCATGAAGACGTATCTGACGTACACTCCTCCAATCCCGTTCCCAAGTCGGCTAGCTAAGTCGAAATATGATGAGGAGTTCGCCCGATTCAAAGAGATATTCCAGAATGTTGACATCAATTTATCTCTCTTTGAGGCGCTTAGAAGAATGCTCGGATATGTTAAATTCCTCAAAGATGCATTAGCAAGCAAGAAAAAGTTGGGTAAATTTGAAAAAATTAACCTCTCAGAATAATGCAGTGCTATCTTACAAAGGAAGTTGCCACTGAAACAGAAGGATTCGGGAAGCTTCACATTGGAGTGCGAGATTGTCTGAGCATACACTCCCCAACGTGTTATGTGATTTGGGAGCGAGCATAAACTTGATGCCTTTATCCGTGTTCAACCGCCTGGAGCTAGGCAAAATGAAGAAAACTTCAATTTCATTAATGATGGCTGACAGGTCAGTAACATACCATAAGGGGATAGTTGAAGATGTGTTGGTAAGAATTCGGGATTTTATCTTTCCTGCTGATTTTGTTATCTAAGACATACCCGAATTCAAGAATCAACCACTAATCTTGGGTAGGCCTTTCCTAGCCACTGGTCGTGCTTTAATTGATGTGCAGGAAGGTAATCTCACGTTTCGTGTCAATGATGAGGAGCTCAAAATTTCAATATATGATGCCATCAAGCAACACGATAGTTCAGAGCATGAGAAGTGTTATTCAATCACCACTGCCATAGCTAGATAAGTCTCGCACTTGAATGTCAATCAACCATCGAACGAGCATGCTACAAAGGAGATGTGGACTCGGCATAGAACTCAGAGTGAGTCGTTTAAATTTGGGGGGAGGAAATTCCACACGCATTGGTGGTCTGCCGTGAATGATAAGTACAAGGGCAAACAAAAGTTTGGAAAGACCACAGTTGTCAAATCGCCCGATTGATGAGAGGTAACGTCGAGCTAGCGACGATAAATCTAGCACTGGTTGGGAGGTAACCCAACATTTTTCATGCTTTATGTTTTTCGTTTTGTTTTTCTTATTTTTCTTTGTTTTGTCGTGTCTTGTTTGTTCGTTTTTACGTCCCAAGGTATATCATCAGTGGTGAGGATTCTATCCGCCGCCGGAGTAGCATGGCATACGAGGTAAGGTCTCTCTCCCAACTACTCTTTTCTGCAAACCTTATTGCCTCCATTTCACACCTGTTTACAATAAGTTTGGGGGGAGTGGACGAGTTTGGTTGGTTGAGAGTCCTATTTATGTTTTTATGTTTTCTTGTAAAGTTGTTATGCTTTGGGGCTTTTGTCGTGTCTTTTGTTTCGTTGTTGTGTCTGTTGATCAACGAGTTAAGTGAAATGTGTTAATACATGTTGCCAATGATGATAGAAATTTTCTGAAAAATGTTGTTTATAGTGTACATGATGTGTTAGGAAACGAAGCATGAATGGCTTGAGATTGCTTAGCTTGTTGTTTTTCACCATTTGCTTAAAACCGTGAGACTTGAGCTTCACTGTATAAACATCTTGATACAGTTTCTTTTAATTGTGTGATATCGTGCATGTAATCATCTTCTAGAACTTGCCGTGTTTCTGTGTCGAGACTGCAATATGTGTTTCGAATATGGAAAGGATAAAAGTCCATCTTTGTTAACCACATATTTACCCAAACACTAACCTAATGATATATACTGTTTGTCGCCTTCTTTGAGCCTTTATTAGACTTTATTCTTTTGTTAACCGGATGATAGGAGGTGAGGATGGATATGGGGATCAAAAAGGGGTAAATTTGTTTTTGATATTCTTAGTTGGGATAAAAGATGGAGAGTAAGAGAATGGTACCCGTGTGAAAAAGAATGGACCCTATAAGCTCAATTACAAAGCCAAGATAAATTTTGTGAAAAATGTGAGCATAAAGGGATTTCGTTATCAAAGTATAAGGTACCTTATGTGCATAAACGTTGATTAAGTATGTTGGAAAGAAAAGGGGAAATGGACAAAGTCCATATGTTTTGAATGTCTGAATGGAAGTGCTTGGAGTAAAGTTTGAGTCACTTAGCCATATATTATCCTACCTTAACCAATGTGCCTACATTACAACCTATAAAAAGACCTTTTGATCCTAATTTGAACGCATTTGATGTGGTGGAGATATTAGAGAAATGGCAAGTCTATGGTGAGATTTTGCATCGCATTGATTTTGAGTGCATACACGTCCTTTATTTCTTTATGATTTTGAGTGTAATCTATATTTTACGCACATGCCGTTGTGAGGGTGGAATTTAATGAGATTTTTGCTTTCAATTTTCCTTTTGGTTTTGTTTTTGTTTGAGGAAAAACAATGCTTTAAGTTTGGGGGTTTGATAAACGCGCATTTTACACGCTTATTGTTGATATTTAAAGATGATTTTAGATCAATAAAGCGTTTATGTCTTGGATCTCAATGGTTTTACATATTCTTGGAAGATATCGCTCTTGGGTTCCTTTTGGTGTTTTGTAGGCTTATAAGTTGAAAATCAAGCATGGAACGAAGCACGAGCGAAAGAAGGGCAAAAAGCAGGGGCTAGCGACCACCTTCGCGGCGTAGCCGAGCGCGAGCCGAGAGCATAAGAATCGATGTCTCGCGACCGACCTAGCGACCGCTGGGTCGGCCATGAGGCAAATCCACACGACGGCCACTTCCAATGACCGCGAGACGTGCCCTGAGCTACCCAACGCGGCGAAGAAAAGCCCGATTTCGCGACCATGTCTAGCGACCGCGAGCCAGTCGCGAAGCTTACCTAGCGGCCGCAAGCCAAGTCGCAAGCGAAGAAGACGCGCATGCGAAGTTCACCTAGCGACCGAGCTCGCGACCGTGAGCTCGGCCACGAAGCGCAGAGGAAGGCCCAAAAATTAGGGTTTCCAGCTTTGCCTATAAATAGGGCTTCACCCCCTCGCGCCCCTAAGCCGCTCCAGACCTAAAATACATGTTTTTCTCAGTTTTTCATGATTTTTCATACTTTTGCACTCTAGCTTTGATTTAGATTGATTCTAGCATTAGTTTTTCATAGTTCTACGCTTGTTCTACGCATTGTTACCGATTTCAAACGTTTTCGTCCGAACGAATTGCATCTTTTTCCCGTTTTCCGCTGAGGTTGGGATTTGAACCCAACGATTGTTCTTCCGACGCTACATCACGGGTTTTATCAATTTAATTTCTGTTTTTATGATTATTTCATATTTTATTCCATTTATTATGTCTAGCTAAACTTTCGTTCTAATCCTAGGGTTTGCATGATTCTATCCTAAATGTTGTGATTCCTGTTATAGTTATTTATCTTCCATGCATTGATTCATGATTCTTGGTGCTTAATTATATGTGTTGATTTCTGTTGAATCTTGATGCATATCATAGTTGCCAGTTAATTACTTAACCGTTTTAATTGTCAATCGATCTTGAATGCATGATATGAATAAGCCTTGAGTCGTAGCTGAGATAGGAACAATCGTAGGAAGCATATTCTTTGTGATCCTTTTGGAGTTGCTTATTTTTACCTAGAGACGTAACAGTAATAGGGAAAATTAGTAATCAACTGCCACAATTGTCGTAACTGAAGTTGTTGGTTACATATGTGATCTTCCATCTTGTCTGGATTAAAAATTGGTTAATAGGAAACAGGATAAACATACGTTGTGGGTAGTTATTACAATCAAACATGAGCTCCACCTTTCTCTCCCACTCCAAGTATAATTCAGGATCATTTTTCCCTTGAAAAGAAGGGATGTTCATCTTAATACTGCTCAGATTGTTATCTTCTCGATCCCTTCCTCTTGGCCGCCTTTCATCAAAATCTGAAAACTCATCTTCCTCATTTTCAGCCTCTTCCTATCTATTATCTCGATGAAAATTTCTGCCACCTCTGCCTCCTCTTCTTCCTCCACCTCGTTGATACACAATAGGATCTAGCCGACGTCGCTCCTCTCTACGAGGTCTCTCCTCAAGTGCATTGATTCGATCATGCAGCTCCTCTATCTCTTTTGTGATTATCGTTCCCAATTAAGAACGCGAGGCCTCCATCATGAATTTTGTTTGACGACTGATAGAATCATCGTCGTCCTTATGACATGACCCATCTGACTCCACCTTCTTAGACATTTCTGCAGAAAACGTTAGAAAAGAAAAAATAACAGGAACCTTACCAACTCACGAACGCTCGTGTATCACTCAAAATGAGTCACTCAGCACTCGTGTATCACTAATCCTCACAGAACATAGATTCAAAAAATCTCAAGAATGAAAAAAAATAATGATACGGATATTGATATGGATAATGATAGCCCAAATGATATGGATAATGTATGATATGGATGATGATATGTATGATGATGGGGATAACGATATGGATAATGATATGTATAATGATAGGGATAACGATATGGATACAATCACAGATATGGTAGAACCCTAGATACGGATGAACAAACCCTAGCCGCTACCCACATCACAATAGTCGAAACGAAACGAAAGAAAAAAAACCCTAGATTTGACCCTTGACACGAAACGGAAGAAAGAAACGAAACTTGGACGACGAACGGATAGACGACGAATGGATGGACGACGAACGTATGGACGAACGAATGGATGAATGACGAACGGATGGCTCTGATACCAAATGATACGATCCTCGTTGGTACAAAGGATCTATAAGCACGCGAACGGAAGAGCGAACAAGATAGAATATCCCAAAACCTCTGAATCTAACCCAAGAAGTGATATAGGTCAGTATGTCGCCTATACCCCAATGTGAAATTGACACAGCAACTCGGGGACGATGAATGACATACGAACGAGGGATGGATGTCTCGTCGATACGTCGATAATTGAATTCCTTGGCAAACACAATAAAATTCAAGAGCTAATGAAGAGAGAATAAAACTCACATATATTCGTAAATCAAAAGCTGAATATTTTCGTATGCTTACAAGCCTTTATATAGGCTAAGAAATGAAGTCTAATCCTTATCGAAGAATGAATCCTTATCAAAGTAGGAAACTAACTAATAGAAGAGATCTAAGTAAACTAGAAAACTATTTAATCTTATATCTAAATGGGCTGCAAAAATAATACCCAACAATATCAGACTCCATCACAGGGTAACTTCGCCCTATTTGTTTTCTGAATTATCATGTGCTAATGTATGTAAGTAGCCAAAACAAAATAGGAGTAGTAGTTTTATAGCCTAATCCATAAAAACATGAGTTTTATAGCCATTTTAGCTTAAAAAGACAAAATGGTCCTTGGAAAAATTAAAAAAAAATATCTCTCTCTCTCTTCAACCGTGCCCTACTCTCTCTCTCTCACCAAACCCACTTCTCTCTCACACTCACTCACTCACACGACGCATTTCTTCACCACAACAAACCCATCTCTCTCTCTCTCTCACGACGCAATTTGAAGCTGAAATTCAATCACACATTAGCACAACATGAGTGATACGGATACAGATCCACGGTACTCCCCGGATGTGGCCGAGCAAGCGACGGCTGAAGGAGAGAGCTCCTCGACAGAAGAAGCTTCCTAGCCGGAGTAGTTGCCGTCGTGCACGCAAGCATGCCATCGATCTTCGGCTTCGGGTCGACGAGCTTCAACTTCAGGCACCGATTTACGAGCGCCACCACCTTCGATGAGTAATGTGGCATTTAAAATTGAATTTTTATATGATTAACGATAGTTTTCATGTATTACACGATAGTTTTCATGGTGTGCACAACCGTGTAGTGATGAAATTTCGATATTTTGTGAGTTTAGCACCTTAGAAATTGAATTTAGATTGCATTTGTTGTTGATTTTCTGTGAAAATTAGTATGGTCGAAAGTACACGGTTAGCACCGTGTAGTGTACACGGTGCTAACCGTGTACTGAAGAATCATGCACGGTGACACGGTATTTCACCGTGCATGGTTCTTCAATACACGGTTAGCACTGTGTACTCTTTTATGCAATACAGCTCAAACCATGTACACGGTTTGAATCGTGTACAACGTTCAATAATTATTTTCAACAACGTTCATAGTGTATACTAATTATTTTTGGTTTAAACAATATTAATCTTGTGCATTTATAGCCTCGTTATAGTTGGTTACGACCTCGTATGTAATGCTATGTTGGACGCATCAATCTAGTATATCCGAATTGATGTGTTAGCCGAGGTGAGGACATGTTTACAGCAGCGTGGATGTATTGATGTATTTAGAGAGAGCTGCTTTGGGCATCTTCTTGGTCTCAGGAGAGGGGAAAGCGTAAATAATGCACTTGCACCATCTCATGGCCCGACAGGTCGTTGATCCTAGTCTTCCCGAGTTCGTGATATGGTTCCATGTTTTTGGATCTGATATACGGTTTAGGATGATTGAGTTTGCCCTAGTGTCTGGATTGCGCTTCGGGCCGTTTGCTTTTGATCCGAGCTTGAGGCACGACATTCCCCGGACCAGTATGTTCTATAGATTGTTTCGGGGTAGGAAGACTACTGTTTCAGAGCTTCGCAGCCGATTCATCAAACAACGGCTGGGTGATGATGCTGCAGACTACTTGAAGGCGGCGTTTATATTAGTAGCATATTTGATCGTCCTTGGCCACGATAGGAAAGCCATCGAGCCTTGGGTTTGGGCATTAGCTGAGGATTTGGATACGTAGGAGAGTTTTCCATGGGGCTCCTATTCTTTCCAGATCCTCTGTCACGGGATTGATGTGCTGAAGAGGTACCCGAGCGAGGTGGCTGCTTCGAGGAAGATGTACCATTTCTATGGACCTGTTTGGACCTTACAGATTTGGTCGTATGAGGTCATTCCAGACTTAGGACGTATGTATTGGTGCCGAGACACCGTTATACGGTTGCCCAGATGTTTAATGTGGGCTACATGAAAGTCTCTCACCCAGTACATTGGATTTTTTGACGAGTATGTAATTTTAATCTAATGTTTAGTATTTGTTATATATTTATTAAATACATTACAATCAATAATGTGTATGTGTTTTTTTGTAGCGTTTATATCATCCTGTGCTGGAGCCGCTCGAGGCCGAGTTGACAGAGTCATATTACTTGAACCTATACGAGGGCGATCCGATGGCTATTCGGTTTGTGCCTGTGGGACGGCATGCCAGAGGAGCACATGATGAGCCTGCGCCTGAGGCACAACAGATGCCTGTGCGTGAGAGAGTGCCCGCCTCGGGATGGCGAGCTTGTCCCCGCCATGCTGCAGAGCGGCGGTGGGAAACCGAAGTTGTCGAGATACATCTCGGGTTGTTGAGCCTAGTCGACCTGGCGTGTCTCGATCACAGTCAAAGCATCGCAGACACTCATCGCAGCATAAGGAGGAGCCAGAGCCAGACCATGTGTGGTGCGAACACGCCAGGAATGTTCGATTAGACGAGGCCTCCATTGCTGCTATGATGAGAGTGTCCGTCGTGCCATTGTGGACGATGATTCGGAGAGGGACCTCGTAGCTCGAGTGGCTCGACGTGTGTTCGAGCAGTTGCAGGATTTCTTCCGGCGCAGATCTTCAAGACATAGATCTTGTACCCCTATTTCTGCACGTGCGAGCTATGCCGGCTATTCAGAGCATATCAGTCAGAGGCGCTCAGTATCCTAGCATGAGGAGGTACCTCGCACTAGCCACCGACGATCTGCTTCATGGCAGGTCGATCCAGATGAGGTACCTCGCACTAGCCACCAACGATCTGCTACACAGCATGTCGATCCAGATCGGGGCCCACACTAGCAATTGAAATTCACCATCATGAGCCGTCTCAATATCATATAGTGTCCTGGGGTTAGATTCTCTCAAAAGATGCAAATATGATTGAAGCAATTGATAGGACCGTTCAAAATCACCATATGTCATCTCTATGGCGACGTTTCTTGCTCGGAGAGCAAAGTTGTAATTCATCTCAATGCCAAATTGTCGATGCATCTCTCCAATCATCTCTTTCGGCTTCAGTACCACACCTTCATCGACCAATTTTCGTGCAAAATACTTGGCAACAATCTTAGCAGGCATATGTCGTGGAGCAGTGTGATTCAAATCCAAGTGACAAGTATGACTATTGTTCAAATTAATTACTTTCCATATCGTTGCCCTCTGGACGGCTCGTAGCTTAAAAGGACAACCGTTGTCATGCTTGCAAACATATCCCAAACGTGTTTTACTTGACCGATCAACCACATACTCTACATGATTCTCCAAGTGGTACAATCTCACGGCTATCGCCAAGTCATCTTTCGTCTTAAATATCGAATCAATACATAATTGGCCGGTATGGGCTCCACAAGGTTTGACCCAATCTAATGGCAATGCACTGTCACAATCAAGTAGTGGAATAACCCAGCTGCGCAACTCATGCGCTGTATCATCCTCTCTGGTTCGTGAAGTTGTAGCATGAGCCTCACTATCATGCTGATGTTCGAAAGTGAAGTTGCGTTGTCCAATAACCTTATCAAGATGGCCTGGTTGTCGAATCCAAGCACCAAATTCAGTAGCCAATGAATCAAATATATCTCTACGTTGGTTCGTGTCTTCCTCTTCATCCGAATACACCACTGCCTTCCTCCTCATTCAAGACAACGCCATCTTCGTATAGTCGAACCAAGACATCTTGCATTAAACTCAGGCAAGACTGTAGATCGTTGTGAACCATATAATATTGGTGTCTCTGTTTGTACCGTGGCTACAGATTGCTTGTCTTTTTCAATCACATACACAACTGGATCATCCTTTTGTTCCACAATCAATCGGAACAAATCGATTATCCATTTTGATGATACTTTTATTCTTCTTCTATCACTAGCCCGTCAGATAGAAAAGCATATAATTCGATCCACCATTGTTGCCCACTTGCTCATGAATCTCTCTTAGCAAATTAGCACGTGAAACTGCTCTCTGACCATGTATACGAGAACCTCGTCGCCGCCTATGTACTCTGCTATGTCCTTACTACCACCATGACGTATAATAAGACGTTGCCAAGACATATGTTACAAAATAAGATATAAAAGATAACAGTCATATACATAGGATGCACGGGATGCGTTGTGTGTAGATTCTGACCGGCATTGGTCGTACACAGGTGTGTACTGGTGTGCACGGCCATGCACGGTCGTGTATAGTGCCGTGCACGACCGTGCACTTATAAATAGCCGTGCACTGATGAGTTCTTTGCACGGTTTGAAATTCATAAGTACATGGTATAGCCGTGTATTGTACACGGTTCAGTATTAGCAAATCATATTTTTAAATTTAACTAATTAAATGATCCTAGATATTAAATTAATCACTTTATTAACATAAAATCAATACAAATAACATATGTGACGCATAATATTACTACCGTGTACTCAAGAATGTATTTTTTTCTTCAAAATATTAAATTTATCATTCCAGTAACATAAAATATTAAAAAAAACATATTTTTAGGCTATAAATCATCAACCGTGTACAGCCGTGTATTCAAGAACATGTAAAAAAAATTCTATACGGATATTAATTTACTTTAATTCAGCTAGCAATGCTCGATTTTCACTGTTTGATTGAAAAAAACGCAGGTAACTTGTTCTATTAATTATTTTCGCCTCTCTTCCTCTCTTTGAAATTGTAATATTTGTTTGTGATTTGAATTCAATGTCTAACAATTTTTTAAAATTAAATGTTTTACAATTAATGTTTACCAACTTTAATTCAATTCATTCAATTTTTCGGCAGAAAGAGAGAGAGGAGCTCATTCAATTCCACAACTTTTCTAGAGAGAGAAGAGTTCATTCAATTTGTTTTTTTTTTTTTTCGAGAGAGGAGTTATTATTTTAAATGGTGGGCCCAGTGATAGTTATGTCTTTTTAACCCAAAATGACTATAAAACTCATGTTTTTATGAATGTGGATATAAAACTTATCCCACTATTTTTTTTGGTTAAATATAAAGTTCCCCCTCATGTGCTATTTTTTTGGGTTAAATATAAGGTTCCCCCTCATGTGCTAAGTATCACTTTCGTTTTGGTTTGTTTAAAATGGCTAAGTTGTACTCGGACACAATACATGACCAACGACAAAGGCATTGGATTTCACCAACTATGCCAACAATTCCAATTTTATTTTTATTTTCTCATCACTTCTAATTTTCAAGATATGCTGTTTGAAAATTTAGGAATTTAGTTTTTAGAAGCATCCAGCTATCGGTATCATACTTTGCTGGCCGTAGCAAAGTTAATGTCCTAAGAAATTAGAGCATTTTTCTTTACTGCGTTTTGAAGTATATTGGATGTCGGTTTGATTTTTCACGAATTAACTTAACCAATACACGGTATGTATATATGCATAATACTCGTGTACATAAATACAAAGAGGTGTTATCACGTGCGCATGTTCGCATTTACGTAAATATTTTCCTTCAATACAAACGATATATTTCTTCAATATAAATTATCTTTCAATTATAGTGTAAACACACATGATATATTTCTTCAATATAAATGATATTTTTGTTCGTTTAAATGCGGATTTAACGGATATCAGGAGTTTTGTGAAATACAAAGTATCCTTAAAATCTTTTCCGTCAGTTTCGAGTTGGTATGATCAGCACATCCATAGATGAGCTGTTTCTCTTGTCTTGCTTAGTATTTAAGTCATTATGGCGGGGGAATTTTGTTTGTTTTTTATTTCATTTTTTTTAATATGAATTATCAGGTGCAACAAAAACTTCCAAAACTAAGAAATGAGATACAACTTTAAATGTCAGTTATGAGCTAAAGGATTTGACAAGAGTAAAAAGTCTTGATTATTAAAAACAAATCCAATCGTATATTATTTTGGAGCACTATTTCGTTAAACCTACCCATTAAATTTTGGTTAACCGGGATTTATCACATTCAGTTCAATTAATTAAAAAAAAACAAAATAATAAACCAATAAATCAAGACTATTTACGCTTTTTTTCTTCTTCTATGCATTTGTTAGTCACAAATGATTTCTCCATATTATGCTATTTATACATTTTTCCTTAGTCGTGCAGTGTGTATGCTTCTATGGGGGTGTGTATATCAAAAGTTACATATTTTCCTTAGTCGTGTATGTATGCTTTTATGGATTTGTAATTCTAAAGTTGACCGATGAGTCCCGCTGGTTACGATATGGTATATGGAGGGGGTAGGGGAGAATACAACAGTAAGATAAATTTAAAACTTTTTCTTTCTTCAAGATTGATTGGCTACGGATAGTAATTGTCGGTAATTGCGGTCCAAAGACTAAAGGTCTCCGATCGAGTTCGGAAAATGAGAGTTTTGAGTTGAGTGATATCAGTTAGCAAACATATTAACTACTAAGATAGTCTGTCAGTTGGACTGATAACTGATGTGCTTGCGGAATGTGGTGGTTACTGGTTTACCTTAGAAAATTGTTTCATAAAACTTAAGTCAGATAGAGATTAGTCAGTTTTCAGTTTGTTTCTTTCAATATCGAACTGATACTGATAAGAGTGTTTCAAATCAGTGTTGTGCTGCTGTGTGCTTGTGATGACAATTCAATAACATGTAATTTAAGAGTAGTACTGAAAGTAAAGAACATGTTGGTTTTTAAATGGTTCAGAGAGATCAACTCCTACGTCCACGGACTGATTGCTCAGTCAATCCACTACTCGAGATTAGGTCTAGTTTACGTAACAAGAATAAACCTAGATACCGAGATCACCTTACGGTATCTTCTTAAACTAGGCATTACCTCCCACGCCATCGGTGCTAGGAAACACTAACTACTCTTTATGAGCGGTCGATCAACTTTCTAGATTGCGGGTGCTATAAAACCAAGCTTTCAAAGAACTAACATTTTGTTTTTACTTGCCCAAACCCTACTTAAGTTTAAGGGTGTTTGGTTTGAGGATAAGGGTGATAGATAAAATAATCTGTTTAATCAAGCGCTTGATTTGCTTAGTTCATCCATGACCGATTGCTCGGCCCATAGTTTTATCATTCAATCGATGATTATTAATCACCCTAAACTTGAGTGGATTATTTAATCACACTCAATCTTAATACAATATTACGTAAACACCCTCATAATAATAATAATAATAATAATAATAATAATAATAATAATAATAATAATAATAATAATAATAATAATAATAATAATAAAGACATTATTATGCTCTCATATGGTTGTAAATTGAAGGAAAATAAATCAAATGATAATTTTGGTATTAAGCTACATTCTAATCATAATCCATCAATTAATTATATACTATAATCAATCAATCTAACCATAAAATTAAATCATCCAAATAATCACATTTTACTCTATCCTATCAATCTTATTTATCTCATCCATCAAACCAAACACCACCTAAGGGTTTTGTAGAGGTTTCTTCAACTATATCTGAGTTGACAAAGGCGTCAAACTCAGTGAATCTAGACTTGAAATATTACAAATGAATATCCTAGATATAAGGGATTTTATCTTTGAAATCATAAGTTGATATATATATATATATATATATATATATATATATATATATATATATGTGTGTGTGTGTGTGTGAGCTCAAGGTTTCTTGATAACACTATTAACTTTATTCTTGAAATCGCTATTTGAATGAACTTCAGCTTTGAGCTTTGATCACTTGAGAATTCAATTCTTGTGATGCTTGATAATCAGTAAAGTTTAGATTTTGTGCATATATATAGGTAGAGATTTGAATAGAGCCGTTGGAGGGACTGCAATTCAAATTCTTTCATTTTGTCGCTTGAAAATATTCTCGTTGAATTCTTGTAAGTCATCGTTAGAAGTCTGCGTCGCCATCGCATAATCGTAGCTCAGAATCAAAATGTGGAATGACATGTCGATTGCCCATAAATATGCTATGCCACGTGTTGAGTGAAACACTAAAGTCAAAAGAAACTTCGTGTTTTTTTAGTCGATGAGACTCCGTATTTTTTCAGCTTTGACTTCAGGTTGGACCAGTCTAGACTTCTCCGTGTTTTATCAGCAGTCTGGACTTTCATCTTTTATCAGCTTTGAACTCATGAATCAGCATGCAGCAACAACTTTGACGTAGATAGTCAGCCTTTGATCTTTGATAACCAACTTTGACTATGTAGGTAGGTAGCTTTGATCACTGGCACCCAACTTTGACTTCTGGTACTCATTTTTGACTTCCGCTCATCGATCGATCGACTAGCTTGCCTCGACTCCATCTTGTCAAGAAGATCGAGTCTTGATCTTCCGACGTCGATCTTGATCTTTGACTTCACTTATATATCAGTTGTTCATCAGTCTCGCTTCCCTTTAGTCTTCAGACATCAGTTGGCCTTTCTTTAGTCTTCCGACTTCAGCACGTGATCCTTCAGTCAGTTTCTCTTCGGTTTGCGTTGGTACTGATACTTATAAGCAAGGCTTGATCTTCTACTGCTTTGAACTCCATCAGTTTTTGTTTTGTCCAAACTAGTAATTCTATTGAAACCCGAAACATAAGCTTCCAACTTGAAAACAAGTTAGCAGTATCTGTTACTTCAATAAGACAGTCATTAAAGGTTTTGGGATTAAATCAAAACATATAGTTAAGATTTAAATATTCCCGATACTTAGAAATTTTTCCAACATTGATGAATTAAAAAATCTTGTAAGGAAAATGCAAAAAGTACATAAATGGTGGAGTCGGAAATAAGATTTCCACGTGGAATAATTAGTTGATGGTTATTTGATGACTAAAAATCAAGAGAAGATTGGTCATTGACATGATCCAAAATTCTTGCAATTTTTGGCGCTGGGTTTAGGATTTTTATAATAAAATGTCTCTTAAAGCGAAACAAATATAACTTATAGTTTTGCCTTGATGATGGGGTTTCGGTCCAAATTTTATCGTTTCATGCCATGTTCGATCCTTCTAAATTTTAGTTCATATTTCTTTTTATTTGGTTTTAGGTGATTCACTTTTGAAATAGAATTTGGTTTAGGTCTATAAATACTTTATTTTTGAATTTTAAGAGACATCATTAATACTATTATTGAATTTTAAATAAATAGGTCAGTTTTCGTCTATTTAATTTTCTCATATTAGATTTTTAAAAATAAATAAAAATCGAGTTAAAATTGAATCAATTTCGTTTGTTTTTTTTGGTTCGACTAGTAATTAATCAAATTGTGTGTGTGCATTGTTATCGACGAAATTAATTGGGAGAGGGCAGAGGGACTGTGGGAGATTAAATCCAAAACTTCTTCCTTCCTTTTATATATAGGATGGAGTTACCGTTTGAATATATACATAATCTCTTCGAAGTCTTAAAACAGTATGATAGATTCAACTTATAAATCCAATAAATAATTATGGAAATAGGTGTACCTCGTGATAATAGTAGAATGATGATTATGAACATGAGACTGGAATATCGTATCGAGTAATCGGACGACGAACGGATCAGGCCAACTTCAAAATATGACCGGAGGGAAGCCTCCGGGTAGACACTCCGACTCTCAAATCAGTAATGTATTGTGCTTAAGACTTATCGATTGCTTAAGATTGCGTACATGATCCCTTCATAATGAGGGTATTTATAGGCATGAGGATGGTATCAGATAGGGTAATCTGAATCCTTTTACGAGTACCATACTTACAGATCCTCCGAGACATGTGTCACTTTTCTTGTGCCAGGTCCTTATCGATAAGAACCAGCTCCTATCCAGAGATAGTATTCCTCTTGGTTGTCACATACGGTGTCATTTAATTGCTAGGGACTGCGGCCCTGGGCTTATTGATTTAGGTTCTAAGGCCCAATTTCATGGATACAATACCTACGATTATCTTGTTGATTTAGCATTCTCATACCAAGTGTGGTATACATTAATCAGCCCACGTGTATTATATACAGTGAGTTGATATATATTGTATTTAATCCCTATCAACCGCTCCCCAACTCAGAGATCTTCCATCGAGGATCATCTATCGATTTTGACTATGCTTACATCAAATCATGGAAAGCCGATCCCTAGAGGCGGATCTAACACGATGTCATCTTTTGCCCTTTAAATGCATGGCGTACTTTCCGGATCTAACATTGATTTTTTGCCTCAACTCTTCAACTACCTCTTTAATTATATCCTTTGATTTTTGTAATAGTATTACCTCTTTGGCTTTTGCAATAGTGTTGATTACGGCTTTTGTAGTAGTGTCGCTTCGGGCTTTTTGTAATAGTATCGCCGGGCTTTTGTAGTAGTGTCGCTCGGGCTTTTGTAGTAGTGTCGCACGCTTTTTGTAATAGTATCGTTTCTAGCTTTAATGAAAAGCTTTTGACACTTATCTCTTTCCCTCCCTCATATAAACTTTTCTTTGCTTGTTCTAAGCAATTGTTTTAGGGAGTTAGAATGATTATCTCTTTTTGCTTAGGTATACTCTAAGACTTAGTGGGGGGTTAGTTGTGATCTATTCGGTAGATCTTCACAACTTAGAACTCGATCCACGAGTTATAATTAGTAATGGCCATCAAGCTAGAGATCCGCACTACACCTTGTTCAAAGGATTTTTTCTAACGGATCCGTGCTCAGTTTTGTGCGCAAAAATTTTCGAGTTTTATTGAAATAAATAATAAAACTTATCTAAAAATAAGAAATCAATAAAGCAAAAGGAAGAAGAAAAAATCATAATGGTAGCTTGAAACCTTCAAACAAAGAATTTCTTCACGTTGACTGTTCCACGGTCGTGGCGTAGTTTTTCCTTTAGCGTTGGTTAACTTGTATGCACCTTCTTAAAGGACTTTGTGACCACATGGACCCTCAGGTTGGGCTCCGACTTTTCGGTTAGCTTTGGGCGTCGCCCCCGTAGGACCAATTCTCATTTGTCAAACTTTCGACTTGATCTTCGTCAGTAGTCGCCTTTATTTGTCTATTGTAGTTTTCGGATCGATCACGACGCTTCTTTCTTTTGTTCTATCAGGTCCAAGTTCTCTCTTAATAATCCCTTATTACGCTATTTATCGTATGTTAGGATTATGTGTATCTCTATCTCTATTTCCACCGGATGACTACCAATGATCTATAGACTAAGTTGAAGGTGATTCCTTAGTCGGCGTCCTTGGACTAGTTCTGAATGCCCACAGGATTGAGTCTAGTTTTTCTATCCAATTGCCTTTGGCCTCGTTTAGCCGAGCTTTTAGGCCGCTCAAGATGGTCCTGCTGGTTACATCTACTTGTCCATGGGCTTCGGGTGTGCTCTTTGCGATAAAAGCGTTGTTCAATTTTTATTTGATGGCACCATCTTCGTATTCTTGTTCAATTGAATTACGTGCTGTTATCGGATATCAGAATCCTTGATATGCTAAATCTACAGCATATGTTTTTCCATAGGAATTTTTGGATTATCTTCTAATCAATTTTTGCTACGGTCACCGCTTCTAGCCATTTGGTGAAGTAGTCTATAGCTACTATCATGTAGAATCTTCCTTCGGTGGCTTGTGGTAGTTTCCTACTATGTTTATCTATCATTTGTAGAGAATATGGGAATACAAGATCCTCGACTCTTGGTTGGGATATGTATTAGTATGGTATTTTGTTGGCATCTTGGGTATTTTTAACTAGGTCTTTAGCATCTTGATTAATGAAGGGCCAAAAGTATCATGCTCTCAATGTTCTCTGTGCCATGATTTGAATCCAATATGGTTCCCCGCACACCCCTCAAGTATCACCCTGAGCACATATTCTCCTTCATGCTCTAATAAGCATCTCAGGCAAGGATGTGTGAAAGCGCATTGGTCGAGGTAGTCTCCGATTAGATAGAACTTAGTGTAGGCCATCTTTTTTGGTGCTCCGGGGTGTTCTGGCATCTGTCCGGTTCTGAGGAATTTCACGATGGGGATTCTCCAGTCAAGCTTCTCGGTTATGGCTCCGACATCCATCATACAGGTTTTTTCCTCTACTTTTAACAGTACTACTTTGTTCGAAAAGTTTGTTTCACTCGTACTGGCTAACCTGGCCACCCTATCTTCTTCTTTAGGTCATCCACCTGTTCGTAATACTTCATCATTCGTTTCTTTTTTTATCGTATGTCCCCAAGACTTATTGTACTACTAGTTTTCAATCTGAATGCATGATTATCTCTTCCGTACTGAGATCCGCCAGGATTCCCATTTCTCGGATGAAAGCTTCGTATTTCGTCTCATTATTCGATGTTGTGAAATCGAATAGTATTACAGTGCGTGTTGTCCCAATCCGATGGATGGATCTATATGTCACCCACATCCCTCATTTGTTCTTCGAGCCATCCACATAAGCTTTCCACACGACAATCTCGGTGATCTTGTTGTTTCCTATAGAAAATCGGTAAGAGCTTAGGCTTTGATGGCCATTCTTGGTTCGAAATCCACATCATATTCACTTAATTCCATTGTCCATTTCACCTTCTCCCCGATAGGTCCGGTTTTCCAAGGTTGTGTCTGAATGACATGTGCGTTCTGACTATTATTTTGTGTGCTATGAAGTAATGTCTGAGTTTCCTTACAATAAATATTACCGCTAGTGCTGCTTTCTCGATGTCCAAGTATCTCGGCTCGGCTCCTTGTATCATTTTATTTACATAATATATGAGTTTTTGGTGTGTTCCCCCTTCTCTGATTAAGACCGAGCTCAACGATTTTTCTCCTTCCGTGAAGTATAGGAAAAATGTCTTTCTCTCTCTCCAACGGTTTGGTTAACAGATGTCGATCCCTCAGATGTTTTTTTAATGCTTCGAATGCCTTCTTACATCATTTTGTCCACTTAAAATGTGATCATTTTCTCGTTGAAGAATGGTAGACTTTGTCCGTAGATTGAGAGATGAATCTTCTTTGTGTCGTAATTCGTCTACTAAGCTTTTGTATTTCTCTGACACTGCATGGAGTTTTCATCTCTTGTACAATTTTTACTTTTACCTGGTTTACTTCGATACCTTTGGGTGTCACCATATAACCCAAGAACTTCCCACTTTGCACCCCAAAAGCACATTTGGTTGGGTTCAGTTTCAGTCGGTATGATCTGACACTGCAAAGATTTCATTTAGATCTGTTGAGTGGGTATGAGCCATCTGCCTTTTTACCAACATATCATCCACATAGATCTCCATGTTGCGCCCTATTTTCTCCTTAAAAATTTTATCCATCATGCTCTGGTATGTTTCTTCGGCATTTTTTAGGCCAAACGACATACTGACATACCCGTATGTTCCGCAACAGACCCCAAAGGTTGTTTAGCCACGTCTTTAGGGTCCATCTTGATCTGGTAATATCCCTCTAGGGTCGACTTGTTATCCTTGAATTTTTAGAATATGTTCATTTGTATTTTTGTTATTGGTCTAGTTCATAATCATTAAACTATAATCAAATTGCTTAGCTGGGATAATAGTGAAGAGTCTATGTTGAAATTTTTTTTATCTTAACTTAGTGTTTTGATTAGATTCCAAAACCTCCCTGGTTATTACCCTATTGATGTAAAATAGTGTTGTTCATAAATTAGGGAGTCGACATTTTATGTTTATTGGTTCATTGAGAAGAACCATCGGTGTGGACGAGATAATCAAGAAGTTCAAGAGTAATCTTGAAGTCGATCGTCTTGATAGTGTCACGAATCTGATTTTAACCCTCTCCCGATGATCTATCTTGGATGTTTGATTCACCATACATTGATTATATGCCCAGCATGCACCTATATAATTAATTGCAACACGTATGTGTTTTCTCGTGTTTACTGCGATACTCGGGGAAGAAAGGATCAAGACTCGTGCTTTGATCTTACGGGTGTGTCCGATTGCCTAAACTCTAATGCCGAGTGAGGAAAATCTATGGAGAGTGCTATAGAAATTCGCCTTCTTCCTTTTCCTAAAGTTTTCGAAAAATATCTCTATATGGAATAGAAATTCTTCTCTTAGGATTAGGGTTTAATTTTCTCTCACCTTATATTTATAATGCAATCATAAATCCTATTAAGATAGAATTTATGCATATCTAATAAATATAATAATATCACTTAAGATAGAGAGGATCAAGTAGAGTCCCGGAGGGACTCTATAAGGAGGGGGCGAAATTCATCAAGCTACAGGCCTGGATGGGCCAGCCCAGGGATCAAATGCAAGGAATAAAGATGGGCCTCAAATAAATTAATTATCTTATGTTCAGCCCAGAACATAAATTAATCAATAAACATTTATTCATGCCACTAGAGAATAAATCTTGACTTACCCCTTTATTTTCGAAGTTGTGTCGGGCTCGCATTTAGACTTAACGAATCCCGTATTTAATATCGTATGTCCATTAATTATTTACAGCGATATGACTGCTTAAAATAATTAATTACTTTAATTCCTTGCAAGACTACCATAACATTATTATTGTACTTGAGATAACTCAACATGCAGGGTTTAGTACAACAAACCTTTTGAGCTCCTTAAGGGGACGTCATCATCCTAAACGGATACGGTGACTCGACACAGGTAACTAGCATGACATACATGTTGGATTTGTATACTGAAAGCAAGTTTTGGTTGAGCTTGTATACAATGTTTCCTGTTACCACTATTACAATCTCCTATCCGAATTGAACACTTGATTGCATATATCGTGTCCCATTATCTCATATATAAGTTAGATCATACGGTGTGTGAAGATCACGTAAGTCCGTATGATTGGTCGAAGCTTAATGAGATATAAAAGTTTCCTGTTGAGACAACTTGAGGACGAGTTGTCGGTATAGTCATTCAGATAAGAAGTGACCGACTTGGTTGCTTGTCTATCTTTGATGCGTCTCGGCGTATTGAAGGATCACGGTGAGATGAGTTCTTCTGTCGACCATAGTGAAGAACCCAGATCTCGGTGACTTACGATGATCTAAACCTCGATAAGGTATTAGGTGAGTATGAGATCTTGACCATCACTTTGACTTGTTATGGGTGAGGTTATATGTTCTAACCCAATATTCTCCGCATCTTGGGTGGTGACGGTGCTTGTATGTCATGCTAGTTATCTCAGTCGAGTCACCGTATCCGTTTAGGATGATGACGCCCCTTAAGGAGCTCAAAGGTTTATTGTACTAAACCTGCAGGTTGAGTTAGCTCAGTACAATAATAAGGTTGAGTGGTACTACTTATGAATTAAAACTATTAATTATTTTAAGCGGTCATAATGCTATAAATAATTAATGGACGTTCGATATCTTAAATACGGGATTCGTAATGTCTAAGTGCAAGCCCGACTCACCTTCGCAATAAAGGGGTAAGTCGGCATTTATTCTCTAGTGGCATGAATAAATGTTTATAAATTAATTTATGTTCAGGGTGAACATAAGATAATTAATTTATTTGAGGCTCATCTTTATTCCTTGCATTTGATCCTGGTCGGCCCATCCAGACCCTTTAGCCAAGGAAAATCGGTAGCCTTAAGCTCTCTATGGCAAGATTTTATCCTCTTTATCCTGAGGATATTATTATATTTATGGGATATGCATAGATCCTTTCCTTATGGGATTAAGGTAGTGTATTATAAATATAAGGTAAGAGATAAAGTCTAGGTTAATCCTCAACATTAACACCATAATTTTCGAGAATTCCTAAGGAAAAATAGGAGAGATTTTCGAGAATTTTGAGAGAGCTTAGGGTGATTTTCCGAAGCATTCTCCATAGATCGTCCTCACTCGACGTTGGAGATTGGGCAACCGGGATTTAGTCCAGAAGATCAAAGCACGAGTCTCGATCCGATCGATCCGTTCATCCCCGATGATTCAAAGGTAAACACGAGAAAACCCTACGTGTTGCAATTAATTATATGGCGTATGCTAGGAATATAATCAATGTATAGTGAATTAAATATCCAAGATAGATCCTCGCATGAGGGCTAAACCTAGTTTTCCTTACAATTGGTATCGAGCACAGGATCGAGAATCTTGGCTCTGTTGGATTAATTCACGTTTGATTATTACGCGCTTAATTAATTGTTGAATGCATGTTCATCGTGGCTGGTTTTGTTTTTCACCACGAGAAAATCCGTGGTTAGATTAGATTTATTTTACGTAAATCTTATCGTAAAGAAAACGAAGACGAAAGCACGAAGAACGAGGCAGCGAAGACTCGTCGGAGAAACCGGACGCACGGCGTGGCTGTGTGCTCGGCGCCATGCGTCGTTCTCGGCGACATCGGCGGGCGGGCGCAGTGGCGGCGAGCCTCGGCCGGACGCGAGCGGCGGAACCAGCGGCGCCGACGCAGCGTCTCGGCAGTTGGCGATCGGGCGAGGCGGCGGGCGTGCGGGTCGCAGCTCGGCGGCCGGGCGGCGGGCGCGAACCTGCGCGCAAGCCTCGGGGCGTCGCGGCGCTGAGTGCGGGAAACCTCAACGAGGTCTCGGCGGAGCACACGGCAGCGCGAAAACCTCGAGAGGCCTTGCGGCGGCGCGTCTTGGCGGCGCGAGCGCGAATCTCATGCGAGGCCTCGGCGGCGCTGGCGGCGCTCGGCGGCCTTCAGCGAGGCGCAGCGGGAACCTCAAGTCTGCGCAGGCGTGGGCGGCGCAGGCGGCGGCGCGTGCGCGATTTTCACGCGGATGCCAGAGCGGCACGGCGGCGCCTTGATGCGGCCTCGGCCGTGGTGCGTGCGGAAACCTCAAAGTCGCGATTTTCAGCGAGCGAGCCTTGCGAGATGGGAGGCGGCGGTCTTTGGGCGCGCATGGGCGTGCCCTGGCCGCTGCCCGTACTTGTTCGACCCGCCCGTTTGTTGCGGTCGACCCGACCGTGTTCGGCCCCGACCCGTTTTCGTACGATCCGATTTTTGACCCGGTTGGCCCGTTCCATTGTTCCGCCCGAATCGGTTTGACGATTCGGTCCGTGCCGCACGCGAGGCCGTTTCAAATTTAATTATGTACTTTGCTATTCTATGTAATAGATTAGGCAAGAAAGTCACGAGTTCCACGAGTGGGCCACGATGAGCGTTTATTTTTATTTATCGTTCATTGCATGTCGTGGATGTTTAAATTATGCAAGATAGCATGCTATGTATGTTTAAATTACGTTGACAAACCTTTAAGTGTTTTACGTGTTTAAGTGCGCATAGTAAGCATGCTAGGTTTATCGCGTTTTCAAGCATATTTTGAATTACGCAAGCATGTTTTACATGTTGAGTTCTATGAACAAGCATGCTAGGATTACGTGATCTGCATGGACAAACCTTTTGAACAAAAAGACTAAGCAAGCAACCCGACATATTAATTTTTCAAATTAAAATGTCATGACCTCCACTTTATGATCTCTAAACGCAGTGATACGACCGTGAGTAAACGCGTCCACACGCGTGGCTTGCTTGCACCGTTTATCATAAGTTTGTTAGATGAGATTTCTAAATAAAACCTTTTAAATCTATTGGGAGTGGGAGTTTCATGTAAACGCCCACACGCGTGGCTTGCATGTGCGATTTTCATAAGTTCTCTAGAGATAGATTTAAAATGAGATAACAAAGAATTTGATTGGGCGGTATGGTCCTAGTGAGCATGCCAATTCTAAGAATTCATTTTTTGTTAAAATGTGGTCATTGATTAGACATCACCTCGAGTACAACTTCATGAAGTCCCTTCTTGCGATAGTGATGTGGTCTAGTGAGTCCAATCGTTAATTTCATTTGTCATAAGGTTAAGTTGACATGGATTGAAATTAAGCGACTAAAAGGTATTTTTAGTGCAGTCGAGGGGTTCGTGTAAACGCCCAGCGTGGCTTGCATGTGGGATTCCTTGGGCGATTGAGGTTTCAATTAATATTGTTTTATCAAAGGTTACAATATTATTGTTACGAATTATGTGCGATCGTATGCTTATGTGTTTTCATTATCGTTTTGAGATATGTCTCTTACACCGATTATCAATATGCTCGCATAAAATCCCCTATCCGGTCCAAATTTTATCGAGTGGAAGCGAAACATGGAATATGTTCTTATATTTGAAGAACACATGTTTGTTCTCACTACTCTAAACTCGATGCCCTTCTCGACGATCGACTAATGGCGGCGAGAGTCAAGCGGACTTTGGAATAAGTCAAACAATATGGCTATGTTGGTTGTATCTTGAAAGCAGTTTGGTTGAGCTTGTATACAATGTTTCTGTTACCACTATTACAATCTCCTATCCGATTTGAATACTTGATTGCATATATCGTGTCCCCTTATCTCATATATAAGTTAGATCATACGGTGTGTAGAAGATCACGTAATACGTATGATTGGTCGCTTAATGAGATATAAAAGTTTCATGGTGAGGCGACTTAAGGACGAGTTGTTGGTTTAAACTGCGGTATAGATAAGAAGTGACTTCACTTAGTTGCTTGTCTATCTTTGGTGCGTCTCGACGTATTGAAGGATCCTGATGAGATGTGTTCTTCTTTCGACCGTCGTGAAGAACCAAGATCTCGGTGACTTACGATGATCTAAACCTCGATAAGGTATTAGGTGAGTATGAGTTCTTGACCATCACTTTGACTTGTTATGAGTGAGGGTTATATGTTCTAACCAAGATTCTCGCATCTTGGGTGGTGGCGATCTTGTATGTCACGCTAGTTATCATGTCAGTCACCGTATCCGTTTAGGATGATGGCGTCCCTTAAGGAGCTCAAAGGTTTATTGTACTAAACCCTGCAGGTTGAGTTAGCTCAAGTACAATAATAAGGTTGAGTGGTACTACTTAAGGATATGAAGTTATTAATCGTTTTAGCGATGATTGCTATAAATGATTAATGGACGTTCGATATCTTAAATACGGGATTCGTAATGTCTAAGTGCAAGCCCGACTCAACTTGGTAATAAAGGGTAAGTCAACATTTATTCTCTAGTGGCATGAATAAATGTTTATAAATTAATTTATGTTCTGGTGAACATAAGATAATTAATTTATTTGAGGCCCATCTTTATTCCTTGCATTTGATCCTGGGCTGGCCCATCCAGGCCCGTAGCACTGAGGAAATCGGCGCCCCTATAGCTCTCAAAGGCAAGATTTTATTCTCTTTATCCCACAAGGATATTATTATATTTATGGTATATGCATAGATCCTTTCCATATAAGATTATGGTAATAATCCTGAGAGTATGGAAATAATTCCTGATAGTATGGAAATAATCCTAAGATTATGGTAATATTCCATATAGGATTATGGTAATTTCCATATAGGATTATGGTAATTTCCATATGGGATTAAGGTAGTGCATTATAAATATAAGGTATGAGATAAAGTCTAGGTTAATGTTCACATATTAATCTAAGAAATTTTCGCAACCCCTCATAGTCTTGAGAGTTTTCAAAATTGTGAGAGCTCGGGTGATTTTCGGTGTATTCTCCATAGATCGTCCTCACTCGACGTTGGAGATTGGGCAACCGGGATACAATTCCAGAAGGTCAAAGCACGAGTCCGATCCGTTCGATCCTTTCATCTCGTTCCATCGACCTCTTCAGATCCAAAGGTAAACACGTGAAAACCCTAACGTGTTGCGATTTAATTATATAGACGCATGCTAGGTTTATAATCAATGTATGGTGAATTAAACACCAAGATGGATCCTCGGGCGAGGTTAACATATGTTTTCCTACAATTGGTATCGAGCACAGGATCGAATCTTGGCTCATTGGATTAATTCACGTTTGATTATTACGTGCGTTTAATTAATTGTGGATCCATGGTTCATCGTGGCTCGTTTATTGTTTTGTTGGGTTTTGTTTTACACCACGAGAAAACCGTGGTTAGATTAGATTTTATTCGTAAATCTTATCGTAAAAAGAAGAACGAAGACGAAAGAACGAAGAACTAAACGACGGGAAAAGCAAGTCTCTCGGCGGTCCTTCGGGTGGTTTCATGGCGAGCCTCGCGATCGCGAGGGCGATCGTGAGGCGCGAGCGGCGACGCGCGCTTCTCGCGAGATCCTGGCGCTAGCGGCGAGCTTCATGATCGCGAGATGACCCGCGAGGCAACGGCCGTCGCGGCTAGCGGGCGGCGGCGCGCGTTTCGCGAAACCCGGCGCTTGGCAAACTTCATGATCGCGGTATGGCGGCTGGCGGCGACGCCTCTCGGCGGGACGTTCGGCGCTTGGGCGTGGCAGCGCCGCGCGTGCTTTCGGCGGTCGCGGTCGCATTAGCGACCGCGAGAACACGCTGGCAAAGCGGCGGCGCAGGTGGCAGGCGGGCTTTGCCTAGCGCTGCGCCCCAGCTGCGGCTTGGGACCGACCCGCCCGGACTTTTTCAAGATTTTCCGATCCGTGCCCGTGCACGCGAGGCCCATTTGTTGAATCCGGTCCGTGCCCGTGCACGCGAGGCCCGTTTTCGAAGTTTATTTCTTTACTTTGTAAATCTATGTAATAGATTAGATTTAAATGTGCAGGTTTCACGATTGGGCCGCGATGAACGTTTTATTTATTTTTATCGTTCATATGCATGTCGTGGATGTTTAAATTATGCAGTAGCATGCTATGTATGTTTATATTACGTTGACAAACCTTTAAGTGTTTTACGTAATTGGATGCGCATAGTAAGCATGCTAGGTTTATCACGTTTATCAAGCATATTTTAGAATTTCATGAGCATGTTTTACATGTTGAGTTCTATAGAAAAGCATGCTAGGATTACGTGATCTCGCATGGACAAACCTTTTGAATAAAAAGACTAAGCAAGCAACCCGACAAATTAATTTTTCAAATTAAAATGTCGAGACCTCCACTTTTGATCTCTAAACAAAGTGAGGCCTTGCTTTGTGATGGCGCCCACACGCGTGGCTTGCTTGCCTTGTTTATCATAAGTTTGTTAGATGAGATTTCTAAATAAAACATTTTAAATCTATTGAGAAGTGGGAGTTTCATGTGTAACGCCCACAGCGTGGCTTGCATGTGCAATTTTCATAAGTTCTCTAGAGATAGATATAAAATGAGATAACAAAAGAATTTGAATTAAGCGGTATGGTCGAGTGAGTATACCAATTCTAAGAATTCATCTTCTGTTGTTAAAATTGTGGTCATTGCTTAGACATCACCTCAAGTACAACTTCCATGAAGTCCCTTCTTGCGATAGTGATGTGGTCTAGTAAGGTCAATCGTTAATTTCATTTGTCATAAGGATAAGTTGACATGGATTGAAATTAAGCGACTAAAAGGTGTATTTTAGTGCAGTCGAGGGGTTCGTGTGTAGCGTCCACAGCGTGGCTTGCATGTGGGATTCTTGGCGATTGGAGGTTTCGATTAATATTGTTTTATCAAAAGGTTACAATATTATTATTACGTAATTATTTGCGATCGTATGCTTATGTGTTTTACATTATCGTTCGAGATATGTCTCTTTACCGATTATCAATATGCTCGCACAAAATCCGTTATCCGGTCCAAATTTTATCGAGTGGAAACGAAACATGGAATATGTTCTTATCGTGAAGAACACATGTTTGTTCTCACTACTCCTAAACCCGATGCCCTATCGTGGCGTCGACTAATGAGCGGCGAGTCAGCGGACTTTGGAATAAGTCGAACAATATGGCTAAATGCTATATGATGACTACGATGTCCAAAGCTTGCAGTTGCAAAGATCAATCGATGGTAGACGCGATCGATATTTGGTCAAGTCTCGAGAGTAAGTTTGGGCGGTCGGATCGGACGATCGCTTCCACACAATGAGAGAAATCTTGGCGTGTAAGATGGAAGAAGGAAGTTCGGTCCATGAACATGTCTCCACATGACTCATCTCATGGATAGTCTTGATCGGTTGGGAGGAGGTATTGACGGTGGCCAAGGTCGATATCATCCTCAATACCTTCGCCCAAGTCTTTTGAGAACTTTCGGCGTGAATGCGATCATGAGCAAGACCGAGTTTACACTTAGTCGGTTGCTTAATGATCTCGTTCTTTGCGGAAGGAGTTATGGGAAAAGGAGCACATGCTCTTGCTAGCACATCTAAGGGCCCAAAATTTTCATCGCAAAATGGAAATAGAAAAGGGTACCAAGGTGGTAGAAGCGAGGAAATAGTGGGAGTAATGGGAGCAGAACATGGTTGCCACGGAGGCAGAAGAAACCAAGGAGAAGGGCAAGTGCTTCAAGTGCGGTAAGATCGGGCATTGGAAGGCCAGTGCCCTATGCTCGCGCTCAGTGCGCCGTTTGCTTTAATGTGAAACATGTTTAGCGACTTGTTCTACCCATTCTTGGGTAGTAGATCTGGCAATCGATCATGTTTGTTACACCATGCGGGGTTCTGCGGACAAGGGAGCTGTTTGATGGCGAGATAACGATCTCCATGGGCAACGCGCGAAAGTCGAAGTGTTGCGGTTGGAGATGTTTCTTTATGTTTTGGGACAACAGCTTTAGTTTTGAAAGGCGTTTTATATGTGCGGATTTTTGGCGGAACCTTGTTCTACTTTGAAATTATTTACTCATAGATATTACATTATTTTTGATAGTGGTGTTTCTATCATAAGAAATGACGAAGTTATCGTGTTGGCACCTTATATAATTAAGCTTTATACTATTTCGCAAAACATAATACCTATAACTATGTTGCATCTACATCAAACCCCAAAAAGAAAGTTTTCTTAGCAAGATGACTCTACTTTTCTCTCGGCATCTTAGATTAGGTCACATCAATCAAATAGGATCCAAAGGCGGCTAAGAATGGGCGTTGGGTAATCTCACGGTTACTCCGTTCCCGGTCTGCGAATCTCATAGAAGGTAAGATGTCGACCGGACCTTCAAAGCGAAGGGTTATAGAGCCAAAGAAATGTTGGAGTTAGTCCATTCGACTGTGTGGACCGATGTCCACACAAGCTCGTGGAGAATGCAGTATTTTGTCACTTTCATTGGCGATTACTCAGGTGCGGATACATATACCGCTTCACCGCAAGTCCGAATGCTTTGAGAAATTGAAGAGTTTAAGGCGGTGGAGCGAAGCTAGGTAAAAGTATCAAGTCATCGTGTTACGATCGCGGTGGCGAATACCTCGAGAACGAGTTTATGGACTATCTAGTGAAGTGTGGGATTACTCCCAGCGCCTTCACCGGGCACACCACTGACAAAATGGTGTGTCGAGCGAAGAAATAGGACTCTTTGGAAATGGTTAGATCTATGATGAGTTATGCTACATTGCCTATTTCGTTACGGGATATGCCTTAGAGGCGGCGGCATACTTGCTAAATCTAGTACCGTCCAAGTCGGTCGAAAAGACCCCTTTCGAGTTGTGGTTTGGCAAGAAGCCGGTTTAAGCCACATAAGGATATGGGGCGATCCGGCACATGTCTTTGAACAAAAAGGCGACAAGTTGGAGGCTAGATTTGACGCAAGGCGTTTATTAGCTATCTAGAGGAGCGAAGGTGGTTTATTCTATAGTCTAAGGATCGGAAGGTCATTATTAGCACTAATGCCGATTCTTAGAAGAGGATTATATGAAAATCATAAGTCCAAAGTTGAAATCATTCTTGAGAATTAGAAGATGATCGTATTCCACCACCGATTAGGCCAAAGGTGCGAGATGTCGAGTTCAGTGGGAGGATCGACACGAGATACTTCAAGAAATTGAAGTGGGTCGAGTTCCTTGGAGATACCGACCGCAAGTGGTACCTACACGCAAGTTGTGCGAGTTAGAGAACCACAAGTATCTGCACCCACCGTTGCCATTGTGCTGAGAACCTCATCGTAGTGGGAGGGTTGTTCGTCGACCCGAGCGATTTATGTTAGTGGGTGAATCTTGGTTTGGTCCCAGGAGACGAACATGCAATAATCGACCCATGGACATACAAGGAGGCGTCTGAGATATTGATGCAAGATCATGGCACACCGCTATGGACTTAGAAATGGAGTCCATAACGGCTATGGATGTATATGAAAGACACTCTACCGGATGGCAAGGAAGCCGTAGGTAGTAAGTGGATATACAAGAGGAAGAGATTCCGATGGAGAGGTTTCGGCTTTTAAAGCCGTGCTTGCGAAAGGGTACACTCAGTTGAGGGCATCGATTTCGATGAGACCTTTTAGCCGTAGCAATGCTCAAGTCATCGTAATTCTTTCCGCCATAGCGACCCACTTGAACCTAGAGGTTTGGCAAATGGATGTTAAAACCGCTTTTTAAGCGGTTACCTTGAGGAAGGTAGAGACATCTATATGCAAAGCAACCCGAAGGTTATGTGGTAAAGGGTGAAGAGCATCTAGTATGGAAGCTTAAGAAGTCCATTTATGGACTTAGCGTGCCTCGATCATGGAACTTACGCTTTGATGAGGTGGTAAAGTCCTATGGATTTACCCAGTTGCTAGCGAGAGTTGTGTGTATCGGTTAGATATTAATGATGATGTGGTATTTCTTGCACTTTATGTAGATGACATTCTTCTAGTTGGCAACAACGTGAAGTCATATCGTATCGTGAAAGAGTTGGTTATCGATCGGTTTCAAATGAAAGACTTAGGAGATGCGCGTACATTCTTGGGATCAAGGTTTACCGAGATCGCAAGAAGAAAATGTTGAGCTTATCTCGGGCGTCTTACATTGATCTTTGTGATTACTCGTTTTAGTATGCGAGACCGCCAAGAAAGGATTGCTACCTTTCGGACATGGCGTTCCTTTATCTAAGACGCATCACCTATGATCGCAAAGGAGATAGAGGAAATGAGACAAGTTCCTTACGCTTTCGCCGTAGGAAGTCTCATGTACGCAATGCTATGCACGAGACCCGATATCTGCTATGCGGTAGGCATAGTAGCGAGATATCGATCTAACCTGGACAAGCTCATTGAATTGCATAAAGCATATACTCAAGTACCGAAAAGGACTCGAGATTATAGGCTAGTTTACCATGCGAGATAGTCTAATGCCTTTGGGTTATCTGAGACTCAGATTTCCAAGTGACCGTGATGAGAAAAAGTCTACCTCGGGCTATGTGTTTACCTTGGGAGGTGGGCCGTATCTGGTGAGTCTGCAAAAGGCGATGCATTGCGGACTCTACCATGGAAGCTAAATATGTAGCCGCCTGAGGCTTCTAAAGAGGTGTATGATTCGAGAACTACCTCATGGATCTAGATGTGGTTTTGGTTTGCCCAAGAGTATCATAGTTTCTTCGTGATAACTTTCGGTGCGATGTGGCAAACTCGAAGGAACCACGGACCCACAAGGCGACCAAACACAGAGAGAAAGTACCATGTCATACGAGAAATCGTTAGACGCGGTGACATGCTGATTGAGAAGATTGATCTGACGGATAACCCAGCGGATCCATTCACGAAGATCATGCATAAAAGTCTACTTGACGGACACGTTATAGGACTTGGATTGCGCTTGATGGCACCCACTTAGAAATGAAACTTTTGTATAAGTGGGAGAAGCAAAGTGATGGTTTTGTTTGTAATAGCTAGTAGAGACACATTGTATACTAAAAGTTTGCTTTAGTATAAGTGAGAGATTGTTGGATTTGTATCTTTGAAAGCGTTTTTGGTTGAGCTTGTATACAATGTTTCCTCGTTACCACTATTACAATCTCCTATCTGAATTGAATACTTGATTGCATATATCGTGTCATATTATCTCATATATAAGTTAGATCATACGGTGTGTAGAAGATCACGAGAAGTCCGTATGATTGGTCAAGCTTAATGAGATATAAAAAGTTTCACGGTGAGACAACTTGAGGACGAGTTGTCGGTATAGGCTGCAGATAGAGATAAGTGACTGACTTGGTTGCTTGTCTATCTTGTACGTCTACGGCGTATTGAAGGATCACGGTGAGATGAGTTCTTCTGTCGACCATAGTGAAGAACCCAGATCTCGGTGACTTACGATGATCTAAACCTCGATAAGGTATTAGGTGAGTATGAGATCTGACCATCACTTTGACTTGTTATGGGTGAGGTTATATGTTCTAACCCAATATTCTCCGCATCTTGGGTGGTGGCGGTCTTGTATGTCATGCTAGTTATCTCAGTCGAGTCACCGTATCCGTTTAGGATGATGGCGACGCCCCTTAAGGAGCTCAAAAGGTTTATTGTACTAAACCCCTGCAGGTTGAGTTAGCTCAAGTACAATAATAAGGTTGAGTGGTACTACTTAAGGAATTAAAGCTATTAATTATTTTAGCGATCCATAATGCTATAAATAATTAATGGACGTTCGATATCTTAAATACGAGGATTCAGAATGTGTAAGTGCAAGCCCGACTCACCTTCGCAATAAAGGGTAAGTCGGCATTTATTCTCTAGTGGCATGAATAAATGTTTATAAATTAATTTATGTTAAAATTTGAACATAAGATATTTAATTTATTTGAGGCCCATCTTTATTCCTTGCATTTGATCCTTGGCCCATCCAGACCCTTTAGCCAAGAAAATCGGCGCCCTTAAGCTCTCTATGGCAAGATTTTATCCTCTTTATCCCACAAGGATATTATTATATTTATGGGATATGCATAGATCCTTTCCTTATGGGATTAAGGTAGTGCATTATAAATATAAGGTAAGAGATAAAGTCTAGGTTAATCCTCAACATTAACACCATAATTTTCGAGAATTCCTAAGGAAAAATAGGAGAGATTTTCGAGAATTTTGAGAGAGCTTAGGGTGATTTTCCGAAGCATTCTCCATAGATCGTCCTCATTCGACGTTGGAGATTGGGAAACCGGGATACAGTCCAGAAGATCAAAGCACGAGTCTCGATCTGATCGATTCGTTCATCCCCGACAGATTCAAAGGTAAACACGAGAAAACCCCTACGTGTTGCAATTAATTATATAGACGCATGCTAGGAATATAATCAATGTATGGTGAATTAAATATCCAAGATAGATCCTCGGGGCGAGGGCTAAACCTAGTTTTCTCTACAATACAAGCACTGCCACCACCCAAGATGTAGAGAATCTTGGGTTATCTCATATAACCCTCACCCATAACAAGTCAAAGTGATGGTCAGCAACTCATACTCACCTAATACCTTATCGAGGTTTAGATCAACGTAAATCACCGAGATCTAGGCTCTTCACGATGGTCAGATAGAAGAACTCATCTCACTGTGATCCATCAATACGTCAGAGGCGTACCATCATAGACAAGCAATCAAGTCAAGTCACTTCTTATCTATACCGTAGCCTATACCAACTACTCGTCCTCAAGTTGTCTCAGCTGTGATACTTTTATATCTCATTAAGCTTGACCAATTATCACGACCCGACTAATTAATTAGATGATTAACTAACTAATCAGCCGTGATTGGTTAGGACATTAAAATTTGTAAGCAGTTGAATGATTAAGTGAAATAAAATTTTTCAACAAGCAGGCGATATAACCCCGAAATATGGATAAGCCAACCCGCACTCGACAAATAACCACCAACAAGTAATAATTACAAAGCGAGGTCACACCTCCAGAATACATACATAGACGTTGTCAAAATATTTACAAAGTTTCTCAAAAGTATGGTTTCAAGTTTCCAAAGTCAACAGCGGAAGAGTAGAAAATGTCATGTATGGAGACATGACATTCAGGCACAAATATTCAAACAAAAGAAAATAAGAACAACCATCAAGCTCAGTTCCAACCACATCTCTTCCAAGCTCAACCTGCAAAAACAGAAACACTTTGCGGGTGTGAGTACCAGAAAGTACTCAGTGGGTAAATGCCAACATAACTTTAAAAACTTATAATTTTAATTTAAGTAAACATTAAGAAAAACAACTTCGATAATTGTTTCATAAGAAACTTTCATTATCATATCACCACAATTTCATTTTTGAAACATACCGGCATCACATACCCGAGTTGGTCCCGAAGGATCTCAACTACGGTCATACCCTATCTACGTCATCCGGTAATGGGAAGTAGGCCTCCTCCCCAATACCATGGTCGGCCTACATTTGTAAGCTCACAGCCATAAACCTGTGCACAATACATAATATTTTCCTATCGTAGATAGGTAATTCGCCGTCATACCCACAATGTGGTAAAACATTCATTTTCAACATATTCATAATGTGGTGATTGAAAATATTTCATGATAGTAACAAGTTCAAAGCATATCATTAACTTGCTCAAAATAATTTGCAAAGCATTACCCACCTGAATTGTTTACTCCAGAATATTTGTTTCTTCTTCCTTCACTTCCCGGCTTTCTTTGCTTGTTCCTTGTAAAATAGGATTATTATAGAATTTAGCAAACTTCATTATTCCTTGAAACATATTATCACTAAATCTTAGTTTTAACTAATCTAAAATTAGATTAAACTTATTTCATCACTTTATAACTTATTCCTTAATAACTTAATTATTAATTAACTATATAACATGCTATGATCAAAGAAGTTAAACAACTTCAAGTAATCACATTTCACTTGTTTATCATAATTTTATGACTTAATTTCTCTTAACGTCTTATTAATAATAATTTCTACCAAAATATCGGCAAAGTAACGTTTATAATATGAATTGCCCAATTAATCCAAACTCATCCAATTTCATCCCAAACTCCCCAATATCATCACCATATACTTAATTATGCATTTAGGAACTTAAAACAAGATTAAACTCATTCATTTTCACTTTAATCGCCTAATGCCCTTCAACTACACTTATAGAAAATTCCAAGAGTTTTATACTATAAATTCCATTAACATCAAATATCTCATAATTATACTCATTTAGCATCAATGATCATTAATCCATGATCCATTCAAATTTTGATCAAGTTCATCACATATATTCCTAACTTTGTACTAAACTTTAATTTTCAACTTTTAGTATATATGTTCAATAATTCTCATAAATTCAACTTAAGCATTATTTTTATCCTAGATCTCAAAATCATATCAAATACATCAAATAAAATCAAGAAATCCAAGTTCAAAATCTCCTTCATTTTGAAAATTTGGGAATTAGTGTTAATGCATGAATTAAATTCCTATAATTTTATTTTATGCTTTATTTATATCCTAAAGCATAAATATCATGTCAAATAGATCAAATAAAATCAAAATCCTAAGTGCTATCCGCCTTAGTTTTGAAAATTTTGGGATTTTAACAAGCATGGTTAACTTTTAATTTCTTTGATCATATGATGTTTATATTCATTCCTAAGCATATATTTAAGCTCAATTCAACTAAATCACATCATAAAATTCATATACAAAAATTTAGGGTTCATAATCAAACTTTAATGCACCAACTTTAGTAAATGAAAGAATTAAATCCATAAATCATGTTAATTATGCATCATAAACATAATTAAATCAATAAAAATAACAAAAATTAAACAAATCAACCTTATTCAACATCACAATATTTTCGAAAACCCTAGGTATATATAACATTATGTTTATCAAATTAAATCACAAAACTTAGGCTAAATCAAGTAATTACCTTCTTTGGATTGATTTGCCACTAAATTCCCACTTAAATATGGATTAAACTTGAAAATAAAATTTTTGCGTGTGTGAGAGCCGAAAGTTGGAGGGAGAAATAGGTTGAAGATGATATATGATGTGTATTATGGTTCTAGAATTTTGTAAGTGTAATTTAATGTATATTTAGATTTAATTTCATTAGAATTAAACACAAATTTCAATAAATTATAAATACACCCCAAATTTTACTAAGGTTATACCGTAGTATATTTTAATTATTAGAACTATATTTCTAATAATTAATGAAACCTAATACAATTTATATCCATGATGGAAATTAAATTCATGTAACATAATTTAAATTCTTTCATATGTTAAAATTCAACTAATTATATTAATGCTTTTTAATTTTCAAAAATCATACCAAATAACTCTTTTATCACTAAATATTAATAAAATAAATTTATTCAAGCAAATTAATAGCTTGAACCATAATTTATTTTATTTTATAAGAAAAGTTCCACATAAAAATAATTAATGCATTCTATAGCATAATTTCTATTTAATAGCATTTTTCATTCAACACACATTCATAATCACAAAATTCATATTTTATCATAATAAAACTAATTTCTAAATATTCTCTAAGTTTTCAAATCTCATATTCTTCAATTAAGAAATAGTCGAATTTCTTTCGATTAATAATCCAATATATACCTCTTTATAAATTCTTATGAATTAAATAGCTTCTAAGCCCCTAATTATACTTAATTAGGCTTTAATTAATACTAAAAGATTTTCGAGCTACACCAATCATACAGACTTCTGTGATCTACAACACACTGTATGATCTAACTTATATATTAGATAAAGAGACATACATATGCAATCAAGTAAACAATTCAGATAGGAGATTGTAATAGTGGTAACGAGGAGACATTGTATACAAGCTCAACCAGCGCTTCCGGTATACAAATCAACAGATAGAAGCATCGGTACCAATGTTTCTTGGCGAAGACTCGGTGTTGCTAATAACAAAGAAATAAAAAAAAATGACTAAGTGTCGTACCAGCATAAGAGAAATCAAACCTGCTGAAGATCTACGTTAAGCTAAAGTGTCTAATCAAGACTCTGAGTCACCTGGCGATAGAATCGGAGTACATCCTCTTGATAAAACACGAAACCGACCTAATTGGTAGAACCCGAAGTCAACATCTTGATAAAACACAAAGTCAACTCAATCGAACAAACACGGAACATTTAAACCTTAAGTGTTTGACTTCCAATATGTCAAAGCAAATATGCGAGAGAATCCCGATAAGTCAAAACTACTTTTCAAAGTTGCAGAGCTCAGATGTACGATATTGCAGACACGGAAAATGACGTACGAGGATTCAAACGAGCAGATTTCAAATGTCAAAAGAAATAAAGATGTTCCTTCCAACGAAACTATTCATCATCCACTATATAAATATGCAACATTTGAAGGTTGTCGAAGCGATGTGAAATCAAATACTCAAGCACTAAGAGTTCATATCCAAAGAACATTCAAATATCGATTTTCGAAGAATGAAGTTCTAAAGTGTTATCAGTATATACTAAGAGCTCAAATATATATAAGTTCAAGATTTTAGCATACACTCCCTTATTTTCTAGGCAGTAATCTTGTAATATCCTAAATCTAAAAAACCTTGAGTTGTCGCCTATGAAAGCTCTATTCTAAGTTGGAAACACCCTCTATCAAAAGCTTTAAAGTTAAAGTAGATGTTGGACAAGTAAGCAACAAAGTGTTCGTTGTTGAAAGCTTGGTTATTTTACACATGTAAACAAGAAGTTAGGACAGCACCCGTAAGCAGTCAAATGTTTTCTAGCACTAGCAAGCATAGGAATAACGACAAGTTAGTCGGGTACTGATAAGGTGAAATTTATTGCTTAGGTGTACTCTTATACCTATAAACAAGATGAAATATCAAGCAGTGGATTGATTGTGTTATCAATCTGTTATCGTAAGAGTTGATCTCTTCGAACCACGTTAAAACTAAGCGTGTTATTTATTTCCAGTTCTTTACTCTCAACACTGTTTAAATTACATATTATTGAACTGAACATCATCAGTCCATCAGTATCAGTTTGATACTAACGAGAAAACTGAAACTGACTAATCAATTTTGACTAAATATTTTTAACCATTAAAGGAAAAACTTAACCACCACACTCCGCACTCCACATTAGTCATCATCCGTGACAATTTCTGCAATAGTATGATTGCTAAATGACACACTCAATAAAACTACTCGGACTAGAGTTGATCGGTAGTACTAATACCAATATTGAACTGTCATTAGTTACCTGACATCTATTGACCGTTATACAGTCTAGTTTTGTTTCAAAAATAAAATAAAATTAATTTTCCTTAACTTGTATATTATCCCCAATAGATCATCAATCAATATTTTATTACTTGTTATGTCTGTGTCATTTTAATCCTAATGAATAGGATACTCTATTTATTAAATTGTCTACAGCTATACCGTTTTAAATGAGGTACTTACTACCGGAATGTTAACCATGAATGAATATCTAATTTTTGTGGTTTCTAATATGCATTTTTGCACAAAATTTCAAGATATTGTTATTAGATCACAAGATAGTATTATCACAGGTCCATGATGGTGATAAGAATTAGAAGATTATTGGTGTGTAATTTATAATGATGAAGCATATATAACAAGAAATAAGCAAAATAAATAATCACCGCCCACCTGCCCATCATAAACCACTCACCAACCACTAGATCAGCAGTCCTCACAAACTTTCCAACCATCCATACTCAGCCAAGGACCACTAATCTTTATTTATCTCTCTAATTATTATTATTTTAATTATTTACTCTTTGCGTGATTTCTGATGTGACTCTAAACCCCAACAACCGTGCCCACCTTATCTCTCTCTAGAATAGGAATAGCTAACTCAAAAAAGAATTCAAGGGAACCGGTCAATATCAGTCGAATCTGCAATACTTACGAATAGTTTACTAATTATAATAACATTTACACAAATTTAATTTGAAAACTTATCAAAGTAAAACTAATTCGAACATACCTCCATATATATAGTTAATTATAATAACATGTACACAAATTTAATTTGAAAACTTATCAAAGTAAAACTAATTCGAACATACTCCATATATATAGTGAAGTTGAATAAGAATAATTTTAACGTGAAAAATAAAACCACAAAATTAGTTATAAAAAAATTAATTGATATGAAAGTCAATACATCTTGTAGAAAAGTGATTGAATTCAAAATTTTAAATTTTCACCTAGAGTTCGATGAGGCGATTTTTTTTATTCATTAACTTTCCTAATGGATTCATCAACTTTAATGTAAAATTCTATTTTTGGATTCAATAACTTTCATAACGGATTCATCAACTTTCACAATGAATTTATTAATATTTTTGAATTCGATAACTTTCATAACAGATTCATCAACTTTCATAACAAATTCACTATCAACTTTCACAACAACTTTCATAGTTCTCATATATATATATATAGAGTGGATCGAATGAAAACCATCATTTTTGTTAAAATGCGTAAGGCGTTGAAGATGATGTAAAGCGGTATAAAGTTGTGATAACAAAAAATTTCTAAAATTATTTTGTTGTTCAACAATTTTAGAAAGTTTTAGTTACGCACAACTTTATATCTTGTTTTGTCGATCATTTTCGACGTCTTATCATTGTTCTCAAGCTTCTCAAAAAGATCGTTTCACCTGGATCCAACCCCTATATATATATATCAACGTTTTAGCCAAAACTAAATTAGTAATTTATGGCCTTCAATAATCAATACCAACCTAATCTTAACAAGCTATAAATTCAACCAAAATTTACTCGACCAAGTTCTTCCCATCTCTATAGCCGTCTTATTCAATGTAAATTAAAAAATAAAAATAAAAATCATCTTATTCAACGTAACAGTTAAATCGAATAGGCCAAAACTATTGCTTTTTAAATTTTCGAGGAAAAAACGACAAATTATTAACACAGGTCACTAAATTAATTTCCATTGCTAATCCAACTAGAGCTATACAAATTAATTTCCATTAAGAAACTAAATTTAAAATACAAACTGCATAATCCCTTCGGATTATGCATCGTCGCATAGCGAGAAAGAATTCTCTCTATAATTCCATCGCCCCCTCTCCAGATGTACAACCTACCCGCCAACCAAAAAAAAAACACTCAATTCTCCTCCGAAGATTCGGGACTCGGATACTCATTCAAATCGGGCTTCTGGGCGACCCGGCCCGAGTTTATCGGGCCGGCGGCCTGAAGCGCGTCGACCCCGCGCCGACCTCGGTGGCCTTCTTCCTGATGGCGGCGGCGGAGAGGTCCTGCTGGTGGTCGGTGGCTTCGCCGCCGTACTCGAGACGCACTCGGGGAAGTTGAGGCGGGCGGTGGGGCCGCGGAGGTGGAAGACGGCCGTGTCATAGGCGCGCGCAGCGGCGACGGGGAGGAGTAGAGCCGAGCCAGATTCTGGAGCGCTTGTTGGGCTCCCTGATTTCGGCGACCCATTTTCCCCACTTGCGCATCCGAATCCCGCGGTAGGGCTTCTCCGCCGCGTGCTTTCGCTTGTTGGGGTTCTCGGAGCTCGACGAGGACGTCGACGACGTCGTGCAGCAGACGCCTTCCATTTAATTAGGGTTTGGGGAATTGCGGGAATTTTTTTTTTGGAAGGGGGGGGAGGAACTGAATTAGGTTAGGGTTAGATTGGATGATGAGCGAGAGAAAACATGAGAGTTGATTAAGAACAAAAGGTAGGAAAGCAGGAAACGGTGGGGTTAAGGAGATGGCGTGGTATTTTATATGGAGGTGGAGAAGCAGGGTTCGTGGATTTCTATGTTGGATTTTTTTAGTAATATTATGTTTCGTATGCCTGTTTTATTTCTTATTTTAGTTTTTGTTAATTTACCATGCGTCTTGTCGTTGGTTATAACTTATATACATAAGATTTGTTAAAAAAAATATTCACTAATTGTATTTTCTTTCTTTTGGGGATTTAGAACAAAATCTCGTAATCTCCTATTAATTTAATCAAGAAATATATATTTTAGATACTCGAATTTTAGTATTAATATTGTGTGTGTTTCATCTAATTTGATATTCCTTTCAGTTTAAAATAATTTTTGTTTTCGAATACGGGTGGGTTTTCCCCTAATAAATAAACAAATTGCCTAAGCAAATTAATGGAGATAAAGAAAGAACCAACAAAAGCTTCTTTGCATGATTAGGTTAGATAGATACAATTTATCCAATCTAATCAAGTGTTTACTTTTAAGGATTAATATTTGAGGATATCCCAAAGCACGAGATTATTTTAATCCTTCAAATTATTCTCCATTAATTTTAATCCAACCAATATAGGTAGGATTGAAATAATCCTCCAAATAAAGGAAGAATTATTTATCACAATTTTAATCATTCACTAATCTTTTGTAGTAAACAAATGATTGATAGATAAAAATTATATTATCACATATTTAATCCATAAAATAATCAATCTTTCAAAATGTTAATCATTAAAAAAAATATAAATATATGATACTTCAAAAAGTAAAATCATACTTATTCTGAACTGTATAGGGAATGTTTACTTTTCATTATTAGTATTTTGAATGATTAATTATTTGATGGATTAAATATGTGATAAGATAATTTATATCTATCAATCCTTTTGTTTACTACAAAGGATTAGTGGAGGATTAAAATTAAGACAAATGATTCTCCTTTATTTGGAGGATTATTTCAATCATACCTATATTGGTTGTATTAAAATTAATGAGAACAATTCAAAGGATTAAAATAATCTCGGGCTTTGAGATATCCTCAAATATTAATCCTTAAAATTAACACTTGATTAGGTTTAATTAATTTTATCTATCCAATCTAATCATGCAAAGTAATGAATATTAATTTGGTTGGTTTCTTTTTTCTTCTTTTATGACTCCGAAAGTAGAGAGCACTATAGATTCAAACTATAAATTTCATCCCTATAAAAGAAGGTCGTACTTATTTAACATTGACTTCCACATTTAGAGAGTGTTTGGTTAAGCTTATTTTAAAGAGCTTATAAGATGTTTCAAGAGTTTATAAGATATAATATTTGAAGAGCTTATAAGTTGTCAAAGTATTTGGATGATTGAGCTTATAAGCTAGAAAAAGAATCGTGAGTTAGAGACAGAAAATCATAATTAGAAAGAGAAAATTGACGAGAGGTGAAATTGATAGTTTATATGTAGAAAATAACGAACCATAATAATGTTATTTTGATAAACTCACTATTACTTATAAGTTTATGAAAAAATAAATTGGATTTGAGCTACTTAGTTTTAGGGGGGCTTATAAGTTGTTGAAGCCTATTTTCACAGCTTATAAGCTGTTTATGAGCTTATTTTACCAAACACTTTGCATGAGCTTATAAGCTCCTAAATAACTTATAAGCTATTTTGAATAGCTTATAACCTTAGCCAAACACCCTTTTAGTTCCATCGATTATTATAATTGTAATTTAGTTTTACCGACTATTATGATTATAATTTTTGTAATCACAATTTACGTAAAAATGGAAAATGAATCACGATTTATACTGCAATTCCCGAGGAAGGGGAAATACTACTTATTCTAACATTTCATTTGAATTACTACCTCCTTAGATCATATTATTTCCTTGATTTTGGTGGTATGAATTTTAATATACTATGACGAATGTGAAAGTGAATGAAGATAATAAATGAATAAATTAATTGATAGTATACTTAAAAAGTGAGTCATGGGATAATAAATGAATATATTAATGGATAGTGAGTGTAACAAGATGGATCATGAATGATTTTTTTGTAAATAAATTGATATGTTTAAGGTAAAAATATGAAGTTGATGTTTCCAAAAAGTAAAATGAATATTTTTTGTGGCGCACAAAACGAAATTAAATGAACGTATTTAATGAAAGGAGCGGTATGTTCCCGGCTTCGATATATTGCATTCAAGCATTCAATATAGTAGTAGATAGAATAGTTAATCGATATGTCCGGAATATATTTGTACTACTAATAATATTGGTTGAGAATAAATTTAATCTATCAATTAGTTATATATTCTGGAACGAGATTCAGAATAATATATTTATATATTCTTGAATATTAGTACTTTTTCTGGTGTGGTAGTCAATAAATGCAATAAGATATATTTCGAAAATACAATTAAATGGAATTAATGTAATATGTTTTGAAAAATTCAATTTTAAGTATATATCATGAACATGTGTATGTTAAATGTTTGACCAGAGAATTCCATAAATTCTAAGCTTTTTTATTATGAGAATGAGAAGAGGATAATTTCAAACAAATTATGGTGAATCAAAATTGTGCATGTGTGAAATTAAATCGTCCAATTGAGGGAATTGAAGGAGGGTAGGCGGCGCGCATGATGGTGGCTGAACTAGATGCTGCTGCCGCCGCCGCCACCATTTATTTGATTATCAATTTTTTTAGGCCGATATCTTCGCATCTCGCCCCTTCTTCAATTTTATTTCTTTGTTTTTTTTTTCCTATTTACATATTTCGTTTATTATTGTTTTAGAATTTTTTACTGACACATGGTTGTATAAAAATTCCACTATAATTAGGGCAAGGCATTTTTTTATTTTAAAAATTAATTTAATTTTACGGATGTGTTTTGGCGTTGAGTTGAGACAACTATGATGATCAGGGCCGTCCCTGAGGGCGGACGAACATGGGCGATCGCCCAGGGCCCATCATTTTAGGGGATCCAAAATTTTATATATCATCTTATATTAATATAAATATAAACTTTTGGGGGCCCAAATTTTGTAAAAAAAATAATTCTTTTATAAATGATATATTATGCATCTTTTTAGATATATTCAATTGTATCTCCATAGTGAAAAAATGACACATTTTTGTTGTTTCGCCCATGACCCATTATTTGTCAAGACCGGCCCTGATGATGATGTACATTTGATTATACATAATATTAGTAAATAATAGATAATATATGTTGAAAATCGCGTGCATATATATATAATATTATATATGTGGTCGAGTTTCGTGAAGCTACTTTGACCAAGATTTTGAGTGACGAACGCTTAATTTTGTGAAATTAAACGCATAGGATCGATCTACGCCCGAGTAGATGATCGTGGTGTATTCACATTCTCAAACCGATTTCGGTGAGTGAGAAATAATGGATCAAAGTTGGTCACTTAAACATGAAGTTATGTGATTAATGGGATAAGCATGGATTAATTAATCCTTATCCCACATTGATTAATGTACCTTCATTAATGTCTCATATAAGTGGGTCATTGAACACTTAGTATAATTATGTGCACATGTGACGGGTGGAAAGCCCACGCCACAGACATCGTGCCGCCGCCGCCGCCGCCGCCGCCCGGCCCAGCCGGCCTTGCGCCCGGCCCGGCGCCCGCGCCCGCGCCGCGCCCCGCCCGCCGAGAGCCCGGCCCGCTCGGCCCGGCCCGGCCTCGGCTCGGCCCGCCCGGTTCGTGGTCCGTGGTCCGTGGATCGTGGATCGTGGATCTGGATCTTCGCAATTGGTCTTTGGGTGGTCTTTGGGCATTCTTTGGGCTGCTCGTGGGCCCGGTTCCGTGGCCCATCGTCCTTATATTTTGGATCAACGCTGATCGAGCCCAGATGAAGTTGGTCCGGTGCCCAATTCGTGTAGCCCATCCGTTGGGCTGTTGTGCGATGGAGTTGGTCCGAGGCCCAACTCGTGTGGCCCATCCGCTGGGCTCGCTTGCACCGAAGAGACGCCCCGACACGTCCAATGAACTCGACGCACGTTGTCAGTTAATTCGTCAGAACCGTCGGTAACGCCCGACATGATGGCTCTGCGGAAAACGTGCCCACGTTGTCTCCAAAACCGCCACAGACTCAATGGGGACATAACTCCGTAACACCCGACATCAATGCGGTGTTGACTCAAAGATGCTTCCCATGAGGGGACGACGCCTATAAATAGGACATGTCTCCCAAAGATAAGCTACCTCGCAAAAGCATTCCTCGCATACTTTAGAGCACTCGCATACATACTTTCTGTCTAAGCTCATCCCGCCTCCGTCGGTTCACGGAGCTCGCTGGTCTCATGGTGCCACTCACTGACGACGCTGTTTCATCTTTGGGGACGATACGCGATCCGAGAGCACTACCGGGCGTATCTCGCCTTATGGAAAGAGGCCTCGACTCGGCATCTGTTTACGGTTTGTTTTCCAGTTTCGATTGATTTTCTTGTTTTAATTCATTGTTAGTTTTGATCTTCTATTTTTCGCTTTTAAGTTGTAATACGCCCGCAAGTTCGTACTAGTTCGTACACCTTTTCCAACAATCGCAAGACGAGATATCACTTGCCAAGGAGTTCGACTTCTAAATCGACTTAAAACTTTCAAATTAAATACCTTTGCGTGGAGATGTCTTCTCTGCCTCGCCACCGACTACGCCTCGCCGCTGCTTTGCCGCCGCCGCTCGCTTCGCTGCCGCTGCCTCTCTGCCGCCAATGATCGCACAATGGCTTCGGTCATGTTTGGTTCGATGCCTTCGGTCAACCATGGGACCCTTTGGGTCGATCGTTGGTTCCACTTTTAGTGGTTCAACAATTGGTTCCACTTTTAGTGGTTCATTCGTTCGACGATCGCACTTTTCGCTGGTCGATCGCTGGATCCATGGGATCTAACACCGTGGATCCGGCCATGGATCGATCTCGCCGCCTATTCATACCGCAGTGATGATGCCCGCCGAGCAGCCCAAGTTTGGAGGATCCGACTTCAAGAGATGGCAAGCAAAGATGCCGTTCTCACTCACGATGTTGGGCCGCCAACTTCTTGGTAGAAGATGAGCCCGCCGTTCAGGGTCAAGTGACTGACTTTCACGTCCGAGCAAAGATATGACAATCAAGACTTGGCGACTACCTTTGTAAAAATTTTATACTGGTAGTTTAGAAGATAGCTTGTATAGTGTTTATGTTGTTGTAACGACATCCAAAAGTATGTGGGATGCGTTAGAAAAGAAGCACCGTAGTGATGATGCAGTAAAGAAGTTCATTGTAGCCAAATATTTGGACTACAAGATGGTCGATTCCCGACCGATCATGGACCAAGTGCAAGAGTTTCAACTCATTGTGCACGAGGTTCAAGTCAAGGCACTTCGCTTCGGACGGCTTTGTCGTCGCTCATGATGATTGAGAAGTTACCGGGGTGGAGAGACTTCAAGGTCTACCTTAAGCACAAGCGAAAGGATATGACACTTGAAGACTTGATCGTCGGGCTAGCATCGAGTCCGACGTGAAGAAGCTAGAACTAAAGGGAAAGGCTTGATCGATGTTAGAGCCAACCTGTTGGAGAGGCGGTCCTCCAACAAACGTGTTCGCCCCAATGTCAAAGATAAAGGCAAAGGAAGGTGGTTTCGTAAGTTTCGACGGGATCATTACAATTGTGGCAAGCATGGCCACACGAGTAGAGACCGCCACGACTAAGAAGAAGTTAAGCAAGTTACCAACGTTGTCGAGAAGGACTTGACAAATGGGACAAGGATGACTTGGCTCTTTGTGGTGACCGAAGAAGTCAACCACGCCGAGAATCAAGGTGGATGGTTCATCGACATCGGCGCAATCGCGCACGTATGCGCCGAAAAGATGCGTTTCTCCACCTACAAGCCTCGTTGAGGGGAAGCTCAACATGGGGAACCAAGCTTCGTCCGAGGTTGCCGGAGTTGGTGATGTGGTGCTCAAGATGTCGTCCGCATTGAGATCACCTGAAGGATGTCTTTGCATGTCCCGACATTCGCAAGAATTTAGTGTCGGGCTCTATTCTAGTTAATAAGGGTTTTAGACTAGTTTTGAGTCGGACAAGTTTGTCTTGACTAAGTTTGGAAAGTTCCTTGGTAGGGGTTATCTCACGGGGTCTTTTCAAATTGATTGTAATAATTTGTGCTACGTGTACCCAAGATTGCTATGAATAAAATGCATCTACTTCCTCTTACTGACCGAGTGCTCGATTTATGGCATTGTAGATTAGGACATGTTAATCTAAATGCAATAAAAGATTAGTAAATTTAGATTTACTAAAGTTAAATGAAGTTAATACACAAACGAAATGTGAGGTTTGTGTGGAAGCCAAATGGCTAAATTACCGCTTCATTCGGTAGAGCAGAGCACTAAGCCTCTAGAACTTATTCACACCGATGTGTGTGATTTAAAGTTTGTACAAACTAGAGGTGGTAAAAGTACTTCATCACGCTTATTGATGGTCAGACAAGATATTGTTATCTTTACCTTCTAAGAAGTAAAGACGGTGCTATTGAAGCTTTTAAAACTTCAAGAACGAAGCCGAGAATCAATTGTTGTCGAATTAAGAATGTTCGAAGTGATAGGGGAGAATATGTAGCTCCGCTTGAGGCATTATGCAACGAAAGTGGTATAATACATCAAACGACGACTCCTTATTCACCTCGCCTAATAAGCGCTCTTCGAACGTAAAAATCGAACACTTAAGGAGATGATGAATGCTTTGTTGATTAGTTCAGGTTACCCCGTAACTTGTGGGGGAAGTCTTTTGACACCAACTACATCTTGAACAAGATTCCACTCAAAGGTAAGGATGTCACCTCACTACGAGTTGTGGAAAGGAAGAAAGCCATCGTACAAATATCTCAAAGTGTGGGGTGTTTGGCGAAGGTTGAGGTGCTCTTCCTAAACAAGTTACAATTGGACCTAAAGCGATCGATTGTATCTTTATTGGGTATGCAGCGAACAGCAGGCACTATCGTTTCGATCCACGTGTCGAGGCACCGATATGATTGTGGGGACGACGATTTTGAATCAAGGAATGCTATATTCTTTGAAAGTGTTTATCCTCAGAAGACAAGGATAAAATGAAGCCGTTCTAGCAATAGAGCTGATGGTGAAGCTTCGAGTTCTAAACCTTTGGAGAAAGAACCGATATCGCATAAGCGATCGAGGTCCGATCCGGAGGGTCGAACCGAGACGTGGCGAGAGAGTCGAACGCCAAAGAATTTTGGTCCCGACTATATTGCGCTCATGTCGACGAAGAACCAACTCGATCAAAGTAGCCTATGCTCGGTCGGACGGGATGCTCTCGCGAGAGGTCATTCAAAGCGAATTGATTCCATTCGCAAAACCACACTTGGGTGTTGGTTGATTTGCCGAAGGTTGTAAGCCTTAGGATGCAAATGGATCCTTAAAAGAAAGTACAAAGCGGATGGATCAATTGAAAGTATAAGGCCCGTTTGGTTGTCAAAGGGTTTAAACAAAGAGAGGATACGATTTCTTCGATACCTATTCACCGTGACGAGGATTACGCCTATTAGGGTGCTTCGCAATTCTTTGCTTTGCACAATCTTGAGATTCATCAAATGGACGTTAAGGCGCATTTTTGAATGGTGACCTCGAGGATGAGGTATATATAGAGCAACCGAAGGGTTTGTAGTACCGTCAAGAGGGTAAGGTATGCAAACTCGTGAAGTCTCTATATGGTTTGAAACAAGCGCAGAATGGCACTGAAATTTGACAATGTAATGTTGGCAAATGGTTTCAAAATCAACGAGTGTGACAAATGTGTCTACGTTAAGAACACCGATAATGGTTATGTTATAGTGTGTCTCGTATGTAGATGACATGTTGATCACGGGTAGCAATACTCAAGTCATTAATGACACAAAGCGCATGTTAAATAGAAATTTTGACATGAAGGACATGGGTTTAGCTGATGTGATTCTTCGAATCAAGATTCTAAGAAGATCGACGGAATTGTCTTGACACAATCTCACCACGCTGAGAAAGTGCTTAAGAAAATCAAGCGCGTTTGATAGTTTGCCTGCTAAGACCCCATTAGAGCTCAATGTTCACTGAGTAAGAACAGGGGTGAACCGTTGGGCAAGAAGACTATGCTAAGGTCATCGGTGTTTGATGTATCTTACAAATTGCACCGACCCGACATAGCTTGCGCAGTGAACAAATTGAGTCGTTACGCCAGCAATCCAAGCAAGGAGCATCGAAGGCTTTAGTGAGAGTTTTGAGGTACTTCAAGTATACTCAAAATCATGGGCTGCATTTCACGAGATATCCCCGGTGCTTGAAAGGCATTGTGATGCCAATTGGATATCCGACACGAAAGATTCACTTTCTACAAGTGGGCACGTGTTCACGATCGTGAGGTGCTGTTTCTTGGAGATCCACGAAACAGACGTGTATAGCCCGATCCACCATGGAATCGTAATTCATAGCTTTAGATAAAGGCGGTGAGGAAGCGAGTGGCTCGTAATTTTTGGAAGATATTCCATGTTGGTCTAAACCCGCGCCACCGGTGATGATTCACCGTGATAGCCAAGCGCCTATTGGAAGGGCTAAAAGTGGTTTGTATAATGGTAAGTCTCGACATATACGTCTACGACATAATACCGTGAGGCATTTGATCTCAAGTGGGGTTATATCAATTGACTATGTCAAGTCAATAGATAATCGCGGATCCGTTAACCAAAGGGTCAACAGGGATCAAATGATCAAGTTGCTAGAGGAATGGGACTAAAATCCACATCTTAAGAACAATCATAGTGGTAACCCAACCATGATGATTGGAGATCCCAAGAACTTGGTTCAATGGGAGAACTAAGCTATATGAGTTCGTGTATAAACACTCGAGTTAGTGCATTCCCTAGAAAGCAAACGAGTGTCAAAAACTCGCTTAGTGGTGAGGTTGAGTCGTTGACTCTTAATGATTCCTAAGATACCCGAGGAGGTTGAGTATGGCAAGATACTCGGTAAAGAATCACCTATGTAAGTGCGAAGTGGGGCCGCTTCAAACAAAACACTTATGAATCCAAAGTGGATGTCCATGGCCAAATGGAATCAAACGTGAGAACGGATGAGGTTGAGGTGTTAAAGTGTTAATACCATTGTTTCGGTGCATGTTGTGGGGAATAGTTCGGCATCGTGTCCACTAATCCGCTTTGTGTACTCGATGGTACTAACTATGGAAGGTTCAAGGCCATAAACCACCGTCCAAATATTTTAACATCTCGAGGATCGCGTATTCGCATCATGCATATGGCTATTTCCACTCATGTGGGGGATTGTTGAAAATCGCGTGCATATATATATAATATTATATATGTGGTCAAGTTTCGAAGCTACTTTGACCAAGATTTTGAGTGACGAACGCTTAATTTTGTGAAATTAAACGGCATAGGATCGATCTACGCCCGAGTAGATGATCGTGGTGTATTCACATTCTCAAATCCGATTTCGGTGAGTGAGAAATAATGGATCAAAGTTGGTCACTTAAACATGGAGTTATGTGATTAATGGGATAAGCATGGATTAATTAATCCTTATCCCACATTGATTAATGTACCTTCATTAATTGTCTATATAAGTGGGTCATTGAACACTTAGTATAATTATGTGCACAAGTGACGGGTGGAAAGCCCCTGCCGCCAGACACGCCGCCGCCGCCGCCGCCCGCCCGCCCGCCGGTGCCCCGCCGCCGCCCGCGCCCGCCCCGCGCCAGGCTGCGTTCGCCCGGCCTGCTCCGCCCGGCCCGGTTCGGTTCGGTGCGTGGTCCGTGGTCCGTGGTCCGTGGATCGTGGATCGTGGATCTTGGATCTTGGATCTTGGATCTTCGCATTGGTCTTTGGGTGGTCTTTGGGCCGTTCTTTGGGCCCTGTTAGTGGGCTTGCTTCGTGGGCCCGGTTCCGCGGCCCATTGTCCTTATATTTTGGATCAACGTTTGATCGAGCCCAAAGATGAAGTTGGTCCGGGCCCAGTCGTGTAGCCCAACCGTTGGGCTCGTCAGTGCGATGGAGTTGGTCCGGTGCCCAACTCGTGTGGCCCAATCCGCTGGGCTCGCTGTGCACTGAAGAGACGCCCGATACGTCCACGAACACGACGCACGCGTTGTCCGTATTCGTCAGAACCGTCTTAACGCCCGACATGATGGCTCAAGGAAGCGTGCCACGTTGTCTCCGTAAACCGCCACAGACTCGATAGGGGACATAACTCCGTAACACCCGACATCAATGCGGTGTTGACTCCAAAGATGCTTTCTACGAGGGGACGACGCCTATAAATAGGACATGTCTCTCAAAGATAAGCTACCTCGCAAAAGCATTCTCGCATACTTTAGAGCACTCTCTGCATACATACTTTCGTCGAGCAAGCTCGCCCTCGCCTCCGCCCGGTTCACGGAGCTCGTTGGTCTGCGGTCTTGCCACCTACGAGACGCTGCCGCTTCATCTTTGGGGACGATACGCCGATCCGAGAGCACTACCGGGCGTATCTCGCCTTCTTGGAAAGAGGCCTCCTCGACTCGGCATCTGCTTACGGTTTTGTTTTCCAGTTCGATTGTATTTTCTTGTTTTAATTCATTGTTAGTTTTGATCTTCTATTTTTCTGCTTTAAGTTGTAATACGCCGCAAGTTACGTACTAGTTACGTACACCTTTTCCAACAATATAATCCGTTATTTGAAATAAAACAGAAATTACTTAATTTGTTCGAACAAATTTTTCTGATTTGATTAGAAGCTAGCTGACCTGGAGTAGAAAAATTATTTGATCGCCAAGAATATAATGTAACTTGATTTGTATCCGACATGTTACATCCCCATTTCCGGCAGTCCCCACTCCCCCTCCCTCTCTCTCACACGCACAAACACAAAGAAAACTGAACTATGAATGATATTGTTCTCGTTATTAACCATAATTAACTACATTCCTTTAAAAAATGTGTTAATGCCTTAAATCATCCTCTTTTATGGATATGTATAAATTTAAATAATATGTGCATATAATGTGGTTATTTTGGTCATTTCCCTTTAATTTCGAATCTACAATTATTAATTCCTTTAATTGAATTTGTAATATACATATTTAATCTCTCGCATTAATTAAGAATTTATTACTTATTTTTCAGAAAAAGATATATGCATTATATATACACGATTTCAAAACCCTTAATTTTTGGGAAATTGTATAATATAGGATTTGTTTTCGATAATTTAGGAATATATATTTTTCGTTAACGTACTGGTATACGGGGGGAGAGGAATACATTATGAATATTTAAACTTTTTTGTTTTCACAAGATTGATTGTAGTGGTGCATTTGGTCAGATGGCCAGTAAGTTCGATACTCAAGATTGTCGATATTATTTGGTCAATTCAGATAAGGAGAGTCTTGTAATGAGTGATATTAGTTAGCAAACCTACTAACTGCTGAGGCAGCTGGTCAGTTGGACTGATAACTGATGTACGTGTGAAATATGATGGTTATTGTATTTACCTTACTGAAAACTTAAAATGGCTTAAAACACTTAGTCAAATATTATTTAGTCAGTTTTCAGTTTATTTCGCCAGTATCAAACTGATACTGATAGAGTGCTTTAAAACAATGTCGTGCTGCTTGTGTGCTATTAATGATAGTTCACTAATATGCAACGTAAAATACTATACTGAATGTAAAGAACTGAAAGTAAATAGCACTTTGAGTTTTACGTGGTTTGGAGAGATCAGCTCCTACGTCCACGGACTGATTACATAGTCAATCCACTAACATTGAATTCGGTCTTGTTTACAGGTACTAGAGTAAGCCTAGATACAAAGTTAGCCTTATTGTATTCCGTCGAACTTGGCGTTCCTCCTATGCTTGCGTGTGCTAGGAAACATCTGACTGCTTACAGGTGCAGTAAACCTAATTATCTTACTTTCAGGTGCAAGATAACCAAACTTTCAGCAACTGACACTTCGTTGTCTACTTACTTAAATTTCTATTCAAACATGTGTGTTTTTGTAGGGGTTTTCAAGCGAAAATATGAGATGTCACTGGCGACAAACTCGGTGAGTCTAAAGCTTAAGATGTATAAATAGTAGTATCCTAGACTTAAGGAAGTGTATACTGAAACCTTGAACTGATAATTATATTTGAGCTCTGAAGATTTACTGATAGCACTGTGAACATCCTTCTTCGAAATCACTGTTTGATAGTTCTTGAGCTTTGAGCTTTGAGCTTTGAATGCTTTTGACAATAAGAATGTGCAGCAATTCGGTAACCTTCAAATGTTGGATCTGTACGTATTTATGGAGAAGACAATTAATAGAGCCGTTGGATGGAACACCAATCACATCATTCTAATTGTCATTTGAATTCCTCACGTTTGAATCCTCGTACGTCTCTATTAAGGTATGCACCATCATACACTATAGCTCTGCAACTCTGAAAAGGTCTTCTGCGGATATGATACAACATGTTGCAAGTCAAACACTCAAGTCTTAAATGTCTCCATGTTTTTCCAGTTGAGTTGACATTGTGTTTGTCAGTACGTTGACTTCAAGTTGGGCCAATCGAGGATGCTCCGTCTTTTTTCCGCATCTTTGAACTCTCGTCTTTTATCAGTTGAGAACCTGAGTCAGTTTGATGTTTCAACTTGATGTAGAAATAGTCAGTTTTGACTTTTCATTATTCAGCTTTGACTTGGCTTCACTAACTTTGATTACTTGTCACCATCTTTAACTATATATCAACATCTTTGACTTCTAGTCGCCAACTCTGACGTCTGGTAGTTAGCATTGACTTCCCAGCATGGGCAGTCAGCTGCTGGTATGACACTTAATCATATCCTGACTCATTTGCTTCCAAAAACGTCGAGTATTCAGTCTACGATCTTCACTCTTCGACTTTACTCCAATAGTTCTGTTCATCAGCATCGGTATACTTCAGTCTTCAGACGTTAGTTGGCATGACTTCAGTCTTCAGTACGTGATCTTTTAGTTGAGCTCTATCAGTTGTGCTGGTACTGATACTCCATCAGTATGGTTGGCTTCAGTATTGCTTGAACTCATTCAGTCTTGAGCCTGTCCAAGTTGGTAGTTCTTCTATTGAACCCTATAACAAAAACGTCTAACTCCGAAACAAGTGAGCAACATTAATTACATCAACATGGCAATCATCAGATGTTTTGGGATATAATCAAAACACACAGTTAAGATATAATTATTCCTAATAGATATATACACAATTAATTTTTTCGATTCATTTAATTAGAATAATTAATTTTATGAATTAATACATGGTCGAATGATATATTTTTCAGTAAATTAATTTTAGTAAAATTTTGGGATTTACTTAGAATAACTAATTTTTAGAGTGTGGATGAATTGAAATAATGCAATATAAAACAAAACAAACACAAGTTAATTTGTTCTCTTTAGTATATGTAAAAAAGGAAACAAATACAATATGAATAAATCATGTATAAAATTGTTTGATTGATAGAATATAGTAATGAAATAAGATATTTTAAATTCGTATTGTTAAAAAAATTAAAAATTTGAATACACGTCGGTATAAAATTATTTGGTTTCTTTTTGCCACTGTTGGACAATGTGGCAAAAGACTTGGTTTTCATATGGTAGGTCTAATGTTCAATCCTTATAGGAACCACCAACCAAATCCTTTTTTTTTTGAAACTTGTTTTGTGTCTATCTTCAATCGAATTTGTTTTTAACCCTATATACAATTCGAAAATTTATGAAGTTTATTTTTCCCATTGTATTAAATTTGAAATTTTTTTCCCATTCTATTAATATACTTCAACAAAACGAAGAAAACAAGTTGATTTTACAAAGTTTGTCTACTATCTTATAACTAATTTATGTGAAAAATTTATAGCAATTGTGTATATGTACTTTTATTTGCGTCTATATACTTTTATTTTCTCATTCCATACTTGTGTTCATTTTTTTATTTGGTGATTTTCTTCTTGTTTTTAAACTTTCTTATCTTAACTAACGTTAGCATAGATTAAGAAGTGGTATTTAATGGTCGATAAATTTGTTTTGCCCAAACGTACATGAATTCGAGTTGTTGGGAGAATTCCTAAATTGTTGGGAATTAATCTATCTTAATTGTGTATTACGATTAGATCCCAAAATCTCGATGATTGTCTTGTCGATGTAACTAATGTTCTTGATTTGTTACGGAATTAGGTGTTTAGAATCAACGATCTTGAAGCCACCATTCTAATAGGAATATCAATACGGTGCATCGATAGAACCGATGAAGGATCACGTATTGAAGACGGAGGCGAAGGAAGGCCAGGCAAGTATGAAGTCCAAGCATTGCGATCGATGGTTAGTTGCTGATGAGTAAAGTTGAAGACTGAAACTGACGTCGGAAGACTGAAGATCGGAGACTGAAGACTCAGTGTCGTTGAAGAGATGAATGAGTCTGAATATGACTAAGTGTCATATTAGGCAACTTGACTTTTCCCGCGAAGTCAATGCTAGCGTCCTGGAGTTAAAGTTGTTTATCAGGTGTCAAAGTTGGCGTCCTAGAGTCAAAGTTGCCTATAGATAGTCAAAGCTGGTGACAAGTAGTCAATGTTGGCTATATCAAGTCAAAGATGATGGTGAAAGGTCAAATCTGACTATATATCTACGTCTAGCTGAAAGCATCATACTGACTCAAGTTTCTGAAACTGACAAAAGACGGGAGCCCAACCTGTTGATAAAAGACGGAGAAGTCTCAACTGGCCCAACCTGAAGTCAATGCTGATAAAACACGGAGTCAACTAAACTGGAGCAACACAGAAGAAATTAAGCCGTAAATGTTGACTAGCCACGTGTCTTAGCGTATCTACAAAAGATCCTGACATGTCAGAAGATATTTTCAGAGTTGCAGAGCTATATTGTACGACGATGTAGACGTCTGACAGCGCATACTAGGATTCTAAACTAAGACCAATCAAAATAAACTTGCAAGATCAGATTGTTACCGAAGGTGACGTGATTGAGATCGACGTTGCACAACGGATGGCTTCTGCTGCAACATAGTGGCCAAGAAGACAGTTGAGTTGGGTCGCGAAACAAAGTGAACTGAGTTAAGAGAGGAGCGGATCTGGGAGGCGTGAGTCAGGAGGCAACTGTCGTTGCGCTGTCACAAGGGATGGATATCTTTCTTTCTAGGGTTTGAGATTTTTGAAGTTAGAAGTAAAAAAGACTAAAGAGTGAAAGATGAATATGATACAATTGATATTTTATTTAATATATTATATAATATGAAAATATATATATTATAATTTTGAATCGATATGTACATAAATTCTAATCAATATCGGTAATACCGACAATTACCAAAATACTGGTATATACTGAAATATCGGTAAATACTAAAAGTATAGATATTTGTCGGTATACCACGATATCATTAAAATTGATACCGTTATCATACCGAAATCTTCAATATAGTATGATATCTTAACAAAAATTATATTATACTGATGATTTTGATATTTTCGGTATTTTTTTCCCACCCCTACTCATGCTGAATAAATTGAGTTCAATTGTAGAAATTGTGACAACTAATATAGGACGAATATCATTTCTAAATTTCTGCAACATATATATATGTCTAATTTATTCCAAATAAAAACTTTAAAGTATTCCGAATACTACAAAATGAAACGCATCAAATAGATAATTAGGATTTTAAGGAGTGATAAATAGTCACGCATCAACTATAGATATTAATATGATTAATATGTTTTGTTAGTAAACTCATAAGTTTAATCACTATTTGCATTTATACATGAAATTTTTTAACCAATTCTAATAGATCTGGGTTAAAGATTTGTAACAAATATTATATTTTTCAAATGAATTGAAGGTGGCCGAATCGATGAGAATATTAAATTGTATGTTTGAATATGTTTGAGGAAAAATATGATCGATAACAGTTTCTGTATTGATATTCTGTATTGATATTATGAATAATCAAAGACAAAGTATATAAAGAATACAGGATTTGTAAAAAAGGAAATAACTAATTAAGGATAGGATCTTGTGTGCAGAATTCCTGGAGATGAATCGTGCTATTCTTGGCGTGTATCAATCTATCTTTGGAAGACAGTGAAGCGGATTGCTAACACTCCCCCTCAAGTTGAGTAGTGGGATCCCCAATATTCAACTTGTCCAATATATCCGCCAAACTTCTCGAACTTACGGCTTTGGTTAATATATCTGCCATTTGATCTTCAGAACGAACAAAGGGTAGTTCGATGACTCCGGTTTCTATCTTTTCCTTGATAAAGTGCCGGTCAATCTCAACATGTTTCGTTCGGTCATGTTGGACTGGATTCTCGGATATGCTGATGGCAGCTTTGTTATCGCAAAATAACTTGATGGTTTGATCTGGAGGAAAGCCAATTTCGGTTAGCAGTTTGCTTAACCATAAAATCTCCATTATTCCACTTTTGATTCCTCTGAATTCTGCCTCGGCACTGGAAAGTGCTACGACCTTTGTTTCTTGCTTCTCCAAGTTATTAGGCTATCTCCAATAAAGGTGAAGTATCCTGCGGTTGACCTTCTGTCTGTCTATTGGATTGCCTGCCCAGTCTGCATCCGTGTAACCATGTATTCTCAAATGTTTGCTCTTGTCGAAAAATATTCCATATCCGAAAGTCCCCTTGAGATACCTTACGATTCTGAGTGCAGCTTCCATGTGATCAGCTTGCGGTTTATGCATGAATTGGCTAACGACTCCAACTGCATAAGCAATATCCGGTCTTGTATGGGAAAGGTAGTTGAGTTTTCCTACCAAGCGTTGATATCTCCCACGGTCGGCTGCTTCGGCACCTTCAACTATCTGCAGTTTATGATTCACAGCAATAGGAGTGTCTGCAGGCTTACATTCCAGCATTCCTGCTTCGGTGAGAAGATCCAGGGTGTACTTCTTTTGACATATGAAAATTCCTCTGCCTGATCTAAGCACTTCGATACTAAGAAAGTATTTAAGGGCACCGAGATCTTTCATTTCGAACTCAAGGAATAGTTGCTTCCTCAAGTTTTCTATTTCTTTTGTGTCACTTCCTGTAATGATCATATCATCGACGTATATGATTAGGCAGGTAATGAGTTCCCCACGTTTCTTCAAGAACAGAGTATGATCAGAATTACTTTGCTTGAATCCATAGCTCCTCATAGCGTTGGTGAATCTTCCAAACCAGGCCCTTGATGATTGCTTGAGACCATATAAAGTCTTCTTTAGTTTGCATACTTTCCCGCTACCAATTTCAAAACCAGGTGGCGCTTCCATGTATACCTCTTCTTCCTCTTTTAATTCTCCGTGTAGGAAAGCATTGGTAACATCAAATTGATGAAGAGGCCATTCCTGGTTTGCAGCAATAGACATCAAGGCTCTTACTGTACTCATTTTTGCTACTGGAGAAAAGTCTCTGAGTAGTCCACCCGTAGGTCTGGGTATATCCATTCGCAACCAGTCTAGCTTTGTACCTTTCGATAGACCCATCTGGTTTTCTCTTAATGGTGAAAACCCATCTGCATCCAACCGGTGTCTTTCCTCGTGGTCGATCACACACTTCCCATGTATTGTTTGAATCAAGGCATCCGGTTTTTCTTCATCGCCCACCCATCGTTCGACTTGAGAGCTTCTTCACTGTCTTTGGCAAGTCTTCTTCGTAAAGAGCAACCTGAAAGGCTCTTGCGAGATTGCTAAGATTATCGTTAGTAACATTTCCGATCGGGTACCTGGATGGCCTGACGATTTTTTCGGGAGAGTATCTTCTTGGGGGAATTCCTCTGGTGCTCCTTGGAGGCAGAACATACTGATCTGTACCTGGACTTTGATCACGTTCACTGTGAGAGTTGTCCATTGATTCAATAGGAACCTGTGTTTCAGAAACTTCCTCCCGAGAGATGTGAGGTTCGTCTGTTGATCCAATATCAATATCTTCAGGATCTCTTATTTCGGATACCGGACTGGGAAGGTGATTATCCGTTTCACTGAGTTCTTCAGATTGTGAGATCGTTTCAGGAACTGTCTCAGCGGCACCATTAACTGGCTCTGTTGGAACCACCTCTACTGAATGACTCAAATTTGGCAACCAACTTAGTGGGTCAGACTGAATATCCCCCCCTTGACTACTAAGGTGGTGATGGTAGAAATATTCGGTTTCGAGGAAATTGCAGTTCATGGTGGTGAACATGCGACGGGTTTTAGGATCATAACAACGGTAGCCTTTTTTGTTGATTCCATATCCGACAAAAACACATTTAACTGCACAGGGGTCCAGTTTTGTGCGCTCATGTTTTGGTATATGGACAAAAACAGAACAACCGAAGACACGGGGTTTTAAGGTGAGAGGTAGAGGTATTTGGGCAATATCGGAAAGAACTTGCATAGGAGTTTTAAGTTTAAGGATTTTTGTGGGAAGTCTGTTTATTAGGTAAACGGCAGTAGCTCTGACCTCGAGGCGAAATTTGGAAGGTACACGAGATTGATAATGATTGCTCGTGTAATTTCAAAATGATACTGTTTTTTCTTTCGGCTACTCCGTTTTGTTCGGTGTGTGAGAGCAATGTGGTTTGATGGACTAATCCGTTATCGTGGAAGAATTTTGCCATAGATGAATTAACAAATTTCCCGTTATCGGATCGCGAATTTGAATGTTGGTTTTGAATCGTTGTTGAATCATTTTATAAAAAGGAAAAATTTGGAGTAAACTTGATTTGTGGTTCAAGAAATAAACCCAAGTCATATGAGTGTGATCATCTATAAATAACAGAAAATATTTAAAATTTTGACCCCAACGACAGTGCGGGTCCCCAAATATCAGAGTGAATTAAAGAAAACATAGAGTTCACACGAGTGTTATTAGGTTTAAAGGTTTGTCTATGACTTTTGGCTAAAACACATGTTTCACAATGTAGATCCGAAGAAACTAATTTAGGAAAGCGAAGTTTAAGGTAACCTATGGATGGATGTCCAAGTCGGCGATGCGAGCAGCAAGTATTAGTAGTTAGGTGAGCAGCATCACGGTGCCTTTTGAACAATTTCATCCACGTAATACAATCCATTTCGTTCGATGCCACGCCCAATAATCTCCCGTCGGATATCCTGTAAAATGCGAAGGTAGGATGCGTTAAGACGATGCAGTTAAGTTCCTTCGTGACATGACTAATAGATAAAAGTTTATGGGATAACGCCGGCACATATAGACAATTAGAAACTCTAAGTGTTTGAGAAATTTCTATCATTCCGGCCCCATCAACTGGAGTAATTTCTCCATTAGCTGTCTGAACATGAGTTTTTTGTGGCTTTGTAAGCGTCAAAAAATCTGACGAATCGTACGTCATTGTGTCAGTGGCACCGCAATCAAATATCCATTCAGCACTTTTATTTTCCATGTGGCTGACATTTTTTAAAACATTAACTTGGGATATTAAGTGAGGAGATTTGGGCGACCCAGAATAAAAAATGGATGGGTCGGGTATAAGACCCGACCCGTTACCTTCATGGGCTAGGGGTGCCTTTGTCTTTTCTCCTCCTTCTTCTCTTATTTTTGCTGCAACCCTAGCCGTCCCCCATTTCCTCTCCCCTTCAGCCGCGGCGTCTTCCTCTGAAATTGTGGCGTCGCCTCGTGATCCGGTGGCACCAGTTCCCGGCGCCGCCATCGCGACGGTAGCCTTTCCCCGAGTGTTCCTTGGCGCCTTGTGGTTGTCGTCCCACCATTCTGGGTAACCCACCAATTGAAAACACATATCTTTCGTGTGTTTTGTCATTCCGCAGTGTGAGCACTTAAGATTGCTCTTATCGATCTTATCCCGGGATGATGAGCCGCTAATTTTGGTCGGGCCTGATCGGTTGGGCGGCCGAAACCCTCTCGCCGCCATACCTGCTGCTTCGTTGCTCTGGGTCGCGAGACCACTCCCGATTTCTCGATCTGTGTGATTCTCGATGAATTCAGACCCCCAGATACCTCTCCGGGCTGCCCCTCGCCGGATTACGGCATATGCTGCCTCCACAGTTGGTAGTGGGTCCATTTTGAGAATATCCCTCCGTTCAGGTTCGTATTTCTCGTTTATTCCGACGAGAAGTTGAAACAACCGTGTTTCAGACTGTATTTTCCGGTATGTCGCTATATCCTTGTCACATTCCATCGGATTTGGTTGGTTTTCATCTATTTCTGCCCAGATCCTTTGTAAACTGCTGTAGAAGCTTTCTATGGTACCTTGGCCTTGTTTGCTACTGTTGGCTTGCACTGTGAGTTCGAAAATTTGGGCTGAGTCCTTCTTGATGCTGTATGTTGTGGCTAGGCTTCTCCATAAGTTCTCTGCAGTTCTATATTGGACGTAATTGTTGTCTAAAGTTGGTTCCGTGTTTTGAATGATCCAGGATATGACCGTGAGGTCATTCTGGTACCATTTGTTGTGCGCGGGATCATTCGGCTCGGGGAAGGAGGATGGCGGTGATATGATTGAGGCAACCCCCTCCAGATGGCTAAATGCATCATTCGAGACCACAGCGCATAGTTGAACTCATTCAATTTGATGCTTATTGTGACAGATTGGCTTTGGTTGTTCTCGGAGACACGATTTTCAGTCGTTGATTGACCGAGGTGTCGTAGAAGCGTGGCCAACTGTTGAGCCAGAGCTTCTGCCCCGGGTTGAGTTGCCGACTTAACGTGTTCTTCGTCCTCCATACGGAAAACAGGTTTGTAGAAAGGTAGATGATGATCGCAGAATTGCGATATCCTTGAGGATCTCTACTGCTCTGATACCATATTAAATTGTATGTTTGAATATGTTTGAGGAAAAATATGATCGATAACAGTTTCTGTATTGATATTCTGTATTGATATTATGAATAATCAAAGACAAAGTATATAAAGAATACAAGATTTGTAAAAAAGGAAATAACTAATTAAGGATAGGATCTTGTGTGCAGAATTCCTGGAGATGAATCGTGCTATTCTTGGCGTGTATCAATCTATCTTTGGAAGACAGTGAAGTGGATTGCTAACAAAGAATGTGGTTGATGAAGACTCTGTATGAAGAAGGTGAGAACAACGATATAATGGGGCTGCAAAACAAGCTCAGATGAGATTTTATGGGAAGAGAATTCTATACTCAAGTTAGAACGTATCAGAAGTGTTCGTCATGTGCGAGCAGGTCGCATAAAGCAGGGGTATTGCGTGAGCACATGTGTGTTTTGAATATTTGCGTGTAAGAATAACATACATGGTAACTTATAGAGGTTTATGATTTAGTGGTACTTGAATAACAGAAACATGATTCTAGTGGTGGAGTTGATTGTGGTAAATGGTGCCCCTATATTTGTGCGTGACGGGGTATTGGGCCCTAGTATTTGGTCGATGATAGGATACGGCCCAACTACTAGGCCCAGGTATTAGGCCCAATATAAATGGGCCCCGACATTAAGCTCGGCCCATGTGAGTTTGGCCCAAGAAGACTCCTCGACCAACTACAACTCTAATCGCAATTGGAGACGTAGAAGATTCGGATGCATATCTAAAAGAATCCTTATGAGAGAAGACTTGGTATCAGAGTCAAACTCAACTTGGTATCGTAATCGAGTCAAACTCAACTTGGTATCGAATCGAGTTGAACTCGAGTTGGAGATATATAAATAGAGGCTAGAATAGAAGAAAGATCACTACTCTCGGATCGATCACTGATCGACACTCCTTATAATCACTCCTCATATTATCAATACACAAATACTCTCTCTCCGTGGACGAGATCTTATTCATAGATCGAACCACGTAAATCCTTGGTGTTCTTGCGTATTTATTTCCCTTACGAAATTAAGATCAATCACTGGCGCCGTCTGTGGGAACCGAATTTTTGTGTTTTCGATCTTTTTCTCGGGTAATAAACAGAACGACGATGAATACGAGAAGTCTTACATCCAGAGCCGCTGCCGGCAACAACAGCAACAACGACGGTAGGACACGCCGAGCTCGGATTGGGAAAATCCCGGTCAGAGATACGACCCCCGAAGGGCATGTCCAAAGCCTCGACGAGCAAGGCCATCCCATCCTGCATGAAGAAGAGAATCAGAGTAGTGAAGGAGGTCGTAACAACCATAGAGAGGAGCCCCAAGCACCGCCGTTGAATCTCGACGAGGCAGTTAAGGATTCCTTGAGAAGAATAAGGAGAGCTTCTCCAATACCTCAACCGAGAACAAGGTCGGCCACATCACGAAGATAGGAAGGCAAGCTCGTCGAAACACGGCGAAGACGGCGAGTGGATCCCCGGCATCAAGTCATGGACGCTCATACCTGCACGAGTTGAGGCCCAAACCAACCGCGCAAGGGACGAGCAGTGCGGGAAAGGGCGTCGTGACCGCCCGAGGTCGGTCACGCCATCAAACGAGTTCGGTCGGCGAACTCCGCCCCATCTCTCCGGAGGCGGCTTCGACGTGCACGGAATATAGTCACCCGTTCTCAAGCGAAATACTCGACACTCCACTCCCTGACAAATACCGGGTGCCGAGCATCGCCCCCTATGACGGACTAAGGGATCCGCAAAACTTCCTCTCTCAGTTCCAGGACAACATGATCAATCAACGTCTCGCACAATTCACATGTGCAAACTCTTCCCGGAGTTACTAGTCGACAACGCCGCCGGTGGTTCGACAGTCTACCTCCCGGAAGCATTGGTTCCTACCGCAACCTGATGACGGCCTTCCATCGAAGGTTCTTCCAGAAGGTTGAGTCAAAAACGTCGTCGGCACACCTCCTCACCGTGAGGCAAAGCCGAGACGAGTGCATAGCGACTTCATGGCGAGGTTGATAAGGAGAACCTAAAAGTCGAGGATGTAGACGACCTCCTCATTATCTCGGCTTTCCAAAATGGCATCTTACCCGGGGCCCTATCTGAGGAGATCGTCAACTATGAGCCCCAGCTGCGTCGAGCTATGGCGCATAGCGGATCGGTTCGCCAAGCGCGCAAGCGGACAAGAGAAAGCCAAGGCGACAAGGTGGAACCCTCGATAGAAAGCGAAAGAAGATGATCGAAACCGAGGCGGTAATCCGGAGAAATCGAGAGAAGGAGACCTCGCCTATATTAGAAGCTCGGTACAAAGTAGCTCGGTATTATAACCAGCGTGCAACCCGACAATTCAAGTAGGCGACCTCGTACTTCTGAGTTGAGATACTTTTGTTACGTCGTATTTCATGAATAAAATCTTTTTGTTTACGTACTTCGGAGTTGAGTCTTGCATATTTCATTTGTCACTTATGCATACTGCATCTTCCCCAATATACTATACCCTCTACGGAGGATGAACTATACCCTCTACGGAGGACGAACTATACCTTCTTCGGAGGATGAACTATACCGTCTTCGGAGGACGAATTATATCCTCTTCGGAGGACGAACTATACCTTCCTCGGAGGACGAATTATACCCTCTTCGGAGGACGAACTATACCTTCTTCGGAGGACTAATTATACCCTCTTCTGAGGGCGAACTATACCTTCTTCTGAGGACTAATTATACCTTCACGTAGGATGAACAATACCTCTTCGGAGGCGAACTATACCCTCTAATGAGGGCGAAATACCCTCGGCGGAGGACGCACTACCTTCGTTTATCACGAGGGCGAACTCAAAGCGTGTGAGGGACCATCGGCGATGACCTTGCAAAACAGGAACCTATACCTCCGTTTACTTGGGAAGAGGGACCACCCGGCGATGACCTTGCCAAAACGAAACCTATACCTCCATTTACTTCGGGGAAGAGACCACCCCGAGCGATGACCTTGCCAAAACAGGAACCTATACCTCCGTTCACTTCGGGGAAGAGGGGACCACCCCGAGCGATGACCTTGCCAAAACAGGAACCTATACCTCCGTTCACTTTGGGGAAGAGGGGACCACCCCTAGCAATACTTCTTGCCAAAAAAGGAACCTATACCTCCGTTCACTTCGGGGAAGAGGACCACCCTAGCAATACTTCTTGCGAAAAAGGAACCTATACCTCCGTTCACTTGGGAAAAGGGACCACCCCTAGCAATACTTCGCCAAAAAAAACCCTACCTTCGTTTAATACGAGGTCGACCTCACCTTCGCCGCCTCGGCCTGGCCGCCCATCTCGGCCTTCCGCAGGCCTCACCTCAGTCCTCCGCAGGTCGACTTTGCCTCGACGCCGCCACCTCACCTCCGCCTCGGCCGCCGTCGAGCCCGGCCTCCTTCTTCGCCGAGCCTTCGCCCGGCACGGTTACATATTCGACTTGAAGGCGACGCCGTATTTAACTCGCCAATTGAGCCGCGGACATTCGACCGGCATAACGCCTCGTCGGTGAAGCGGTCAAAGACTTCGACATAGCGCCTCGTCGGTGAAGCCGGCCAAAGACCTCGACATAACGCCTCGGCGGTGAAAGCCGGTCAAAGACTTGACATAACGCCGACGGCGGTGCCGGCCCAAAGACCTCGGCATAACGCCGTCGGTGAAGCCGGCTCAAAGACCTCGGCATAACGCCTCGTCGGGTGAAGCGGCTAAAAGACCTCGGCATAACGCCGCCGGCGGTGAAAGCGGTCAAAAGACTCGACATAACGCCTCGGCGGTGAAAGCCAGCCCAAAGACCTCGGCATAACGCCTCGTCAGGTGAAGCCAGCTCAAAGACCTCGGCATAACGCCTCGTCAAGTGAAGCCAGCTCAAAGACCTCGGCATAACGCCTCGACAGGTGAAAGCCAACCCAAAGACCTCGGCATAACGCCTCGTCAGGTGAAGCCAGCCAGAAGACCTCGGCATAACGCCTCTTCAGGTGAAGCCAGCTCAAAGACCTCGGCATAACGCCTCGTCAGGTGAAGCCAGCCAGAAGACCTCGGCATAGCGCCCGTCGGTGAAGCCGGCTAAAGACCTCGGCATAACGCCTCGGCGGTGAAAGCCACCAAAGACCTCGGCATAACGCCTGTCGGTGAAGCCGGCCGAAGACCTCGGCATAACGCCCGTCGGTGAAGCCGGCGAAGACCTCGGCATAACGCCTCGTCGGTGAAGCCGGCCGAGAAGACTTCGCATAACGCCTCGTCGGTGAAGCCCCGAAGACTTCGGCATAATGCCTCGTCGGTGAAGCCGGAAGACCTCGACATAACGCCTCGTCGGTGAAGCCCAAAGACTTGGCATAACTCCTCGTCGGTGAAGCTAGCAAAAGACCTCGGCATAACACCTCGTCGGTGAAGTCGAGCACCAATACCGCAAACGCCTCGGCAAGATATACAAACAAGAAGTGACCTCGGCAGACGCCTCTACGAGCAAAGCCGGTGACATACGACGGCAGAACGCCTCGGCGGGGCGAAGCCAAGCGACATCGACTTGGCGTAACGCCTCGGCGGCGAAGCCAAACGACATTCAACCGGCAGGTCATGCGCCTCCACCTCGCCGACTACGACCCGCGAGGCGGCGTCAACCACCGTTCCCTCCATCACGACCTCACTTCTACGTCTTTTGGGGGATATGATGAGATACGCCCAACTACTAGGCCCGTGCATCGGGCCCAATATAAATGGGCCCGACATTAAGCTCGGCCCATGTGAGTTTGGCCCAAGAAGACTCTCGACCAACCACAACTCTAATCGCAATTGGAGACTTAGAAGATTCGGATGCATATCTAAAAGAATCCTTATGAGAAGACTTGGTATCAGTCAAACTCAACTTGGTATCGAATCGAGTCAAACTCAACTTGGTATCAGAATCAGAGTTGAACTCAACTTGGAGATATATAAATAGAGGCTAGAATAGAAGAGAAAGATCAGCTACTCTCAGATCAATCACTTGATCGACACTCCTTGTAATCACTCCTCATATTATCAATACACAAATACTCTCTCTCTCCCCCGTGGACGTAGATCTTATTCATAGATCGAACCACGTAAATCCTTGGTGTTCTTACGTATTTATTTCCCTTACGAAATTAAGATCGATCAGTCGAATATGAGCGAAGTTGGTATTTTGTTCCTATCATATTCAATATTATAAGTTGGTATTTTGTTCCTAAGTTGGTATAGAAATACAAAATCCGATTATGAGCACCTCAGACAAATCATACTCCGTCAAACAGCCTTGACAAGTGTTTGGGTGCATACTCTTCGATTTAAAAAAATTATTTTGACTAGCGTTATTAATTTGAATTAAAGATGGGTTGTTAGTTGTTACCACAAAAAAAAAAGATTTTAGATAAGACAAGGTGAGATATTTTAAAAAAGCAAATAATACAGCAGAATCTGAAAGCCGGTAGAGATTGGTTAAAAATAATAATAAAATATTATATAATATCAGATCAAAATCGATTTCCTCAATCAGATATGAAATATTATAATGTCGTTCGAGGGTTTGAATTGAGCCAATAAGTCGGCATGGAATATCTTCCTCTTCTTTTGCTGCTTATAAGAAAAAAAAAGGTCTTAACTTTCATTCTTTTTCCTTTAAAAGTTGCTGGCAAACAAAAAGTGTTAATTTTTGTTCAATAATCGATCAAATGTATCCAAAGTTTATTTCGAAGAATAAACCATGTATGCGATATTTTATTTCTATTGTGCTTTTAAAGAAAGGTAATAGTAGCTTTAACTTCTTTAAATTGGATTTTATATATATGAAACTTTATTTATAATATAATTACTAATTAATGAATTCGTTTGTAATATAGAAACCTACCAAAATGTATGCTAAGGTGGTCTGCCAATTGTTGAGTGAACTCCTTTCACATAAACTAAAAAAGAGTAAGCATCAAACAACGAAAAGTAATACTCCATTTGTCCCACTTTAAGCCATTCATTGCTTTTAGAAACGTAAATTAATGAGATTTGTGTTTTGTATGTAAAGTTAGGATGGTTTACATAATTCGAGGCATTTTTGTGTGTAAAATTGATTCTTTTTTTGGTATGAGTCACTTAGACGGAGGCGATCCAAATAAGAATCTGCCACTTAGAGCAGAACGAAGGGAATAGTAATTAGAAAAATTGTAATTGAAATTTTATGAGTTTGATCCTATTAATATTGAGGCATCTCATATACATATGTATAAAAATATCTTAATTGTCCCAAAGAAAAAATCAGTTAGTTCCTATTCTTTGTATTCTCCTTTTTTTATTTTTGTACTAGTAAATATGGGTTTTTGTTCCACCACATTTTCATTTTTCCAAAAATGATCCAACCTTGTTTATGCCCCCAAAAGAATTTCAGTGCCTGAAGTGTGACATATAGCCGGAGTTTTGACGGGGCATATCGATGTAGATACACAAAATGAAGTAAATTTTCAAAAAATAAAATACAATTAAAATAAACATAAGCATAAACGTTTTCTCTTTTCATGATTCTTTCTACAACAAAAAAAGCCCCAAATCATCTCATCAAGCCCTAAAACCCAGAAATTCTGTGGAATTCATAAGATGATAAGAACAATCAAACCCTACCCAACCTGTTAAAAATTGATGGGGAAACTCGACCCCTATCTTCGTAGAACTCTAAAATCCAGAATTTCAAACACTTGAGAGAGAGGAGTGAATAGGAGAGAGCACACGTAGCAATAAGAGAGGAGAGAGAGAGAGCTATACAAAGAACAAAATAATCGAACTTACAGCATTGATCTATCGAACTCAAATAATCGAAATTGGATCAAAACACGTAAAATTGAGCTACTACTAACGAAAAACATTCTTAACCAGAACAAGAGCTATACAAAGAACAAAATAATCCTAGGAAGTAAACAAATTGAGTCGTGACTTCTTTATGGCAATGATGATTTTCTTTTTCTTTTTTCTTAAAAAGAAGAAGAAGAAGATATTGGGCATAATCTCAACTGCCCTCGACCAAAAACTGCTCTCTCTATTCAAGAAAAGTGTTGTGTTTCATGCCTTTTAATTCGACGTTGTCCCAACATGTTTTAGTTAATGATGCCTCCCTACGTTATCCAACCAATGTCCCAAGCAAGACAATTTCCAAACCCACCAATTTCTCTCTCCAATATCCCAAGTTCTGCTTATTCCTCTCTCTCTCTCTCCCCCAATAGAAAATTAGAATTGAGTCAGCAAATCCTTAGTTTATGCTAGGAATTGGAGTCGGTTCTAATAAATATATAAATTAATTAGTGTTTGCACATATGCCGTATGCATAAATTACATTAACTAAGTGGGACGCAAGGTCAATAAAGAAACCTCTTAATGCTCTCTCTTTCACCAAATATTCCACCTTTCCATATTTCTTTAATTTAATTCTTACCCATTCTTTTTAGTTCTCCCTCTCTCCCTCTCTCATCATCTCATCTCCTCTTTGCTTTGCTGCTGCCTTTCTTGAACCGGTCCTAGTCCACGCCCTCCTTCATTCACAATCAAACCAAACATCAATCCTCAACTGCAACAGAAAAATCAGATCAAACTTCTTCATTTTGCTGCAACGAATTCAAAATGATCGGATGGCTACACGTAGCTCTCATCGCAGTTTCTGCCGGATTCCTAGCTCTTATATTGTTCCTAATCGTACGACAATGGGCTCGACCTGGAAGGCGTAGTAATGATTATGAAGGAAGAGGGAATCTGCAAAACGGCATAGCCAGGCTTCACCAGGTGAGCCCTCACCACCACCACCTCGACTGCGAGAAGAAAACAAACTACAATCTTTTCCGGCACCGCCGAAGCCGGCCTTCAGCTGGGCCGACCACCCCTCCCTCGTGAAGGACGCCGTCGAGAACGGTTGGTCGCGCTTCGCCTTCGCCGCGGTCGTGCAATCGTCGCCATCGGTGCGGTCGCTTCTCGGCGCCTGCGCCGGTGGAGATCACGGCGGCGATCACGGTGTGGAGGTCGGGTGGGAGGTCTGCGAGGATCGGCTGATTTTATGCAGAAAATTCGATTGAATCCCGACGTGAAGAGCGCTGGCTCGTCAATTGAGGCGGTGATCAGGACTGCGCTTCCGCTACGGGGCCGAATTTGGGGAATTCGTCGTTCCCGCAGGAGGCGTATTTCGAAGTGACGGTTGTGGCGTGCAACGAGAATGCGCGCGATCAGATTGGGAGCAGGGAGAGGAGAGGAGATCGGAGGTGGATGATAAAATTAAGCTGATCAACGAGGAACTTAATGCGGATGCGTTGAATGATGGGCATAGCCAGAGGCAGAGAGTGGAGGAGAGCTTAAATGGAAAACACGAGGGTGGTGTTTTGTGTGTGTGGGGTTGACAGTGACAGTGAGAGGAGTGAATCCTCTTCCGTTTAGGATTCCGGGGACTTTTCCAGGTTCCATTGGCTTCAATTCCACTGGCTCTCTCTCTAGATGGTAACTGTAACTCCCTCTCTACATTGCTTTTCTTCATGCCATTTACAACCACTTTTTATTTATTTATTTATTTATTTGGAATGATGCATCACTCTGAATATCAGAAACTCTATATTTTGTCTCTTCTTTAGGTTCTTAATAGGAAATAATTATGCTTTTTATTTGATTTGATTTCTGGGGAAATATTCTAGTTGTTACTAAAATACTACCTTAATCCACCAAAAATATTTAATTTTCTTTTTGGAAACATAACTTCATAGTTTTACTCTAAATTTATCAATTTATTTACTAAAAAATCACTCATAGTTCATCTTTTTAATTTTACTATCAATTAATATATTCATTCATTATGTTTATGGCCCCTCTTTTAATCTCACTACTCATTAATCTATTCATTTATCATTTTTACTCACTTTATGTTCATTATAATTTCTTAAAAACAACTAAAATCGAAGAGTAAATATAATGAATGGAAAGAGTACGTACTTTTCTTGTGATCAATATTAGAGATTTCTTTCTTATTTTTTTACATAACCTTTTGGTTTAATAAAACCCCTTTTACCCTCTCATCTTGAAAAGAAACTCTTGTGTGCAATTAGTCTTTCATAAAATGAAACAAAAATGTCATAAAGAGAATTGGGACAAATATATTAATTTGAGATTATTAAGTTATGTGTTGATTAAAATAAAAGCTTGTTTAGGGACATCCCACAAACTCTAAAGATCTAATTTAGGCTATTGATTAACCATTATCAAAGTATTGTATTGGGACACTTCAATCTTAATCCCAAATCCAAAAATTCTTAAATTTGAGTTCCAACCAATGTGACATTAAACGAATTGTCCGCAAAACTTTCATTTTCCACACCCACCAAATGATACCCATGTATCATTGAAGACACCCAAATTCTGCAAACGGATATAAAAAAATAACATTTAAAGATCATCCAATAATGCAAAAGCCAAATTCTTGATTTTGCTTCAACTTATTAACTTATGGTTGATGACATTGAACTTAAAGATGCCGACAAATGATAGAGACCCCGTTGACCTATCTAATATTATTTCGTTCATGTATATGATGTAGTAGAGTAGGTTGGATTTAGCATCTAAACAAACATATGTGATCATCAACTCAATAATTCACTATGGTCTTACCCGAAACCTAAACAATTGTATGTTCGACTTGATTTAGGAACCAAACTTGTGCCAGAGTCCGAGATCGACAGTTGGGGTTGGACGGACAAGGTGATTGGGTGTGGATACAACCCGGGGCAGAGGAAGGTTTTTTTCACAGTCGACTCCAAATTAGTTCACGAGATCCACTGCAAGACCGAGGACTACTGCACCCCTCTCTACCCGACCTTGGCGGCCAATGGCGACATCGTGGTTTTGGTGAATCATGGGCAGAGCCCGTTCAGATTTGCGCCTGCGAATCTGCAACGAACTCCGAACCCTTGCTTTACTGGGTCCATGGGAACTTCCTCTGCATTAGGGTATGAAGATAGCAAGGAGCTTTTCTCAATGGGGAGGATCGATTCACTATGGATGCAGAGGACTGCAGCCAGAAGCAATAACAACACAGTGAATAGCATCAAAGCTATGGAAGAATATGATCAAGAATCTGAGGGTGATTTGTTTGAAATTGTCTTGGAAAGTTCTGGAAGATCTCCCTACACTACACTAAATATTCACTAGTCCATTTTAGTGCCACAAACTTAACAAAAAAAGAAGGGAAAATATCTACAGTCTAGGGTTTTTTTTCTTTTTCTTAGGAGTTTCTGTAACCACCTAATTCTTTTTTTTGAATGTGCAGATGTGAATTTGCAATATTTTTTACTTCTATAAGTTAAGAGAGTAAAGTGCATGATTGATCAAAACAATAAAGTTGTAGAGAAACAAACTTTTAACCATAAAGGTAATAAAGTCAAAATTTTAATTAAGAAATGGCATCTAAAGATACTTGCAAAGGCTTTCTTACTTCCGGTATAGAAGAGAATTTATGCAAAATATATGTGTTACCTCCGACTTTTGATATTCGGGAATCGAAAGATAACATAACCCTAGACCACTAGACGAGAGAGGAATATTGATTGCCCTTTCAAGTGTACCCACTTATACTCCTCAGGTTGCTACATTTAGATGTAACAACTATGACAAACATTTTACAAGATTTAGGAAACGAATGCTCATTGTAATGATGTAACCCTAAGAGAGCACAGTTTCAAAAGTTTATATTGAAGTTAATTGAAAAGAAAAAGTTCGTCATGATAATTTTTTATCGGAGCTAGTAATACTATCTACTATCCCTACTGAGGATAGACAAACATACTTTTCCAGACATGTGTATATTAGGGTAGAAGAAATTCGGAGGGTACGACACTATAAACTTTCTATTATTCTCTCTTGTGATGATTCTATGATCGAAAACAATCCCAGCCATCCGTCTGGAAATGTTCATAATATTGATTCCAACAATAAGCATGTACTCTTTCTTTGTCCTTCAAGAATATATATATATATATATATATATATATAAACTCTATAACATCACCTTTAACATATTATAATCATTTCATACCTCAGCTTCACTCACCATGCCTCGTACTTGGCCCAGACCATCTCGTTGAAAATTTATCTATATCTTTCCCAACAAATCCCACCCAAGCTACCAAATCGCAAATAAAATCATATTCAACAAACCAAGAATCCATCCCTTTGAAAAATACACACACATAAAAAACACCAATAACCCCATATTCATTGATCACCCTCAATTAGAATACAACATAACGCATGATTATTATTGAGGACGGGTAAGCATGGGTGATGGCTCAGGGCCTATCATTTTAAGGGACCCAAAATTTTTATATCCTATTATATTAATATGGATATTCTTCTCTTAAAAATAATTTATTCTATGACCCAACCTCCTAGACCCACCATTTTAGGGACCCTATTTTTTATATCCCCCTTATATTAATAGATTATTTTGCCATATAAAAAATTAATTAATCCCCACAAAATTAATTCATCTACGTTTATTATTTGTCTTTCTTCATATCTTCTGTCTTCCAACTCTTCAGTTCTTCTTCAACAAACAACAAGCCATCCAAGAATATCTTTTTCAATTTTTTTAACCGTTAGATTAACGTTAGAAATAATGAAACAAATAAAATAAACCATAAATTCTATCTTTTACGATTCTACCAATCTCAGAAATTATAAATCTTCTTCTTATTCTTCATAACTGTATATTTTTGTTTTTGGCATTCTTATGTCCAATCCGAAGGCTGAAGCAAGCCAGATCTAACAATTCACCACACCTTATAATCCTTTTGATGCAAGTTTATATATTTGAGGCTAGCGCATCAAGGTTCATTGATATTTGGGGCAAACCATCTTTATTGAAGCAAAGTAGATGTGAACAAAATTGAACTAGAATCTATACATCAGCTATGAAAAAGAATACATTATTTTCACGTTTGTACGATACTAAAAGTTTTTACAATAATCAACCATATATATACATTTACATACCTAGGGCATCGAAGAATTGTCGAACGTTCTTATAAAATATATTTTCTTTAAATTTTTTTGGTTAAAGTTAAGCCAAAATCTAACCAATTGTGTAATTAATTAGATAAATTGCGTGCAAAATGAATAAAAATGAAGACGCTTTTGCAGAAAAAAGGAAAAATGAGCTCATCTACTACTTGTTGATTTACTACGTTATTTATCCTTGTTGTTCTTCAAATTCTTTTGATGTTCTTTAATCTTTTCAATTCCCACACCAAAATCTAAAAAGTATCCACTCTTTGTTGAAAGATAAGTTTGAAGCATCCTATGTTTTCTTTCCTTGCTTGTTGCCAAAAATTTGACTTAAAGTATACTGATAAATCTTGTGTGTGAGATTTATGAAAGCGATAAGAACACGAGACTTTTACGTGGTTCGATCAAGAATAAGATCTCGTCCACGGAGAGATGATCCTCAAGATGTTCACTATAATCGGATTACAACGAGTATCTCAAAGAGCTTTAGTATTGATAATTTGCTAACCCTTTACCTTCAATCTAACTCCTATTTATACAAAACGTAAACCTCGCCACGAATCCTCGATTGGCGGGACCATGATCCTCCTATAATGACCATGATCTCCACCATAATTGCCCATGATTTCCACCGTTACCCCATTATCGTGTCCTCGACTCCGCTTTAATTAGGGTTTGAGGCGTCATTCGGGCGTGTCGAGTAGAGGCAACACTAGGTTAGGCCCACTCGTTTGGGCTGCTAGTGGGCCCGAGAGGTTGGGCCATATCCTATCATAGCCCCCAAAAGTCGAGAACGCCTTGCCGAGGTGAAGCGAAGAATGTGCTTTTCGAGGCGGGATGTTGATCGGGTGAAGTTTTCGTCGAAGGTTCTTGTCTCTTCGCACGAGGAAGCCGATTATGACTGAATCTTGTATAGGTTACACCGAGGTTTGGTTTGAAGCGGCCGCTCTTATGTAGGGACGTCGAGGTCCGGCGAAGGAGAAACTCTTGTAAGGGGCGTTGTTCGTTGATGAGGGGAACCGAGGTGCGATTTGGGTGGTGTTTCAAAGGCGAGGCGCGACCGTATGGCTCCCCGCCTTTTGGAGGACGTCGAGGTCCGACCTGAAATACTTCTGCTGGTCTGAGGAGGACATGGGCGTAGTCCGATGTCCGAGCTCAATGTAATCATTACGTGAACAGACTGGCGGACGTCGAGGTCCGATGTCAGGAGGACGTCGAGGTCCGACCTGAAAGACTTCTGCCGGTCTGAGGAGGACATGGGCGTAGTCCGATGTCCGAGCTCAATGTAATCATTACGTGATCAGACTGGCGGTCTGTCTTTTCCATAGAGTACGTCATACGCGCCAGGCGGTAGTTGGGCGCTTCGAACAGCGTGCGCGCGTCGATCACACATCCAATCGTAGATAGGCACGTGTGATAAATGAAACGGCAGATTTTAGGCGCCATATGTCCTATAAATAGGTCAAAAAGAGGCAACTGTTCACTTTCTTCTTCGACGCTTTATTCCAGAGAGCATACCTGTAGAAATTCCCAATTCCTCTTTCAAACTTTGTTGAAGAAATCGGATATCTCGCTCCAGAAAAAGTAAGTATGTATTCTTCATCTTCTCATTCCTCTTCTCGCCCTGATAATTCTGGTTCGGTTTCGGGTTCTGGCCGCCCAGATTCCGATGTGAGGGATTATATATGCCATAATCGCCTAGGTAAATCTATAGGACTTAGTTCTAGGGTTTCACCGGTGTCATCGGTATGGGATGGCATCAGGATTGGTGCGGCGAGATCAACTTTAACGACAGAGGAGCTCCTGGAGGTTGCGGAGAAATACCACATTCCAGAGGATGCATGGTGGTGCCTGCCGAAACCCAATGATAGGGCGATGGCCCCTCCGGAGGGGTTTATTACCATTTTTGTAGATAGTTTAATAGCTGGGCTTAGGTTTCCTTTTGCCCCTATTTTCCAAAGCCTTCAAGAGTATTTTCGGATCCCCATATGCCAACTGACCTCGAATTCTATTAGGTCGGTTGTTGGGCTTGGGTTGGCCTGTTATGGCATAGGCGAGGAGTTTTCTTTTGAAGTTTTGATCGTTTTAGCATCAAGTCCATAGAAGTGTATTATCTATCACCTCGCCTGAAGTTCAAGATAGCGTCCCCCTCGAAGGTATCCCACTGGCAAAATAGATATTTCTTTCTGCGGGTTGAGGGGTATCCGAGGTATGAGTGGGGCCTTGGTGCGATGAAGGACGTGAAAATTAATTCCCTGGGCCCTATGGAGAAGCTGTTGAACGATATGGGTGAGATCCTATCGATCAATTATACCGAGGATGACTTGAACAATCTTTGGTGAGTGTCATGGGTCGAAGCTCGATGTCGTGGTCTCGATTTGGGTGAGGCAACCTTCTTATCTTTATTTCCCACATGCGATTTCGTTGTGCTAACGAAATTCTCATTGCTTGCGGTGAAGATTGACCTACCGAGAAATCAATATAGAAGCTCGCGCCCGCACCATCTCGATCGAAGGAGCCCGCGAGGAAGAAGGCGGTAAACGAGTCCACCCAACAGCCCGTGGTGGTGGGCATACGAGGACTTAATGGTGGTCCTCGAGCAACCTCGGGCCGATCTTTGGAGATCGAGGTCCATGGCCAGCCTCTGCCCGAGGTGCCGGCTTCCAGCACTCCTTTATCCTTCCCAAAGGTATAAGTCGCTACTCTTCTCCTTGTGATTTTGTTGTTACGTGTTGCTAATTGTTTCATATTCAGGATGCGGCCTCGATGGCAGGTGAGATGCACCGCATGGCCGGTCTTGTTGTTGAGGGCGCCTCGCAATACGAGGCCATGGAGAGAAGAGGCGGCATTCTTGAATCCGTGCTGGACGCTGCCAGGGCGGACGCCGAACTTGCAAAGGCGAACGCCGAAGTGGCAAAGAAGGCCGCTGAGAGCGCCCTTAAGAAGAAGGACCGGGCCTTACGAGTGGCCCGTGCCGAAGTGGAGAGCGCTCAGGAGGAGGCTGCCGAGGCGGAGAGGAAGCTGGCCGCGCAGACAAGCGCCTTGCTGGCGGGGCAAGGACCTATGCTGAGGGCCTTCGCCAGCAGGCTTATCGAGTCGGAGAGTTTTTCCTCCTTCATCTCCGACCTGGCAGCTGTGATGAGGCCGCAGGTGATATGTGCTCACCTAGAGAAGCTGGCGGCCGAGAGACCTGATTTTGACAAGGCCCAGCACGGTTGGGTTGAGGTCGCACCTCGGGAGGTATGCATGAATTATGCCCGCATAATCGCTGGGGCGACCTCCTTCCCCGTGGTGGATGCCTTGGCATCTTCTGCCTCGCTCCTGACGGCGGAGGCTGTAACTCAGTGCAAGGAAGATGAAGACGTGGAGCTTCAAGCATTCCTTGCTGAGTTGAGAGCCGAAACCGAGGCGGCAGGACCGAGCTCGGACATCCTTCCGAGATCGGCGACCCTTGGAGGAGCAGCGGCAGCGACGAGGAGGTCGGAGAGTCCCAAATGAGCCTGAGGTCAGTGGACCTAATGTAATAGGCTGATTTGCCGGGGTTGATAGGACCCTGTGTTGTACAAACTTCCATTTTGAATAATAGACATATCTTGTTAAAATGCCTTGTGTGTTGTCTTATTTCTAGCATTCTTCATCTCAATACTTCGGACTCGATCATGAGTTACTAACAAAGTCGAAGAAGTCCGAGGTGCTCTAGCCGAGAAGGATGAAGAGGTGACGCACTGGAGAAGTCGGTCCGCCGGTGACTCGAGTTCAGCGCCGGCATGGACGTCGGCTCGGCATCGTCGGTGAATCAAATGAAGTTGCATGAGGTCGATCATGAAGTGGTCCGCCTCCTTACCGAGAATGAGGCGTTAAAGTTAAGGATTACACATCTCGAAGTCCAGGGGGCTGATTTATCTGCAGATGTGATCCAAGGACGACTAATGCAATGCGAGGCGGCTTGAGCGACAATGAGGGCTGGCTCGGATCTCGGAAGAGCATGCAGTATGAGAAGGTAATCCGCGGATGGTGGAACTACCATATCTGAAGCCGACGATCGAGTTCGAGCTTGTTGGCGGAGGGCATGGTGCGAGGGATGAGGAGGGCCGAATAGCGAAGTTTAAAGCGCCTCGACTCTATCACGAAATACATGCAAATGTACGAGATCGTTCGCAAACGACGCATGCCCCGGCCGTGGCAGCGTCTACGGCGCCGGTCCAATAATTGAAGAGCACGAAGAGGAGGCGGCTACGGCGATCACGCCAAGTGCTCCGTCTAATGGGTCCACCTGAAAGAGGAGTGCCTAGAGGACAGCGCTCGGCAGGTCGGAGGCGAGGCCGAGCGCGGGCAGCAGGTCGAGGTGGAAGGGCGACAGTTCGGGGACGAGGGCATGGTTCTGGCCCGGCGTTAGGCTCACGGGGTCGAGGTGCGGCCTCGGGTACAGGATCGCATCCCCCGGGCCGGAATCCGCCCGTGTCGTGTCAGAATGCACCCGGAGCAGGCCGAGGTGGTGCCGTCCTCATAGATTGGGTGGAGGGCACCGAGTTCATTCCGGGTATTCATCGTCGACCTGGGGATTTTGTTCAGAACTATCTCAGCTTCGGTGAGTCTCGGCGAGGCGGAGCCCGGAAACCCGAATGAGTGTATATAGTGCAGGACTTTGTATGTAGGTATAAATGTATTTAGACTCGTTTCGAAGTGTACGTTTTTCCTCTTGAGAGGTATAAACATAGCTTAGGACTTCGTTTGGTCGTAAATGTATTTATACTGTATACAGGCATAATTTGGTGAGATCCAATCTGGATGTCTTTTACATGTAGATTTTTCAATTTAATGAGTAATCTGTATGTGTGCATGTAGACTTCCAAATTAATGAGTAGTGCATATGCGTTGCCCGAGGCGTTCAATTTAATGAGTAATCTACGAGTGCGGCGCGCGTTTAGTGAGTACCCTACTTAGTGGGTTATTCATCTTCGTGAGGGCGTCCCCTCGTGAAGGTTTAAATGCGGTATATCCAAACAGATGTTCGCATATCAACAAAATGGAATACTCATTAGAAAAATAAATTTTTTTATTCAACAAGTATATAACATCGCACTTCGGCAAAGCAAGTAAGGAGACTAACATAAGGCTGATCTGAAATCGAAGCTATGTAAAGTACCTCCTTAAATGAGAAATATGCCAGGTTCGGGGGATAAGCGCACCGGATAGGTGAGATAGTTTGTAGGCCCCCTTGCCGAGGTCCTCGTGAACGCGGTATGGGCCTTCCCATGTCGGATCCAACTTGTTAAGACGTTCGGCTCTGCTGGCTTCATTATTTCGTAGGACGAGGTTGCCTACTTGCAATGCGGAGGCTTTGACCCTTTTGTTGTAATACCGTGCGACCTGGCCCTTGTACTTAGCTTCATTTATGAAGGCGAGTTCGCGTTTTTCTTCGAGGGTATCAAGGTTGGTCCGCAGGTCGTCCTCGTTCCCATCTGGGTCAAAGTGAAGAGTGCGTGGGCTCGGTGCGCCAATTTCAGCCGGTATGACGGCCTCAGTTCCATAGACCAAGCTGAAAGGTGTTTCTCCGTGCGAAGTCCGAGGTGTCGTTCTGTAGGACCAGAGGACTTGGGGAAGGTTTTCAGCCCAATCGCCTTTAGCTCGGTCTAGCCTCTTCTTTAATCCTTGTATAATCGTGCGGTTCGTCACCTCGGTCTGACCATTGGCTTGCGGGTGTGCGACCGAGGTGAAGCGTTGGTCGATCTTGAGCTCTTCGCACCACTCCTTGAAATTTTTATCAACGAACTGGGTGCCATTATCCGAGACCAGAATGTGCGGTATACCGAAGCGGCAGACTATATTCTTCCACACGAAGGTCTGAATCCTTTTGCTCGTGAGGTTCGACAGTGGCTCAGCTTCGACCCATTTTGTAAAGTAGTCTATGGCGACGACTAAATATCGAAGCTGACCTGGTGCTCGGTCGAACGGACCAACGATGTCGATCCCCCATTGCATAAAAGGCCATGGGCTCTGCAGGCTGCTCAGATCGGTTTGGGGTAGCTTCTTGACGGTGGAGTGAAGGTCGCACGGACACTTTGACGAGTTCGGTGAATCTTGAATAAGGGTGAGCAATAATATCCCGACCTCAACGTCTTCTTTGAAAGAGCCGGAGCCGATGTGGCTTCCGCAAGAGATCTGTGAATCTCATTAAGCACGTAGTCGGCTTCTTACGGCCCAAGGCACCTCAGGAGGGGTTGAAGGTAAGACTTCAGATAGAGAGAGCCCTCATACATAAGATACTTCTGGGATTTCACCATCATCTTTTTGGCCTCAAGCCGATCCTGAGGTAGTGTGCCACATTCCAGGTATGCTTTGAGGCGTCATCCGGTTTAGTTCGACCTACGAGATAACAGCGGCGTGGGCGCCTCAATGCTTCTGGAATGAACTTCCTCTACTGGCGGATTTGCCGATGACGAAGCCAATTTACTAAGGATGTCCGCTCGGCTGTTTTCCCCTCGTGGGATTTGATTAATACTGAAGTATCTGAATGAGGCCAGCATCTCTTTCGCCTTCTCAAGGTACTGCTTCATTCGATCCTCCTTAGCCTCGTATGTGCCTAAGACCTGGTTTACCACGACCTGGGAATCTCCAAATATCTGGACTTTGTCCACTTTCAATTCCTTTGCTAGGCGGAGTCCAGAGATCAGTGCTTCGTATTCCACTTCGTTGTTGGTGGTCGAGAAGGTAAACCGGAGGGCGTATGTCACTTCTTGCTTATCTGGGCCGAGGAGGAGGATGCCCGCTCCGCTGCCCGTCTTGCATGAAGCTCCGTCCACATACATCTGCCAACAATCAACCGGTGATGCAAGGACAGGTTCCTCCGTCGTGAGGGCGGGATTGACCTCGCTGGTAAAAGCGAGCTCGGTGAATTTGACCTCCACCAGGAAATCTGCAAGGGCTTGCCCTTTTATGGCCGGCCTGGGGGAGTATGAGATGTCGTGCTCGCCGAGCTCCAGTGCCCACTTAGCTATACGTCCAGATGACTCCGGTTTTGATAAGACTTGTCTTAGAGGTAAGTCCGTTAGTACCTGGATGGAATGAGCTTGAAAGTAAGGCCGGAGGCGTCGCTTGGCGTTCACCAAGGCCAGAGCTACCTTCTCGAGGTTGGTGTACCTCGTCTCCGGTCCTTTGAGAGCCCGGCTGATGAAGTAGATGGGGAGTTGCCGTCCCATCTCATCTCGCACCAGTACAGCACTGATTGCCTCGTCCGAGGTGGCCAGATATAACGATAGAGTTTCACCTTGCTTTGGGGCGGATAGTGTCGGCAGGTCGGCGAGATATTCCTTCAGCTGTGCGAAGGCGACCTGGTGTTCTTCCTGCCAGGTGAAATCTGGAGCTCTCCTCAGGATCTTGAAGAAGGGAAGTTGCTTCTCGGCAGCTCGAGATAGGAATCTGCTGAGGGCGGCCAGGCATCCGGTGAGTTTGTGTATTTCACGGATGGTTCTTGGGACCTGCATGTCGAGCACCGTTTTCACCTTGGTAGGATTGGCTTCGTGCCTTCTTGAGAAACCCAAACATCCCGAAATTTACCCGTCTTCACCACGAATGTGCACTGGGATTGAGCTTGAGGTTGCCGACTGATGAGTGAAGAATAGTTTCGAGGTCAACGCGCAGATTCTCGACTTTTTGCTTTTGACTACTATATCGTCGACATAGACCTCAACAATTTCCCCTATGTGATCTTTGAAGATCGCGTCCACCATCCTTTGGTAGGTAGCTCCAGCGTTTTTCGGACCGAAGGCATCTTTCGGTGGCAAAGACATCAAGTCAAGAATGAATGCTATTTTTGGGCGTCCTCCAAGGCTCATCGGGACTTGGTGGTATCCCTTGTATAAATCAGAAACCGAAGATCTCATGCCCCACCAATGCTTCCATTTTCTTGTCGATGTCGGGAGGGTAACAATCCTTTGGGCGGTGTTTATTGAGGTCGGTATAGTCGACACACATGCGCCATCCCCCTTCTGGCTTTTGAACTACAACGGGATTAGCCATCCAGGTTGGGTATTTAACCTCGTACCGGATTTTAGCCTCCTGGAGTTGGGTTACCTCGTCTCTTATGACTTGACTGCGCTCGCGGCAAAACTTCTCTTCTTCGCCGAAGCGGTTTAGTAGCTTTGATCGATGTTGAGACGATGAGTTCGAGTTGGGCGAGACCCAGTCATATCCAATGGAGACCATGCAAACACATCTCTATATTCCCTTAGAAGCTGCATGACCTGTTGGCGAATATTGACTGAACCTTGGGTACCAACCTTGACAACTTTGGAAGGGTCGTCGTCGTATAGCTGAAGATTCTCAGTCAGATCATCCCGAGGTGGCAACTTCGGAGGGTTCTGTAATTGCTAGGCCTGAGGTAAGGCCGCATCTTGGGTTGAGACTCGTAGGCATTCTTTAGCTGCCGTTTGGTCACCCTGAATGCTTAGCACTCCCACGGGGGTGGGTATTTTAATGGTGAGGTGGTACACGGAGCAGACGGCCCTGGTTGCATACAGCCAATCTCTTCCCAGGATAATGTTGTATGGAGAGGGAGCTCGGACCAGGAAAAATTGAATGGCCTTGGTAACCGACCTGGGAGCACGTCCTACGGTAACCGGAAGGGTAATGACACCTTCGGGTTGAACCGCCTCTTGAGTAAAGCTCCATGGCCCGGGAAGGCGCGGTGTACTAATTCCTCCGACATCAAGTTTATCCAGGCAGCTCTGGAATATGATGCTAACGGAGGCTCCGATGTCAATGTAGACCCGATGTACATTCTTGTTGCCCACCACGGCTTGTATAGTAATGGCGTCCTGGTGAGGCATGATCTTGGGTACTGGGTCGTCTTTGGAGAACACGATGTTCTCTCCATCCCGGAGTCGCTTGTTTTTCGGCTCCTCGGGGGTCGGCCTCCGAGCTTCATTTCTAAGTGACGACCTCGTCGTACCAACTGGCAGTCCGGTTATAGCATAGACCTGCTCCATTGCATTGGGACCTTCGTCCTCGTCATCTTCAGGTCGGGCTGCCGTTGAGGTCGGTCCGCAGTTGTTACCACCTCCATTTTTCCCTCTGCGCTTTTTATTACCCGACCCTGGTCGACCGATGTACTTCTTCAGCGCTCCTTCCTTGACGAGCTCGTCAATCTGTGAGCTCAAGGACTTGCAATCCTCTGTATCGTGACCGTACCCCTGGTGGTAGTCACAATACTTTCCCGTTGACTTTTTTTTGGATCCTCCTTTCATAGGAGGAGGTTTTGGAAAGAGCTCAGTGTGAAGCTCAAATATTTCCGCCCTGGATTTGAATAGAGGGCGCTCATTATTTCCAGGATTTGGCCGAGGTCCCAGCCTTGATTCTACTGGCCCCTTTTTGATTCTTTCGAACGCACTGCTGCTCAAAGCACCTCGGCCCCGATCCTCGGCGGCCTTCTTCGGTCCATTTGCTCATCCCAAATCTCTCTCTTCCGGTCCGACTCGTCCCCTTTGACAAAGTTGTCAACCAAGGTCCAAAGGCGACTAGTCGTCTTCGGTCGTTCGCGGGTGATCTCTTTGTTCGAGCACCGGTCGGATCCGTTCTTGAATGCGTTGATGATGTAGAGATCGTTACTCTCATCTATTTTAAGGATTCCATGATGAACTGAGACGAAATTTGACATCGTCTCGTCCCGCCTGGCGGATTGTGCGAATCGGATGAAGGTTGTTGAGGCGGCATCTTTTGGTAAAAGCGTCATTTGAACCGATCCATGAGGTCTTTGAAGCAATGGATCTTTGTTACGGCGGCGAGGTGAACCAACGCCGAGCATTGGAGATCGACACCTCGGAAAGACCTTACACATATGGAAATCTTCCATCCTTGGTTCGCCATGTTGGTGGTATAGGCAAATAGGAAGTCGGAAGGATCTCCAGGCCATCGTATGCGGCGATATTCGGGCCCGGTATCACTGTGGCAAGGGTGTATCGAATCTCCTTGAAAAGGAGAGATAATTCGTCCGTGTTGGTCGAATCCGGGGCTCGTTACCATCTCTCTCCGGGAGTGGGAGATCGATAACGGCGTGCTCGTCTCTTCGAGGGAGTTCGACTTCATCTTTCCTCCTTCTTTCCGCCCATTCACATAGGTATCACGCCGGTGGAGAAGCGGCTCCCGAGGAGATGAGGCGAATGAACCACGGTATTGGGGCGGTTATTGTGCCGCGGTGAGCGTTGATTATTTTGGAGAGGTGAGCGACCTCGATTGCGGTAATCACCACCGGGCACTCTTGAGGGCCCGCTCCGCTTGTCCTCGGTTGAGGAAACTCGGAATTGATTGAGGTGGCGTTGAGGAACTCGGACCCGCCGACCGAGGACCTCGTGGGAGCGGTGAACCTCGCATTCACCGCATCGAGGTCGGCATCTTCCTCTTCGTTGGGCGGCGATCCGAGGGTGTATGGAAGCATTCTCCATGTAGCCCTCGGTGTGTGACCGCTGGTGGCATCCGCAATCCCTTTCCCGGCGTTGTGTGACCATCGATCGTCCTCTGCGGTTGTTACCGATATCGCCGGCGGTACTTAGCGTTTGCACGTGTCCTTGCCATTAGATTGTAGAAAACACGACTTTTTGTTCAAGAGTTTTCCCACGAGGCGGCGCCAATGATAAATCTTGTGTGAGATTTATGAAAGCAGTAAAGAACACGAGAGACTTTTACGTGGTTCGATCAAGAATAAGATCTACATCCACGGAGGAGATGATCCTCAAGATGTTCACTATAATCGGATTACAACGAGTATCTCAAAGAGCTCTAGTATTCAGTAATTTGCTAACCCTTTTACCTTCAATCTAACTCCTATTTATACAAAAACGTAAACCTTGCCACGAATCCCCTGATTGGCGGGACCATGATCCTCCTATAACTGACCATGATCTCCACCATAATTGCCCATGATTTCCACCGTTACCCCATTATCGTGTCCTTGACCGCCTTTAATTAGGGTTTGAGGGGCGTCATTGGGCGTGTCAGTAGGGCAACACTAGGTTAGGCCCACTCGTTTGGGCTGCTAGTGGGCCCGAGAGGTTGGGCCATATCCTATCATATACTTCTATACATAGTCGATGTTAGATCTATTGTATTTATGTGTCTCGTGTTATATTTATATTGATAATATATAACCATTGTGTACATGTTTATCACTAATATGTGAATGGTCTGAATAGTGACGGTCTATAATAAATAAACTCATTTCTAGGATTGAGAGAACTCTATCTCCTTGAAACCATAACCTTAGTGCTCCAAGTCTTTGACTCTCGTTGTACTGAAGTACTGCTTTGTCTCCGATTTGGATATTTGTTTCTCTAAGAGATGGAATTTCCACCCTGTCTGGACAGCTTGCTTTAATCACCTTCTTTAAGATATCAGGTATCTCAACAAACTTTTTCCCCACGTATAACTGTGTACGGTGAGAATCTTTAAAGAGCATAAAGCACCTGATAGGTTATGGAATAACGTTTTTTCCCTTATCCACCAACTCCATCCTTTTGAATCCTAATAAAGTGTCAGGGCTCTGCTGAAGTCGAAGTTTTTGATATTATATGAAATCCTCGGATAGATGATTGATATAATCTTCTTAGGGTAGTGTTTACTTTTCATGATTAGTATTTTGAAGGATTGATTATTTGATGGATTAAATGTGTGATAAGATAATTTTTATCTATCAATCCTTTGTTTACTACAAAGGATTAGTGAAGGATTAAACATGGGATAAATAATTCTCCTTTTTATTTGGATGATTATTTCAATCCTACCTATATTGGTTGGATTAAAATTAATGAAGAACAATTCAAAGGATTAAATTAATCCAAGGCTTTGGGATATCCTCAAAAATTAATCCTTAAAAGTAAACACTTGATTAGGTTGGATTAATTTTATCTATCCAACCTAATCATGCAAAGTAAACACTACCTTAGTACATAGGTTTCCTGAGATGGTTCATAAGATTGAATCTGCATTATTCAGTATTCTCTTATCGCAAATTGCGATGTCAATTGGTGTATCAACCCCCATGCCGAGTGAAGACTTGATCACCATCTGGACCCCTCCAATATGAATTCATTTTATCGTGTTAGCGATTCTGGCTTCATGTTTTGTAGGTCTTCTCTGATGTCGCTTGCTGGTATTAATTGCATCTCCACTTGATTCCCAGTAAGCTCGTTAGGAAGTGATATTTCATGCATCGTGACTCCATAGACGACGTTGTGTCTTCTTTCTTTAGACTTAAGTTCCTTAGAAAGTTGTTTATATTCCTTGATGCTGAAAAACCTTGGCACTTTTATATACTCATGGTTTTATTCATAATCTGGTTCATCAATATTTGCAATATTATGGTTCGGCTAGTAAATACTAGCTCATCTCTGCATTCCTGATAACGCGCCTCTCCTTCAGTTGGAATCTGATTATGAGTATCCATCATATTCTTCTTCTTCACTGAAGATTTCTTCTTGTTCATATATACTCTCGTCTAATGGTATATCTTCAAACTGGTATACTTGTATCAATTCTTGGTAGTATACGACATCTTTGATGTTCGGTGTAGACTTGAATCTCTACATTCCTCTTTGCTTGTTTTGTGGGAAATTTGTGGAAATATGCTCATTCACACCGTATGTCCAGCAGTTATAATCTTTGAAACTTTTATTGGCTCTTGTATGAGCTCGTCTGAAGTTTTCATCATCGGTGTCTATTCTTGAGAACTGGATCCTGGGCTTGATGCCGCCTTCTTGTTGGTCCGCTCCTCTGCAAAGATTTATAATATTTTGCTTTCTGTTGTGACCACATCATTCTTGGCCTCCAAGAACTCCTCTTGTCTTTTATTCTCTTCTTCTTTCTCTTGTTTTAGGGCTGAAATCTGTTCTTCTTTCTCTTGTTTTGATTTAATAACTCTCATCGATTTCTGTTAAAACATTTATTATAGCACATATCAGCAGGGCTGATTTGTTGATTTTTCTCAAATTTCTCGAGATTCCTCTGAGTGGCTACTTCTTGTCACTATTCTGATAACTTTATATGAACATAGGACATTCTTCTCGATATACTATCGATGTAAGCTCCTGGTTTGTATCCTTGATTAACATTTCCCTCCAGGAAAAACAATTCTTTTGCAACATCTTTATTAGCCACACTTAGATGTTGATACTTTGTAAAGAACTGAAGAAATTTGTTGAGCGCACTTTGTTATAAGACCACTAGTCTTAGATTGTATAGTGCCAACAAATATTTCTTCCTTTTTTTCTTCATTGTAACCCTCAAAATATCCTTTTCCGAGGTAATGAATTTTGAAGGTATCGGTCATGCCCTTTACTAGGTCTTCGTAAAAATCATGCACGAAAACCTCTTTCTTTCGTTCAGTTGAGCAATACTACCAATATATTGTTTTACTACTCCTGCTAGACTGGCTTCAAGGATCTTGATGAAATGGAGGTTTTCAAGATCCAGCTTTGCTGCTACAACCATCATTGATGAGGCACATTCATCTATGATTTCCTCCCAATCTTTAAAACTGACTTGGTCAAGATTGAGCATTAATCCATAGGGAAGAATTGGCTCTAAGGTGGCTTTCTTAACATATGTGTCCTATATTATGGGTATTTGCCTCCTTCTACGTGAACTAGTTCTGACTTGTTCTACTACAAATTCTGCATCAGGTCCTTGGCCAGCTTCATATTGCCCTCTTGACCTTATTAGATTAACAGGTTGCCTTCCTTGTGGTGGGATATATGGCTTCTCCTTTGTGATATCTTGGTTCATCTTTATATCTACCATCTTGAGGTTAAGAAATGATTCCGCTAACTCCGGCAACTCATTTATTCTCACTCTTTCAAGGTATTCATTTTCCATTTTCAAGAGTTGAATTATTCTTTCGAATCGAGCTTTGTCATTGATCTTCTCCGTGGATGAAAACTGGTTTCCCCACGTATGATTTCTGATAATTATGTGGCATGCATCTCTTTCAGGCCATCAACTTTCTTCTAGATACTCCGCAATAGGATGAGAATCTTCTCCCACTGTATGGATATCCTGCTTAGCTTCTAAAATACACTATATAAGTTATTGCCGTAATATTGCATCGTCTTCTAGATCTCTCATTAATTCCAATCGAATTTGAGGAATCGATGTAATTAATTTCCTTGAAACTTAGAGCGTATGTTCGCTTTGTCTTTTGACTCCATCAACCGTGTGGTGGATAAATGTTGTTCTTGATGATTCTCAATGCCTCCAGGAGTTGGGTGTTGACGATAAGTCTCTCCTTCATCATCCGTATATCTGCTTGAAATGTTCGGATAACCTATGGTATCTGATTATTCTGAACACTTTGTTCAAAATTTCTTTCTTAAAATCTAAGCATTCTCACGACATGTTCTTGTTTGTTTTTCAATTCTTGGAAACAAAACTTGTATGCATCGCATCTCGGACAGACGTCATGATCCATTTTTTTTCTTAGAGTCTCATTCGTTAGGACAACACTTAATAAATTAAATATTTTATATTTTCTTAATAAAAACCTAGGCACTTATACCATTTTCTAAGCGTGGGATAACAGCAAGATAAAGTATAGAAAATTGATTGTCCATAGCCAAATAAGTGTATTCTTAGCCACCTTAAAATCCTTTGACTTAGTTTCGTTTCTTTTCTCTTTGCTTTTGTGAAGGAAAAAGTTCTATAAGTTTGGGGATGTATGATTGGGATTCTGTTTTCTTTAACAATATGAAATAAAATTTGATACGTTTGACTGAAATATTTGAAAAAAAATGTGGATCTCAAAAATTATAGTTCTTAAATTTTTTGCCATTGTCTATTTTGTCAAAATCAAAGTTTTGATTTATCAAGGAATTGTTTTATAAGTCGCGTTTAACTTTTTTTAGTAGTTGAATTCGTGGTTAATACTAAAAAGGGATTGGGTAGAAAAAAACCGATTAACACAAAATTAAGTAATTTTTAAGAAATTTCCTAGATGACCCCCTAACTACGATATATTGAAACTTTCAAATTAGTGGTGCGGACTAATTTTTCTTGTTCTGTCACTGAGTCCATTTGAAATTGGCTTTATAAATGGGCCGGCCCAAAAATGGTTGGGCTTCATCACAAGACTATATATTCTATAAAAGTGGAAATTCTATGAAGATTAAAAGAACAAACGATAAGAAAAGAATATTACAAAGTAAAAGGATCCTTTTCGTGATGAAAACACAATAAAAAAAGTAAGAGATGGTGAATAACTGGAAAAGGAGAATCGGGCAAAAGTCAAATAAAATATGCACCTATTTTAAATTAATTAATTGTGACCGACTAGGAAAATCCTAGTTGCCTACTCACATGCTAGATGAGTTGTAAAATATTCCTCGGATTTGTTTCCTTAATTAGCTGTCTTTCAGATAATCTTGTTTTAATTCTTCACTTTTGGATCTATATATACCGTTAATTGAGTTAATTTTTTAATCAGATATAATATGAACTCAAATTCTCTGCTCCTGTAACAATATATATATACAGATTTAGGTCTTATAGAAACACAAATAGTTTTCTGCTTCTGTTTGAGCTCTTGGCGAATTTTTTAATTCTCCACTCTGTATTTTGGTTAACCTTTTGTGATTTATTTAATTAGTTTTTCATGTTGACCAAGATAACCTTTTGACTTATAATTAGAGTTGCCGAAAGAAACTCATAAGATGATAAATGAAAATATTTTATTTATAGTACAAAAAGAAATAAGAAGAAGAAGCAAATTTAGTAGTATTTGATTGGATTTGAGTTAAACTAGTGAGTTATAAATCCTCGAGTACTAGCCTTTGACAAGTTCAACCAAAGCACAATTCATATTTCTTAAAGGAAAAATGGGAAAATATTTCTATAATTTAATTGCAAAGCAAAAGGATATATATATATATATATATATATATATATATATATATAGGAGTGGATCAAATGAACCACATCTTTTGCGAACTCTACGAACCATGCGATAAGACGTTGAAGATGATGCAAGAGCGGTATAAAGTTGTGATAATCTAAAACTTTCTAAAATTATTTTGTTGGATAACAATTTTAGAATGTTTTATTTATCACAACTTTATAGGTTTTATTCATCAATTTTATACGTTTGTCATAGTTTCAAGTTCTCAAAAGATAAATTCACCTGGATCCAACCCCTATATATATATATATATATATATATTGATGAACATGTGCTTCTCGAAAAGTGCGATGAGGTATGCCTCAAACAAAATCTCTAGAAATGCACATGATATGTCCACAGTGTTTCTATGCGCGCGCGCGCACACACGAAGGACCAAAATTAAAGTACCAAAATCAGATTTTTGCATAAGTGGAGGGCCACGGGGAACATCATTGCAATATCTCAATTTCTATCCCTCTTATTTGGGCACATTAGCTTTGAGATTGAAAGTCCAAGATTTCATATATAAACCATAACACAAAAACTCATGTGTATCTGTTCGTACAGTGCGGATGGACAAAAATATCATTTGTTATAAAGAAAAGTATCATTTATGTTAAAGAAAAGTATCATTTGCTTAAATATAATTTACATTGAAGAAAAATATCAAATATCATTTATATTTAAAAAAAAGTACCAAAGTCTGCATATGCGGACGGATGTACATGAGACCACCCCAAACCATAATAATATGCACAACTTAATTATATAATCTCATATAAAGTCAATTAAGGTGAGCCCTAGCAATGAACGCCCTCTTATAATTAAAATAATCGAACTCGAGAGACACGAAAAAATCATAGAGTATCTTATCTTAATTGAATACCACCACTATCTAACTTCATAAATTAAAACTCTCACTATTTGAATGATCTAAGAGTCACTAATCCCTTCAAAACACAACTATCTGAATTTTAGATTGATCATATATAGAAAATATATATATATATATATATATATATATATATAGAAGGGTTAACGTGAGAACTGTTTTTATCGTGAGAACGTGAGAACCAAAAAATGATTAATTCACAGTGAAAGTTGATGTATCCGCTGGGAAAGTTACTGAATCCAAAAAAATAGAATTTTCGCCCATCATGGGATTCGAACCCGGGTGAAAAATTCGAAATTTTTGAAATCATCAACTTTCTCAACGGATTCATCAACTTTCATAACGAATTCATTTGGTTCTTAGTTTTTAGGATAAGAATGGTTCTTATTTGAACCAAACTTTATATATATATGAGGTGGTTCCAATGAGAATGTCTATAAATATAAGAAATAATAATATATCACATCCACATATCTATCTTATATCAATGGTCCAAATTAAAGGTAATATATTAAATGATTTTAGATTAATTTTTTAATAAAATCGAATAAGGGTAAATTTGGTATAAAAAATATTTTCTCTATCATTCTAGACGTAAATCTTGTCACTTTCCGATAATCTCGCCAATTATTGAAAAAACAGGGATTTTATAATCTGCTCAATATAATATTGCACAAACTAGTCATTCTATAGCACATATTTAATAAATATATAACACACGTTACACATCACGTAACATAATTTATTGTTACTGCCTACACTTTATGTAGCACATATATAATACTGACAATGCACATATTTAATAAATAGGTGGGTACATTACATATCATGCAACACAATTTATGATTGTACAGTAAATGCTAAAAATGTCTTCTAACTGTGCAACAAAAAAATATAATCGATCTAAAATAAGACAGTAAAAGATAGATTACAACAAATCCCTAAAATCAAGGAAATAACTGTTTTTAAAATAAAACAAAATTATTAATATAACCTTTAAATAAATCCTGTGAAATTAAAGTATAGCATATATAGTAATGTATTGTATCACAACGTCAATTAATATTATACATTGATTTACTAAAATCAATTACTTAGATTTATTCTTATTTCTTACAAATAATTTCATTCTTATCTGATCATCCTATATATAAAGAGAGATAGATAGATATATTAATAACGACATCTTTTTCGAAGTAAATAAGTAAAAGCAACTCCACAATCCAAGACCAAATACTATAATAGAAGTGCACTGATTAGCGAAACTGCAGTATTGGTCGATATGCAACAAAACAAATAATTAACTAACAATATATCAAACTCATAATCCTAGCTAATTATGAGAGTAAGAATGATTTAATTTTATTTTAGTGAAGGATAATGAATTCTTGGTATGTGGGGTTGATGTAGAAAAATTAGACAGAAAGATGGATAAGAACAATGCAAGTAGAGAAAGGAAATGTGGGAGCATGTGATCTAAAGGAAATAAGGAAAAGATGGAATTAGGAATAAAGTAGAGTGACCAATTACAAACTTAGATGATGAAAATAGAAAAGCAAATGGCATTGGGTAGTGAAGAATTTTAGTCCCACAAGCATGTGATTTTGTCCTCATCATTCTTTAATTTGATGGGATATTAATTATTGCAGTAATCATTGATTATATTTTGCCATTCGATTTAATTAACATTCTTGACTGCCAACACTATAGAAATAATTGGTGTAGATTATAGAAATGTTACAGTAGTTTGGCGGGATTTGTATTAGATGTTATATCAGGTGTAATATATTTAACTTTGTGTGGTTTCTTTCAATCATGCACGTATTATGGGTATTCTCGAAATTAATATTGATAATAGAGACGTTACTTTGGTTTGACAGAATTTGTATTTGACTTTATGTAAAAAGTGTAACATATTTAATTTTTTGTGATTTCTTTCGATCATGCACATATCATGGGCGAGTTTATCCATCCTGCGATCGAACGTAATCGGATGCAGATTCCTATTATATCAAAAGAAAAAGAAAAATAGAGGCATTACTTTGATCTGGCGTGATTTGTGTTACACATTATATCAAATGTATAATATATTTAATTTTGTGGTTTATATCGATCATGCACGTATTGTGAGTGTTCTTGAAAGTAATGTAGATAATAGAGGCATTACTTTGGTTTGGCAGAATTGTGTTAAATGTTATATCAAAAGTGTAATTTATTTAATATTGTGTGGTTTATTTCGAAAAGCGTTAGATAGTTTGAGATTATAAGTAATTTTAGCGACAGTTTGCATCAATTGCTAGTGCAACTGAAATTTGTTAGGTGGAGTGTTGATGCATATGTATTAATTGTATTTCTCTTTTGAAGTAAAATGGGCAAAAAATAACTCATGTTTTGATTTTTATAAATTATAAGTTTGATATTCTAATAATAATTTATGAAATATAGGAGGGAATGGGTGCTAACAAATGGTTTTTTATGTTAATTAATCATCTACCTATTACACGTTTCATTCTGTTTCTTATACATTTAAAAGAATTTTTATCAATACGTTTCATTTTGTTTCTTTATATACTTAAAAGAATTCTTATCTGAAGTGCCTAATACTTTTAAGTATACCTAATACTTAGAGTAAATGTAGGTAGCACATGTAATATATCGATTAATAATATTTGAAAAGTATCCAAAGTAATGAGTCAACATCAAATGAGATGAAATGAAAACGAGATCAACTCCAGCAATTAGGCTTTCACACAAAACCTTAAGCTTTACGCATTTAATGAATAAAATGAAATTTACAAATATTAAATCACCAACTTTCAACAGCAATTAAATTCTTAAATGGCATTCATCATGGAACTAAATTTAGTCATATGCCATCTAACCAACAAAATCGGACTTTTGCCCAACCCTTCAAAGAAAGCGAGTAATCTTGATGGACATAATCCACCAAAAATTATTTGTCTTTCTAACCACAATTTAGATAGCTAAGTTGTAACCTGCAAATTAATTTGGCGGAAGCTAATACTCATGGATTAGGGGCTAATTCTTGATTGGGTTTATTTTTTTACTTTTCCAAATATAGTGCTTATATTGATCTTCCTTTTCAATTCAATTTGACGCACGGATCAATAATCATCTGAACTAATTTAGCTAAGGCTGGAGTAGGGAATGAATGCTAGCTCATAAAATTAAAGTTAGCAGTTTTTGGCTAGGTCTATTATATTTAGTGTGTTCCCAATTACACTATCTAGACTAATAGTTATAATGACAATGTACTTAGCCCTAGTCACACATTGACATAATTTACCTTCTTCTATGTAACATCCTTCAATTTTTTGATTATATATAGGGTTAGGTTATAATAAAAACCTTTTTTTTGTAATAACCTAAAAATTAATACACTTTATATACACATTTAATGTACTTTACGTATAAAGCTAATATACCATTGAGTTTCGGTAAAATATAATATTATTCATCAATATTTCAGAAGACAAGATGCTTTATACATAAAGTACATTGACTTTTTAGATTTTTAGGAAAAATTGGTTTTATTTAATCTCATATATATATATTGAGATTATCAAAGAAAAGTTTCTTTCTATAGAAACTAGGAATGAATTCAAATAATTGATATATTTAGGATCTATAATTATCATAAATGGATGTATTATCATAATAAATAAGATGCATTATTCAGCACAAAATTAATCTCGATCATCCATTTAGTTTAGATCTATAGACCAGATTAATTCCTAGTCATATATTTGGAAATGATTCTACCAAAATTGAGCATGATATATATAGAAACATTGGTCTTCCTCAAGAAGACACATTGACCTAAAGCAAGAAAGATAATCTAACTACCAATCATTTACAAACTAATATTTCAAAGACATGTAACGAGGCAACAAGGTAAAGTGGGGACCGAGGTTTGTGGTGACTTGTTAGTTTTGGTTACTCCACCAAATTAAACTAACGGTAGGATTAATGGAAAAATAAAATGGATTATAAGTTAGGTCCAAAAAATGAGAGTTGGAAATTTTTTGGATCGCTTCTGTCCGTCAGGTTTCTTACCCCCCAATTCTTTTCCTTATGAATGAAGTAGTTCAAGAAATGCAAAAGATTTCTGGTGCGGGTTGTGACAGTTTTCTTAACTTGTAGTCCAACGTTGCAGTCAAAAACAATAAAATATTGATTCTAAAATTGACATTCTGGAACATTTCTTTTTTATTTGGATTCAAGTCTTGAATTTCATCTTCTTTCTTTGAGATCAAAGCAATGTAGTTTTAGATATCACACTAGCTAGCACTAGTACACCATTATATTGCATCCATGCTTTTCCATATATATGACTAGCTAGGTTTATTGGTCGTCTGATACTTTGGAGCTAAAGAATTAATGTAAGGTTATATGTAAATCTTTTGATGCGTTTTTTCATATATATTGGCAACCGCTTAATTAAAATATAAACATAATAGTAGCAATCGTTTTAATTGATTCGTTTACTTTTGTAATCTGCAAAATATAACACAGCACTCCAAAATTATAGAATTAGAAAAAAAAAAAAAAATTAACAAAATCAGAGTTGGGTCAATAGTTGTTGCTTCCTCATCACTATTTCGAACTCATTAATGATGAATGATGATCGTAATGAAGTTTGTATAGCATATACAAGGGTTATATACGAAAATTACTTTTGAAGTTTAATTTATTACATTACGTACTCATTGGTTAGTAAGTTCTACATATATTATTTAATCTCTATTAATTTTAATTACAAGGTGTTCCTAGAGGAAGCATGTGTATTTACATTATTTTTTAAGAAAACAGATCCCCTCAATGTAATGTTGTTAGGGGCATCTTATAGCAAATTACAGCAGTTTATTAATCAATTATAAGTACTGTACTTACAGTTTATAAGATTGTCAGGGTATTTTTATGAAACAGATCAAACTTTAAGGCTTTATTATTTAACCCTTAAAATGCACCCAACATGCACATATGTCAAACGAGTGATATGGGTTGAAAATAGTTCTATATAAATAAAGTTCTTATTTCAACTTTCTTCTATATAGAAATTTTCTCATCCTAATAGGTAAAATTTAATTTGGTAAAAGATATTTGTATGAATAATAATAATAATAATAATAATAATAATAATAATAATAATAATAATAATAATAATAATATTATTATTATTATTATTATTATTATTATTACATAATTCTAGATTACTATAGGAAAAGAAGTTCTAATAAATCACATCCTCTATACATATAAATAGAAGTACTGATGGGAAAACTGAACTATACTCGTGCTCTCGAGAATCTATTTGGATGTTTAATCTACCATATATTGATTATATTCTTAGCATACTTTTATATAACTAATTGCAACTTCCTATATAACTAATTGCTACACATAGATGTTTTTTCGTATTTACTAGTAAATTTCTGACAATAACTGACTCCAACTTTGATCTTCAAGATTGCGCCTCAGATGCTTGATCTCCAATAATAAGTAAGAGTAATCTATGGATAACACCAAAATTTTTGCCCCTTTTCTTGTGCTAGTAATTTTTTAAAATCACTATGATAAATGAGGATCCTACTGATTTTCTCATACCATATATATTTATAATGTTCTCTCTATAATCATCATGTGATAGTACTCTGGCACATCTAATAAATATAATAATTATCTTCTTCTCTGAAGATAATTCATTTGAAGATAATTCATTTCTAGAATAATTATCTCTTAATATCTATCGATATCAGATAATATTTATCTAGATTATGAGATGTATTAAATAAATAATACAATAGTCAGAATACAGTTCCAGTGGGACTCTAGGAGATGATCGAAAATTCTCAAGATAATGGACTTTGATGTGCCAATCCAGATATCAAATACAAAGAATAAAAATGAATTATCAAGGCCTATTACCTAGAGAATTTTCGACTTATTACCCATCCAGCACTTCTCATATGACATATCCCTAACAAATAATATTTTAAATAGTTATTACTTTTAGTACCACGAGTATTTTGGAAGATACGCTCCTATACTCGAGGTCAAGATTGGATATAAATGGAGACAATTGCTAGGAAGAAAATCGCAATAAATTATTGCTTGGTTTCAACAAACAAAACCTTTTTTTTCGAGACCGCCTGACTAGGGATGGCAGTGAATCTCGGATCCGGTTCAGATCCATAGATCTAGATCCATTTTTTCGGATCTGGATCTTCAAAAAATAGGATCCGACGGATCTGGATCTGATCCGGACCATTCTTTTAAAATCCGGATCTGGATCTGGATCTCGATTTCTGAGATCCATATCCGGTCCAGATCCGGTCCATGGATCCATATAATATATATGTATATATAATTTTTATTTATATTTATAAGTGTATTATATTATTTTTCTTTCTAGTCGAAGTTGAATAAACTATGTTACTGAAATTGGATAGTATGTTAATAATATTATAAATTTGTACCTTGTAATCGAGAAAATTTTGTATATGAGTGGTCTATTTGCTAAAATATGTGTGCTACTACTTCTATTACTATTGCAATATTATTTGTTGTCATGAAAGCAAAAGTAAATTTGTAACTAACATCTTCTTGTGTAATGATGATTGTAGAATTTTGAAATAATTATTATAGCGTTATATGTATTTAGATTATTATTATTATTATGGTGTTACTGTGAATTATATTTGATTTAGAATTTATTTTAGAAGAGAAAATATATGGATCTGGGTCTAAACCTTGGATCCTGTGGATCTTATGGATCTGGGTCTGGATCTAATTTTTTTGGATCCAATGGATCTGGACCGGATCCGGACCCAAGCAAAAAATTACGGATCTGAATCTTGACCTAGTCAGATCCGATCCAGATCCGGTCCATTGCCATCTCTACGCATGACCGTGTATTTAAATATGTAAATAAAAAGAAAAGAAAAAAAAAAGAAAAGAAAAAAGAAATTAAAAGGTAAAAAAATAAGAGAAAGAAAGAAAGAAAATCACAAGCAATATCATCACTTGTGTAATGGACCATCATCATCGAGCGTTTCTGATCATTTGACATAAAATAGAACAAATGCAATGGACCACTATGTTTGCACTTTCTTCATATTCATCTATTTGTAACTAATCGATTTTGTTTAATTGAATTTTGCACTTTGTGAAATAGACATTGCATGTAAGGCTGAAAATGATCAGAATCATGAATTATGGTCCTTCTTTTGAGATTAGATTTCGATCCCATTGATTCAGTGTGACAAACACAATAAGTTTAAACTTGTGTATGTGTCTAAATAAAATTAGAGTTCAGGCATATTTGACTTGTAAGTAGGGGTGATAATCGGTTCGGTTTCGGTTAATCGAAACTGAAATTTCAGTTAACCGAAATCGAATTGGAACAAAACCAATGATCAAAATCGATACCGATCGGTTAGTTGGTTCGGTTTCGGTGCACCGAAATTAACTATTTTTTAAATTCTCCATATTTTAAGTAATTTATAATAGACATGTCTAAAATTGATAATCAAGGTATATATATATATATATATATATATATATATATATATATATATATTGAAACTTTTATATGTTTTATCATAGACTTTGATATCAGTCAAAACTTGAATTAAATAGAGGTCCGATTGCATTCACTTAATCTTTTTTTAAAGGAATTGCATTCACTTAATCATTACCATTTTTTTAACGTGGGAAATCGAAATACACAACTAAAATTAAAATTTAGTAAGAAAAAATATGAGTCTTAAAATACACATAAGAACTCTTAAATAAAGTTAAAACAATACTTTAATTTTGAAATATGAATTGAAATATATATGTATTTTAATATTAATTATGGTTAATCGGTTATACCCATCGGTTAATCGGGTATAACCAAAAATTTCAAAATACACTAACCGAGAACAGAACCGAACCCGCAAATATCGGGTATCGATTACCCAATAACTGACGGTTATCGATTCGGTTTCGGGTAAACCGATACCTGAGTAACTTATCATCACCCCTACTTGTAAGCTATCACACTAGAGCATAATTTATCTAGACCACACTTTTAAGTAACAGTTGTAAATTTTTCTTATTGTATTAATCCATTGTTTATTTTGATGGATTAGAACATTGAGATATCTCAAAATCTTTAATAATTTCTATCATTAAGCAATTTAGCTTGATTCATATTTCATTGAAAAGTGTTGGAAAATACTTATATAAACTTAGTTAAAAGCCATAATTTATTATGGTAATTCTATTGGATATTATAAAAATTAAATTATAGATTTAGAATCTACATTTCATGTACATTAATTTAGTATATTTATGTTTTTGAATCTGATGTGGGATGAATGAATAAATAATACACTAAGTTAGTTATTTTAATGGTTGGCAAAATAAAGTATCTCACATTAGAGAAATTTGACAATATTAAGTTATATATAAATGCATTCACATCAATAAGGAATAATCAAATATACTCCAACTATAGTGCACCTTAGTGGGATTCTAGTTAGCTATTTTATAGTTAACCCAAATATCTACTAGGATGTTGCTTCGAGTTCGATTACAAACACGTGCACATTGCATTGAACGTTTTAGAGGCGCACTTTGTGTACATGAACATGTGGGTTCGACCATTTGGCATAGCAATTAGGCGTGTGGGCTGGATCAGGCATAGGTTGAACGATCACGCCGATTTGGGTCGCGCTTATCTTCATGGATCGACGCACCAGTTTGGGTCGGCGGTTGTGCTTTTGCACCCTCTGGCGACCAAGCACCTTTGGGCTATAAATAGACCCTACAAATAGCGATATGAAAATTATTAATTCACCAGATAATAATATGAACATCATATTCTATATCGAAAATAATAGTCATTTTCCATAATCGATTATTTCGTCCGAGAATACGATTAGTAGTGCAACTTTTCGTATTCAGTCAAACCGTTGTAACTTGGAGACATATGTTGTGGAACTGTGTGCATCGGTCATAAAAAATAAATACCCCTAAAAGAAAAAAAAATGAGCTCTGGATGAACATAACATTACATGATAAAAATTAAAATTGATACATTTTTTACTATATACAGAAAGAAAAGATAATAATTAAGAAGACCACTAAATTGTCCTAAGACTGGCCTAAACTTTAGGGTTCAAAGTAGATGAGTTTGTAGTTGAAAGTTAAAGAACCTGAATTCGTACTAAAAAAATCGAGCATTTCACACAATATCATTTAATATTTATCCTGTTACATTCATGGATAACATGTTTGGTTGCTCTTCGTATAAATCAAAGTACATTTTTGGTTGCTCTTTGTAATACCCCGATTATTTAAAAACTTAATTACGATATTAATTTCGTAAATTAGAATATTATTATTATGAGAAATTTATTAATATATCGAATAATGATTTCGATTAGTGTTGGAATAATAAATTCCTATGTATTATTCACAAATGAATGTGAATTGAGAAATACGATTATGTAACGTATTTCAACAATATTATTTCTACGTCGATTACGTATCGATGATTAAATGCTCGTGATATATTTTCTAAGTTTTTAAGTTTAGAATTTAATTCCCTTATTATTGGAATAATTTAATAAAGTGATTACAGCTTTATTGGAATAATTTAATAAAATTTTGGGCATTAAAAGGTTGAAAATGCCGTGAGTATCCCATGTGTTTTAACATAGGATTATTTTATTTTGATCATCCAATTTGTGATATTTCTTAAGTGTAGTATTAATACACACTTACCAAGTAAAATTGTAGATGAATTATGTCTAGTATTTTGCTATGTGAAATAGCCGAAATTGTTGACAAATTGCTACACAATCAATTCTTGAATCTTTATACTTGATTGCTATTTTTGGGATAAAGTGTATTAAAATACACTTGTGTAATAACACATCAAAATCTGAATTTCTCCCATGCACACCGAAAGCCGACGCCAATGTGCTCACATGAAACAAAATTATTTTTATGTTTCCCAAAAGCTTTATTAAAGCTTACAAGAAGTTAGTAATGTGTAAGAGATATTTTAGAGTGACATAATCAAACTTTGACTATCTCAAATTTATTTGTGTCTTGCTTTGTATTCGAGGGAGCCGAGAGAGAGTTTTATGTGTGTATGTATTTTATTTCTTTTATTTACTTAAGTATATTAAGTCTTAAGCACACAAACACATAACACATTTATCTTTCTCTTCCTCTCCAACATAAGTACCGAGAGCATTTCATAAGAAAACCCAAGGCATTTTCTTATTTTCCTTTCCAAAAGCTTTGAGCTTTAATCACCCTACAACCGATCGACTCGATAACGAGGTTAGATATCGAACAAACTTGATAAAACCTAACTTTTCAATAATCCTACGGTTTAAATAATTATTTTTAGCATGTATTAATTATGCAATAAATCATGCTAGCATGTTATAAGCTTAGGAATTATGTTACATATGTTAATATGTGCATAGATAATTTATTTCTAAGCTAAGAAATTTATTTAAATTATTTTGATGATGCTCAAAATTTCTAAGTATGATTTAAGGTTGGATTGTTGATCTATAGTGTTGTAGGAGTGCATGGTATTAATTTAGAAATTTTGGAATCCTTTTGTTTAACTCTTGGCGCCGAGAATGAACTAGGGTTGAACCTTGGTGTATAATTTTTATATGCTTGATATAATAGCATATTGTTGATCTAGGGTATTAATTAGGTGATATAGGAATTTATTAGAATTTTTGGACAATTGTACCTATTTTTATTTCAATAAGGCCGAGACCCATAGTGTTTGGTTCTATGGTTTATATTGTGTTATTATATGATATTATGATGTATTAGTGCTATATGATAGCATATAAGCATAGTGTGATTTTATAGGATTTTATAAAAATCATTTGGTATTTTTGCACAAAGTAGCCGTGAGCTACCTTGGACCATTCTTGGTGTATGGTTTAATTATATTAAACTTTAGGTTATAATTATGTTATATATTGATATTGGAGGCTTGTGTATAAATATTAGAATTTTTGGAAATTTATTGGATTTATTTGTGATAAAACCGTGAGCCTATATTATATATAGGTGTGTTCCAAATTTTTCTATAGTGATATTAATACATATTAATGATCATAGTGTAAAATAATACACTATATGAATTTAGAGGAATTTTTGGAACAAGTTTGGAAAATTGATCATATAGCCGTGAGCTATACCTTGGATTTAAGGAATTTTAATTCCTTTTTAATCAAGAATAATAATATATTATATGTCTAAAAATTATATTAGACATTATTAAATTTTTGAGAATTATTAAACATAGTATATTATGTTTATGATGAAACGTTATATAAAATAACGTTAAAAGCATAAATAATGCTTAAAGTATTGAAAGATTAATATTGAAAGAAAATATTAATCAAATTTATCGATTTGCGTGAAAAAAATCGAGGATTAAAGCTTTATGAAAAGAAATCGATTGAAAATCGATTTATATTAAATTTATTCATTAAAATATGTTTTATTAAGAATTTATAAAGAAAAGTCAAAATGGTTGACTTTCGAAGTTAACGTACGAAATACGTTCGTTAAATACGCTAATACGTGAAAAACGTATTACTTTTATCTGAATATCTCAATTGTGAGAAAAGATTTCATAATTGAAATCATTTTATTGAATAACGTTATACGTTAATTATTTAACCTAAAAGGTTAAAATGAGACTGTAGATCATATTACGTCTCTCTCGATATACGAGAATTATTTTTATTGAAATACGTCGTTTCAACGTATTAAGATTTATCCAAACGTCGAATTATTATTTTATTTATCAAAGTTGAATGAACTTTGAAAATCTCGAAAAGCGTATCAACGTTCTAAACGTAAATTTTTGCTTAAAGGTGGGACGTGAAGACTCACACGCAACCAGAGGAGAGCACGCGTATCGAAAATTGACGTTTAAAAGTCAAGGTGGGCTTTACTATACTCAAATTGATAGAACTTATCAAATGATTTATTTATGATGCTTTATTGCAAGCAATATTTATGAACTGATTTATTTAATTACCTACCCAAAATATTTATGTTTTGTGTATGTATCCAATCCATGATTATTGATGCATAATGTTGGGTAGCTTCCACTTTATGACATGTTTGAATTCGTATCCTTGTAAGTACCACAAGGATGATGGAGAATTGTATCCCTGTCTTTGAGATGGCACGGATTTTGTGACCGATTATTTGTGATTGTGTCTTTGAAAGGGTGCTCGGCGATCATGGCGTCTGTGAGAGAGGCCTCCTCTCCAGTAGGAATTATTGTTGGATGAATTATTGTGGTGGATATGGATCATACATACGTGGAAAAATGCTTCAAGCGATATTTATTGAAAATGATGAAAATATTTAGTAAGACGAGTATTTCAAATTAAAACCTCCGTATTCTTGTGATGGGGCATATTAATTTAAACTTAATAAACTATTTTTGGCATGAGCCATGAGTGCATTGTCTTTCGGTACCGCATATTTGTTTTAAATGTGCAGATTGAAATTGATGATGATGATGGGCGAGAGATGTTAAGTAGTCGAATCTTTTGGTATTTATATGTTTTGAAAGAAAATACCTTGGGTGCATATCGTCATATATGCATTCACATACTTTCCGCTACATATTCTGAATATTATTGTATGTTGATGTTGACAGTTGAATCTGTCTAAACTATCGAACCTTCTGTTTAAGGACTTGTAGCCTTACATCTGTAAATTACTTTTGCCTTTTAAATAAGGTTGATTATCGAAGTTCGATAAGTATTATTTTGAAGTCTTTGATTATTCTTATTAAATGTGTTGTAATCACTGTTCCAAACTCCAATTCTCTCTAATCTGTCATTTGGATTAAAGGGGCTGTGACCCTCTTCGTATAAATCAAAGTGCTTGATGAGATGTTGAAAAATTACTGTGCGTCGTGTATTGAAATGCTATTTATTGGTTAAAAAATGATATATGAAGAATAACTTTAAATTTATTTCTCAAGCAATTACAGCTGGGCTAATTTATGTTATATCCAAAAATGCTGCACCGACCAACGACTATAGCAGCCGTTCATGATTGGTTGAACCCAAATGATATATATGAAAACGAAAAAATGGCTTGAATCTGATTTGGTCGAATCAAAACCCCCATCAACATAGTGAACGTATTTATGTGAATAATTGAATGAGTGATAATTAAAAATCTGTACAATTAGGTAAACACTTTCCACAAACTATTATTAAGTTAATGATCCAATTGTTTTAAAGATATATATAACGACCCGGTTTTCAAATTGATAGCTGACTTCACAGACCAACACGAATCTTTTCAGTATACTTTGTCCTCATTCACACACTCCATGAGTGAACGTATTTATATGAATAATTGAATGAGTGATACTCAATTAAAAATGGGTACGATTAGGTAAACACTTTCCACAAACTATCATTAAGTTAATGATCCAATTGTTTTAAAGATATATGTAACGATCCGGCTTTCGTATTGATCGCTGACTTCACAGACCAATACGAATCTTTTCAGTGTGCTTTGTCATCACTCACACATTCCCTAAGAAACTTCCCAAGGGGTCACCCCTCCCACAATTGCTCCAAGCCAAGTACGCTTAACTTTACAATTTTTATGAGATGGACTCCCAAAAAGAAGATGCATCTTGTTTGTATGAATATCACATATCAAAACCTTTAAGCTCTCCTCGAATATGCAGTCTCATACCTGCATCAATGGCTTTATCCTCACTCACACACTCCCTGAGAAAACTTCACAGGGGGTCACTCATCCCACAATTGCTCCAAGCCAAGCACGCTTAACTTTAGAGTTTTTATGAGATGGACTTCCAAAAAGAAGATGCATCTTGTTGGTATGAGTAACACATATCAAATCTTTTAAGCTCTTCTCGAATATGCAGTCTCATACCTGCATATTCTCGAAATCCCTCTCATCCCGATACGTTTCGGTTCATTCATGTACCCCTCCGCTTTAAAACTTTAATCGGAACCGCTCCTTGTTCATGCCTCCGCACCGGAGATCACTCCGTACTTCTGTCCCGGACATTACAATATATATAAATAAACGAATAATCCTCTAGTCAAGACTCAATTCATTTGCTAATACAATGAAAAATAACAAATTCATGTGGTCTTGCTGATGTTTCTTAATGAATTCGGTTGGAGCTAATAATTAATTGATATATTCCAAATAAACCTTATACACAGCACTTATGTGATTGAATGGATAAGGAATAATGAATATTACAAAAATATTATTGCGTGTGAATACTTGCCAATTATTTGTATCTTTGAGTTTTTTTTTGAGATTTATCTTGCGTGTGAATACTTGCCAATTATTATGGCATTTGTACATGTCATTTATGTAACCAATGAGGTCAAATTATCTAAATGTATAAAATCAACGACATTTATATGATGCTAATAGCTATACACTAAATTAAGAAATGAAATATATGCTCTTCAATTGGGATTATAGAGGTGAACTCTACAAAAGATCATCAGTTCGGTATATGTTGCGATTAGGATTTTTCTAAAGAATTAGGTATACAAATATGTATCCAACAATAATTTTATTTTCAATTTATAATAAATATTAAAAGTTGAAGTGCCACGTATTTGGTTTTGGGGATTAGGTGGGTCCATAATAGAAACGCCATGTGAGGTAGGAGACCACCAAGGCTGGCTATGTCTAGTGCCCTTTACTGCAACCCAACCACTGTCCCTTTCTTTTTTTTCAACCTTTTGCTAAACTCCAAACGCATAAATTCAAAATTCTAACTCACATAACATATATAACCCTTTTTGCTCCTTTTTTTCCTATCACAACTTGTTGAGAAAATAATTATTAACTTCTGATAAAGTAATGATTGCAAATACAAGCTTACTCATGAGAAGATCTTAGTTTATGGGAAAATGATTATTCGTCGATGCAACAAACATGACATGAAGACAGTCTTTCAAAATAATCAAATGGATTTATTAATAGATGTGACTTAGACCATCTCCAACCGTTGATTTATTTTCCAAAGATCTCTATCTCTATTTTACATCGAAGCAAAGAATTCATCCCCAACCATCTACTCTATTTTGTTGAGAAAAAGAATCTTCTTCTTTCTCTATTTAAGTTAAATGTTTTATTTAGTTTTTATATCAACCTCCAATAATTAAAATAAAAAACTCCATTATTAAAACTTAATATTATATTAATGCAATTAAACATAAAATTAAAACATACAGAAATAAAAATACATAGTTCAAGCTTACATAAAAAAAACACAATTAAAACTTACACAAAAGAAGATAAAAACATAGGTTACATAAAATATACGCTAATTCTGTGAATTAGAATATTCATTCCACAAATGATCAATTAGTGCATTTCGAAGCTTGAAATGAGCGTCTGCATCTTTGATTTGTCTAAACGAGCAAGAAAATCTTGAAATCGATCAGTTCGTGTAGATCAAATTCAACATCCGGAGGTGTACGCTCTTGCTATTTCGATTGAGCATCAAGGTCTCGTTAGTCCTCAATTATCATATTATGCATTATTATGCATGCGGTCATAATATCTCCCAAATAATTTTGTCCCAAAACGTCTTGGATTTGCCACAATTGCGAAACGACTTTGGAGGACTCCGAAGGCACGTTCGACGTCCTTTCTACATGCTTCTTGTTTTTGAGCAAAATACTTTTTTTTGGGACCAACCGGTGTATGAATTGTTTGCACAATAGTTGCCCATTTGGGGTATATATTATCCGCTAGATAATACCCCATATTGAAATCCTTTCCGTTTATCACATAATGCGCAGGAGAGCAAGACCTCTAGCAAGATTAGTGAAAAGATGAGATGTCTCCACCACATTAATATCATTGTTAGCTCCTGGCATCCCAAAATATGCATGCCATATCCAAAGATCATAATCAGCTACAGCTTCGAGAATAATTGTTGGGTGTCCACTTCGACCTGCATAAGAACCTGCCCAAGCTGTCGGACAATTCTTCCATCTCCAATGCATGCAATCCAAACTGCCTAACATCCCTTGAAATCCATGTTGCTCACCAATATAAAGAAGTCTAGCAACATCAGCAGCAGTGGGTGTTCTTAAATATTCTTGTGGAAAGATCTCTCGAATTGCTTTGCAAAACCTCTTCAGACACTCGATTGTTTGTCGACTCAAGAATTTTGATATACTCATCGATTGCATCCTGCAGGAAGTGCATATGCTAGAATACGAAATGCAAAGATTATTTTTGCAAGGTAGACAAACCTTGTTTGCCGATTCTCTCACCGCAAAACCAACGATCATGATTTTTACAAGATCAACAATTCGCAAAAATAACTCACGAGACATTCGAAAGCGATTTAAACCGCTCATCATTAGACGTTGGAGTTTCGAAAAGTAGTCATTGAAGAGATTCGCAGCAGCTCCTTCTCGATCACGAAATATTGTTCGTGTCCTGAACCGAACCTCCACGAGGCTCGGAACTTTGTCCCATCATCAATGAGCATATACTATTGTTGTTTTGATATGTTGATAAACCAATTGTTCCTCATCATCGTCGGATGAAGAAGAAGCCATAAGATTTTGATGCAACCAATTGAAATTCATTGTTGTTGCTTTTGTTTTTTTGGGTTTCGGAGAAAGTAGGAGGATTGGTGTGAATAAATTGTTGAATAAGATCTTGAATATATAATTGTTTGATGCAATACATGTGGTTTTGATCTCATCCATTAATTCAATTCAGAAAAACACAAATCAATCTCATCCATTAATTTAATTCACAAAAGCATAATCTGTGGCTTTTGAAATTAGCCAATCTCTTTCCACTCACGCCGCAGCTATGCTATCTACTCACCGCAAAGTTATCACATGCAAAGCTAAAAGCTATCAATTCACCCGCAGCTAAGCTATCCATCACGCAAAGCTATCACCAACCCGCAGTTAAGCTATCCATTACCGCAAAGCTACCACCGCAAAGTTAAGATATCACATGCAAAACTATTCACAATAATTCACATGTAGCAAAACTATTCACAATAATTCACATGTATACCGTTGATCTTATCCATTCATCCATCACAAAGCATTTCTATGAATATATAACAAACACATGTTATTGGATACACATTGCTACTACAATCTTACTTTTTTCTTTAACACCAACACAAAACCAAAAATGTCACGCTCTTCCAACTACTCTATTGGTGAAGATCGACACCTTTGTAGTATCTTTCGATATTTCACAAGATCCAATCGTTGGCATTAACCAATCGAGAGATCGGTTTGGAAAAGGATTGAAGAAAAGTTCCACTCGAAAAGCCCAACCTCCAATCAAAGTAAAATCTGACTCAAAGATCTTTGCAATGCCGAATGGGAACTATCTTGAAGGATACAAGAAAATTCAATGGGTGTCATCACAAATTGAATATATGAATCAAGTGGGGCAAATGAAACCGATCTTGTAAGTAGTATTTCACGAGGTTATTTATTTACATTTGATCTCAATTTGTCTATTATTTCTCAAATATTTTCTTTTATATGTCATACGCAGATTATGCGAGCAAATGACCTCTTGATACAACAAAAAGGATATGAGAATGGCTTCAAATTTGAGCATGTGTGGCCTATACTAAAGATTTTGTACAAGCGAAACTACAAGCGGATTATCTTCACACTGAAGAAAGTGTTCAAGTCCCCTAATCCTTCATTGTCCTCGTTTTCTCTCAATTTAGATAGTGATGAAGGATTTACTAGTGGTGGTTCTTCATCCAGAGACCGGATGGTGTTAAAAAGCTAAATTGAAAGAAAGAAGAATGAAGACATGTCTCATCGCTTGGTATATTTGAAAAAGAAAATGAGAAACTTGCAAACACTATTGGCTTCACCAAATGAAAACCGAAGCTAAGATGTTCTTTGAGACGATAATATTTTAATGATTGATTTGGATACGATTCGTGATCCAACACGACGTGAATATTTTCGGCAAGAGCAACAAAAAGTTCTTCAAAGCGAGGAATAACACCACAAGACGATTCTAGCTATTTTCGAATTTATTCCTGACGTTGGAGGTTCCGGTGGTGGTCTTCGATTATTAGTTGTGTGTTTTAAATTTGTGTTATCTTTAGTTATTTTATGTAATTTTATTTGGTTGTCTTTCGATTGTTAGTTGTGTGTTTTATATTTGTGTTATCTTTAGTTATTTATGTAATTTTATTTGGTTGTCTTTCGATTGTTAGTTGTGTATTTTAAATTTATGTCATCTTTAGTTATTTTATGTAATTTTATTTGCTTTTGTTATTATTTAAGCTTGAATTATTTTATTGTTTGGTTTGAGTTAACTATGTAATTTTGTATTTCAAGTTGTGTATCTTTAGTGTAATATTAATTTTTAAAAGAAATTCTAAAAAAAAATTTAAATAAATAAACATAATAAATAAATAAATATACAATAGTCTTCCACTTCAATCAATATAGCATACACATCAAATATATATCAATCTTCTATCCATATAATAACATAAACAAATATTCACAGAAAATACAACAAATTGGAAAAGAACATAAAAAACATACAACAATAACAACAAAAATATAATTAAAAAAATAAAATAGAATAGCGCAATGCACAGTGTTGCGCCAAAGATTCGCAAGGAATTTTTGAAGCAAAAATAGAGAAGAGTTTGGCAAGATTGGGAGATGACTTTATCAATAAAATAGCGATAAAGCGCTATTCCAACGCAGCGTTGGAGATGCCCTTAAGAGGTATTTTCAACTTCTCCACTAATTAACTTACTTATCAACGATTCTAGTTGAAAAACATGTCTGATTCATTAGAGGAGACATTTTAGAAGACATATATAAAGAAGTAAACTAAAATAAAATTATCATAACAAGTTACACGTCAATAGAAATAGCTTTAATGTACACGAAACACTCATTGTTTAGTGACAAAAAATAAATACTCCATCCGTTCTTTTTTAAGTATCCTATTAGTATTTTCTTCTAATTATTTAATAAGTATCATAATTCGTAAATTGAGAGTAAAATTATGATATATTTCCTATTTACTCTTATTTAATACTCTTGGAATTTGACAATTAGTTGTATAAATACATTTATTATGATAATTAATAAGATTACAATGATAAATTTTTTAACTTTTTTGGTTTATGTAATTTGACTGCCGTGGACACTTACAAAAAAAAACAGCTTGAGTATGCTTTATCATTCCATTACTTTGGGTTTTTAATAATAAAGAGTTTAGTCTTTTGGTAGAAAGAAAATAAAAAGAGGTGGAAAAGTGAAGTTATACTCCAAGTCTGTAATGATGTACGAATTTACAGAACCATGTGCCATAAATTGCCAAGAAATAATGCCAATCACCATAAACACCAAAATATATGTACTACGCTTACCATAATTATAGTTACCAAAACTTTATGGGGCCCAAAAGAAAGAAATAATTAAATAATACTACTCTTGCAATTACCAGCATGTATTTATTTAGGTACGTCTATTCGAACCCTAGTTTAACAAAAGGGTCCACTAATCCATCCATACAAGTCAATGCACGTATATAAAAATACAAAATCAGATTTGCTGGGAAATCTATTTGTAGCACTTGGCATATTATATATGCAAATGAAGAATAACAATTTACAAATTTGTCTTTTATTTGTTGCTTCCTTTTTGTTGGATATACAAAAACTTGAATGTTTTCAATTTTAAGAATAGAGTTTAAATATATTCTTGTAATCTTGCTGTTAAAGAGTTTAGGACATAAATACGATAGACGCGGTACGGTGCTTCATGAAATAAAAAGACATTATGGAGCTTCTTGCAAATGACTTTGCCAGCTAGAGAATATGGATGATTTGATTTCGACTTTCGAAAAAAAATATTCTCATAATCTTTATTTCACCATGTAAAATTTTATCATACTTGTAAACTGAAGAGATGAAGAAGTAGAGATAGATCGATAATTCTGTATATTTCATTACTCAGAAATGTACATTACATATAGGGGAGTTAATCTCCTAAATATGGAAATATAATCACTGCAACATTATTACTTATTCTCCTTATCAATTAGGATCAAATCTAATCCCTAATTACTCGTTCTTTCCAACACTCCCCCTCAAGTTAAGTAGCGGGATTTCCGATACTTAACTTGCCCAATATTTTTCCAAAAATCGATGAGTTCACTGCTTTGGTTAGGATGTCCGCTAGTTGTTCTTCCGACTTGACATGTGGCAATTCGATAATCTTGTTCTCAATCTTTTCTTTGATAAAGTGTCTATCAATCTCCACATGTTTTGTCTCGTCAGGCCGGATTTGGATTCTCGAGATACTAATTGCGACTTTGTTGTCACGAGAAAAGCTTACACGGCTTAGGTACAAACAATTCCAATTCGTCATCAATTTCCTTAACCATAGTAATTGGTTAGTCCGTTCTTGATTCCACTGATTGAGCCTCTGCACTTGATAGTGCTACCACCTTCTATTTCTTGCTCCTCCATGTGACAAGATTTCCTCCCACAAAGGTAAAATATCCTGACGTGGATCTTCCATCACTCAGACTTCCTCCCCAATCTGCATCGGTGAATCCACATATGTCCAAGTGTCCATTCTTCTCAAATATTAGCCCATATTCAGCTGTTTTCTTCAAATATCTGACAATTCTCAAAACAGCTTCCCAATGTTCTTCTTGTGGTGAGTGCATAAACTGGCTCACCACCCCGACTGAATATGCAATATCTGGTCTCGTATGAGAGAGATAGATCAGCTTCCCAACCAGTCTTTGGTATCTCCCGATGTTTGCAGGTTTAGCTCCTTCTACAATCTCCATTCTATGATTCGTGATCATAGGTGTCTCAGTTGGTTTGCACTCGAGCATTCCGATTTCAGCAAGCATGTCGAGTATGTACTTCCTCTGCCTGATGTAGATTCCTCGATTAGATCTAAGTACTTCGATCCCCAAGAAGTATTTGAGTAATCCCAGGTCCTTCATCTCAAACTCTTTAAAGAGACAGGATCGCAATTCGGCCATTTCTTCTTCATCATCCCCTGTGATAATCATATCATCAACGTAAATGATAAGGCAAGTGATTTTACCTTTCTTTTTCTTGAGGAACAACGTGTGGTCAGAGTTACTCTGAGTGTATCCATATTTCTTCATTGCCTCTGTAAACCTGCCAAACCACGCCCTCGGGGATTGTTTCAGTCCATACAAGGTCTTTTGAAGTTGACATACTTCTCTTCCTTGAAATTCCTCAGTAAACCCTGGAGGGGGCGCCATAAACACCGGCTTTTCCAGTTTTCCATGCAGAAAGGCATTAGTCACGTCGAACTGATGCAACGGCCAATCTCTCGTTAGCGCTATTGAGAATAACACCTCAATGTGTTGATCTTTGCATCGGTGAAAAGTTTACGAGTAGTCAATCCCATAAGTGCGAGTATACCCTTTTGCTACAAGACGCGCCTTGTACCTCTCAATGGATCCGTCGGTTTACGTTTGATCGTAAACACCCATCGCATCCAACAAGTTTAACCCTTTGGGAGGTTCAACATTGACCAGTGTTGTTTCTCCCGGTGCATTCATTTACGTAAGCATCGCCTCTTTCCAAGTGTTCATGTTTCATCGCTCCTCGGCATTTCGAGGAGATCCTCCTCGCATATAAGCTGCTTCAGATGCGCTCTTGCTGTTTGGTAAGGTTCCGTGTGTAAAGTTCACAACTCCATGTCTGCTCTTTGGACGAACTACCTCAGGGGAATATCTCTTTGCAGGTACACCTCGAGTACTCCGAGGTGGTAGGATGTATCTTCCTGTATCACCATCTATCATGTTGTCCTCCTCATTATCTGTAACACTAGCAGATTCCACAGTATCTATAGTATCTTCAGAATGATCATGTTCAGGACTAACCTCGGATATCGGTTGAATCAGATCAAGGGGTGACTGAGGGATCTCAGGTAGGTAAGAGTGTCCGGCGGTAGTGATCACAGCTGGCTCGGGTGGATCCTCGGCAGGCGGAAGCAATTGTGAGGAAGGGATAAGCCAACTAAGGGAGTCTCTATGATTGCCTTCTTTACTAAGGGAGTCTCTATGATTGCCTTCTTTACTACCACTCTCCCCCTGACTCCCAAGGTGGTTATAGTAAAATTCAGACTCTAGGAAATTACAGTTCATAGTGGTTATGATTTTCTTTGTATTGGGATCAAAACACCGATACCCTTTTTGATTGATCCCATACCCAACAAACACACATTTGGTGGCACAAGGTGACAACTTAGTTCTCGCATGTTTAGGGATATGAGCAAATACCGAACACCCAAAAACTTTAGGAGGAAGGCTAAGAGTTTCAGGTATTTTGGCTTGTTTGGCTAGGACATCAAGAGGGGTTTTCATTTTTAGAATCTTTGTAGGAAGCCTGTTAATCAAGTACACGGCTGTACCTACAGCTTCAGGCCAAAGAAAAATGGGTACCTTAGAGTCAATCATAAGAGCCCGGGTAATTTCCAAAATGATCCTATTTTTTCGTTCAGCTACCCCGTTTTGTTCAGGTGTGTAAGCACATGAGGTTTGATGTACTATTCCCCTCTTATTGCAGAACTCAATTAAGGAATTGTTGACAAACTCCCTACCATTATCAGAACGAAGGATTTTTATTGTGGTTTGAAACTGTGTTTGGATCATTTCAAGGAAATTGGTAAACTTTTCAAAAACCTCAGATTTATGCCTCAAAAAGTAAATCCATGTAGTTCTAGTGCAATCGTCAATGAAAGAAACGAAATATTTAAGTCCATTCCCCCCACTAACCGGTGCCGGACCCCAAACATCAGCATGCACTAAATGAAATATGGAATTCAAACGAGTATTCGAGGGTTTAAAAGTTTGCCTATGGCTCTTCGCCAAAACACAAGTTTCACAGTAAAAATCTCTAGGAATCACAAAGTTTGGAAATAAAAGTTTGAAGTAACCCGACGATGGATGTCCTAATCTCCGGTGCCACAATTGTGCTTCTTCTTTTGAGGACCCTCGAGTCAGCATCACACTACCATTTTGGATTCTCCCGTCTACATAGTAGAGACCTTGTTCCTCAGTGCCACGCCCAATGATCCTCTTCGTCCGAATATCCTGCGAGACAAAGGTTTGGGTATATGAGCAAAGTGCAGTTCAACTCTTTAGTCACATGACTAACAGACATCAATTTCTGTGAGAGGCCTGGAACAAACAAACAATTAGATAATTTCAGAGTTGGAGAAATTTCAATTGTTCCGGCTCCAGCAACTGCAATCAGTTCTCCATTTGCAGTTCGGATATGTGTCTTGGTTATCCTACTCATCTCACAAAAATCCGAGAGATCAGGAGACATAGTGTTCGTTGCCCCACAATCAAAGATCCAGCTCCGTATGTGTTTATTTTCCCTCCATTCTGTACACTTAATGCAGCGGAAACATTTGAAAGGCAATAAAACCGATTATGGGTGTCAATGTGAGGATATAAACATTCCCAGGGTGGTTTATTAATTTTAAAAATAATTTGGGCCATATCTCGTAATTCTTATTAGATGAAGGGCTAGAATGGAAATTGGGGTTTGGAATAAATACCAAACCCTTACCTCTTCCGCCACCATCTTCCTTCTCTGCGAATACCAAACCTCACCTCTTCCGCCACCATCTTCCTCTCTACGAGGACTCGCGGCTCCCTGTACTCCGCGGCCACTTGGTGCTAGTTAGGTCTCCACGAAGTTCCCTCCCCTGTGAGACCGCCGAGTCCTCCGCCACGGCTTCCGTGTTCTCCGTTCTTTGTGGGTCGACCTCTGGTTCTCCTTCCATACCCATCGCGAGCTTGGCACGAGGTCGAGCTCTCTTCGTCCCACCGGTCGGGATATCCTACACGGAGAAAACACGTTTCCGTGTGTGTTTGGCTGCCAGCAGGCGTGCACCACAAGCCGCTCTTATCCTCCCTGCTCGATTGGTTTCGCGAGCCTCGGTGGTGGTTCTTTGTGAAATTTTTCCTCCGCCCGCCTCGAGCCCGATAGCCGTGACCGATTTCGCCCAATGATGTGTCTCCCACTGCTCGTGGGTGGCGATTCGGATGCCGTGGCATGATTTTCCTTCGAGCCACCTCCCGCCTCACCCATCCATGGCAAAGATCGATCGAGGCGGCGGGATTCTTCGGGATGTCCGTCGGATGGCGTCGTTCTCCCGTTTAATCCCGCGAGGAATCGAAAAGTCGCCTTGTGTTTGTGTGGTCTCTCCACCGCTTTACTCCCTCGTCACAGCAGGATATTGGGTCCTTTCGCATCGATCGATGCTAATCCACGACCCATTTATTTTTCGTAATAAGTTTCCGGATCTGAATTACCTTGTGTAATTTTCACGCTCTTTCTTCCGGTCATAGATCAGTAAGGATCGGCCTTACTTTCAAAGGTCACTGCGAGATTATCCCATAAGGCTTTCGCGGTTTGGTGATGTCGAAATCCGCAATCGCGTCGTCTTCATGTTTTCGATTATCCACGAAAACACAATCAGATCTGTCTCCTCCCATTCTCAATAGCCTTTACTTTTCGGTGCAGGCGGGTCGTCGAGAATGTGAGATGTTGCTCGTCTGCTCCCGATCACAACTTTCATAAGTCGCGACCACAGTGGGTAATTCTTTCCATCGAGCTTGAATGTCACTGTGACATTCTTGCTCATCTTCACTCAGATTTACGGGCTTCGTCGTCGACATTTGTGGGTGTATTTTCTAAAGCAATGATGATATTTTTCTGAGCTTTTTCTCTACTTGCTCTGATACCATGAAGAGATGAAGAAGTAGAGATAGATCGATAATTCTGTATATTTCATTACTCAGAAATGTACATTACATATGGGAGTTAATCTCTAAATATGGAAATATAATCACCGCAACATTATTACTTATTCTCCTTATCAATTAGGATCAAATCTAATCCCTAATTACTCGTTCTTTCCAACATAAACTTTAGTTATACATGGTTGAAATTATACAAGATTTATAAGACCGAGCATACTAGGAATATTTTTCTAAAGAAAGATTTTCTTATATACTTCTAGAAATAACAACTTCTTTTATATCCTGTTATCTGAAATGTATATTGGATAAACTAAGTTTGTATATAACAATCGGTAAACTATACATTACACTAAGGAAGTGTTTACTTTTCATGATTAACATTTTGAAGGATTTACTATTTGATGGATTAAATATGTGATAAGATAATTTTTATCTATCAATGATTTGTTTACTATAAATGATTGGTGAAGGATTAAAATTGGGATAAATAATTCTTTCTTTATTTGGAGGATTATTTCAATCCTACCTATATTGGTTGGATTAAAATTAATAAAGAACAATTCAAATGATTAAAATAGTGTTGAGCTTTGGGATATCCTCAAATATTAATCCTTAAAAATAAACACTTGATTAAATTGGATTAATTTTATCTATCCAACATAATATACAAAATAAACACCCCTAACTACACTAAAAGAATATGGTACAACAAACTATACCTATGTGATATATTAACAAAAGATGCAACTGTCAACATCCGTTATATGTGTGTTTTATGCAAATCTAGTTCATATGAATCATGTAACTCATAGATATTGGATAATTATTCCACTCGTGTCGTACGTATGGTATGTACGTACATTTAATGCGTAGAGAGAGAGAGAGAGACAGAGGGAGAGACGCATGAGGACTGAGTAGAGGATATCCTAATTTGCCAGTGCGGTGATACTCTAAAAAGGGGATTTTGCATTATTTGGAAAATATCACGTGGTTTGCGCTGTGTTTGGGACCCTTTTCTGCCACATTCTCATAAAACAAACACATCCTCTACACCTGTACGTGTAAAATACTTTATACGCCTAAATTACTGTAAGTGTGATGCTATTTAAACATATATATCTCAAGACATAAAGGGATATTTATGTAAATATATTATATATAGAAATTAATCATTTATATATATTAATCAAAATTAATAATAGACTCATAAATCCTAGATTTATGTAATAATTGACTTTTGAATTCAAATCTCTTTTCATTTTTTCAAATTAATTAAATATTTATATTTCATAATTTAAGTTGATTAATACTATTATTAAGAATCAATTATGATAGTTTATCCATTACGTTATACTATTAATAAGAATAAATTTTGATAAATAGTAGTAATACACTGCGTTGTACTTTACACATGAAAGCATAAACTGATATGCCAGTTTTTTATATAAAATAATAATCAATAGTTTAATATTTTAATCTTACTAGTTTAGTTGTGCATCTTTATTTATTTAATATTTTGATAATTTGATATATAGAGTCTTCCGATATTTTCACTAAACAAAATTAATGAAATATAGTATTCGATATTGTATATAAAAATACGTATATGTAGATGATCAATTAATAGATTAATAAACTAGATTATAAACAACACATTTAGATAAGACCGATATTGATAGATATGATTCCCACAATGCAAATATTGAGTTCAAATATATTTACAACTTATATGGAGTATGTATATAAATTTTATGAATGATTTGTTCGATGATTTGATATCCATTAATTGATTAATTTTTGTATATAGATTTTGCATATAATTTTCATACTTACAGAATTAATTAGTTCAAATATTAAAATTCATAAATTAAAAAAAAACTGATTCAATTAACTGCAACTCACATAAACTAATTTAATTAAATTATAAAGATATTATGTCTAGAAATATATCTCTAAATAGCATTGTGAGGGTATACTGGTAATTTCGCAGAGACAGCAACGGGTCAAAGACAATATTTACGCTTTTAAAATATGATAATCCCATCAAAGAAAAATAGAAATATATTTCTGCGCGAAATATATGGAAACCATATTTATTCATCTATTGGGAAATTAAAGTCGATTTTACAAAAGAAGAAAGAAAAAGCGAAACCTAAACAACCATATTTATTCATCTATTGGGGTTAGTGAGTGCTTTTACCAAAATTAGCTGTATTTAAAAACAGACGTAATTTTATTTTTTTAAATATGTGTGCCCATATGGAGTGTGACTTCCACACTCTTGATGCTAATACTTTAGCTTCTTCACACACACACACACACACATATATATATATATATATAGAATATACAAAAGTAAAAAGTAAAACTACTATAGTTTTGATAAGAAAGAAAATAACGTAATATGAGAGTTTTCTCCTAATTATAACTAATATATAATTGCAAGATAATCATCACACACTATTAATTGTCAGATAAAATATAGTGAATCCCTTGATTTAGTGACAAGGCAATACAACCACACATTGAATTGGAAAGATTGAAGTGTGTTTTTTCCTTTTCTTTTCTTTTTTTTAAATTCATTAGGAACCCATTGCTACTATTTTTGATATGTAGTAGATAAATCTCATATTTTTGTGTAATAATCTATAAATCATATAAGATGGATAGACCACACTTGAAAAATCAGGTGTGACAGTCTCAAACTCATAGAGACGTTAGTGGAATTTAAACTTGTGACCTTTCGGCTATAGAAACTCACTTTACTATTGGGTTGTCCCAAAGGGTAAGTGTGCTTTTTCCTTTTCCTCAGCTTGAGCAATCTTTTCAACGAGTTGCATGAATAGGCTTGTTGGAAAAATTTCTAAGAATCGAAAATACTAGAAAATTCTTGTGTATCAAAATTAATCTATCTTAACAATGTGTTTTGATTAGATCCCAAAACCTCTAATGATTGCATTGTTGAAGTAACTAATGCTACTGACTTGTTTACGAGTTAGGTGTTTATGTTATAAGTTTCAGTAGCGGAACTACCAGCTTGGACAGACCCAAGACTGAAAGAGTTTAAGCAGTACTGAGAGTCAGTCATACGGATAGGAGTATCAGTATGAGCGCAAAGGATGACTGACAACCGAGGATCGTGTCAAGATTAAAGATGGCGGAAGGCTAGCGATGTCGAAGGTCAAGTACAAGCAATGTCAAGATCGAGCTACTAGAGTGAAGTCGAGAATGAAGGCGACGTCAAGATCAAGCACGAAGATTGAAGACCTTCGGTGTTGGAAGATGAGAATGAGACGATATATGACTAAGTGTCGTATGAGGCAATGATCTGTCTTTGCGGAAGTCAAGGTGGATACCGGTGATCGAGGTGGGTACTAAGTCAAGTCGATCTTGTTGCCGAGTCAAAGCAAATGTCCAAGAGTTAAAGCTTTCTATCGATAATCAAGCTGACTAACAGTATTTACGTTTGACTTAATGCATCATACCGACTTAGAAGTTCTAAACTGACAAAAGACGGAGTTCATACTGTTGATGATAAGGAGATGCAGCCTGGACTGGCCCTACCTGAAGTTAATGCTGACAAAACACGAGTCAACTCGACTGAAGAAATACGAAATGATTTAAGTCTTGAGTGTTTGACTCGCCACGTGTTATAACATATCTGCAGAAAATCCTGACATGTCATACCATATTTTCAAAGTTGCAGAGATACAGTGTATGATGATGCGACCTTTGTCAGAAGACATACGAGGATTCTCAATTGAAAGAATTCAGAAGACAAATAGAAGGATTTGAATGGTTGTCCTCCAACGTCACTATTATTATTTCTCTATATATATATTATGCGAATCCAACCTTTAAATGTTACCGAAAGTTGCGACATTGAAATCTTAAGTCTTGAGCTCAAAGCTAAAAGCCAATCAAACAACGATTTGAAGAAGGAAGTATTCATTATCACTCAAGACTTCAACATACACTTCCTTACGTCTAGATACTCACCTTGTTTATCTTAAGCTTAGACATCCCGAGTTTTTAAATGCTGTGATAACTCGGATCCTTAGTTGAAACCCACTCTATAAAACCCCAAATTTGAGTAGTGGTTTGGGCAAGTAAACAACGAAGTTTCAGTTGTTGAAAGTTTGGTTTCTAGTACTCATAAGCTAAAGGTTAAGTCTATTGTGTCCTCAAAGCAGTTAGTGGTTCCTAGCACCAGTGTAATACCCCGATTATTTAAAAGCCTAATTACGATATTAATTTCGTAAATTAGAGTTTTATTATGAGAATTTGATTATTAAAATATCGAATAATGATTTCGATTATTTTGGAATAATAAATTCATATGTATTATTCACAAATGAATGAGAATTAAGAAATACGATTATGTAACGTATTTCAACAGTATTATTTCAACGTCGATTATGTATCGATAATTAAATATTCGTGATATTTTCTAAGTGTATGAGCTTAGAATTAAATTCCATTATTATTGGAATGAGTTAATAAAGTGATTACGACTTTATTACGACCATTTTAAGATGAGTCGATAATAACGTTTTGAGACGTTTCAAACGTTAACGTTTAGAGATGACTTGAGAATCAAGTCTAATGATCAAGGAATTATGATATTTAAATTCCTATGATTATTTTATGTAATTAGAATATTAATTACCATTAAAATAATGCTAGAAAATTTTGGAATAATATTTTTTGAACAATATTAATTCTCGAAAAACCCTAAATCGAGAATTAGGGTTTTCTACCTATGGATTAATTCTAATAATTTTTCCTAAGATATAATTTATCATCTAAGATATATATTATGATATATATCTACTTATAGCATGAAGACCAATTTTTGGGCATTTATTCATGAAAAAGCCGTGAGTTCCCTATGTGTGTAACATAGGATTAATTTCATTTTTGATCTTCCAATTGGTGTTATATTTTAAGTGTAGTATTAATACACACTTACCAAGTAAAATTTGTAGATGAAAAATACTCTAGCTTTTCATTTGTGTAATAGCCGAGTATGTTGACTTATATTACACAAATTAAATCTTGATTTTATCTTACACTTGAGCACAAAAATTTTGGGATAGAGTGTATAATATACACTGCATAATACATGAAAATCTGAATTTCACTCTCCTCCATGCATTGTCGTGACAATGACTTAGTGTGAGACAAAAATAGAATTGTTTCAATCAAAAAACTTTATCAAAGCCTTATGCAATACTTACTTCTTGTAAGAGATTTTTATTCATGACCTAAGCACTTTGACTCTCAAGTTGATTAATTGTCTTTTTTTTTGAGAAAGCCGAGAGATGTACATGTATGTGTATTCATTTCTCTTGCTTTTACTTAAGTGTATATTAAGTCTTGAACACTACACTTAATACTTTACATTTCACTCTTCTTCCAAAAACCAAAAGGAACCGAGAGCATTCTCAAGAAAACCCAAAGTATTTTTCTTCCTTTTTCTCCAAAAGCTGAGCTTTAAGCACCCTACAACCAATCGACACCGTTAACAAGGTTAGATATCGAGCGAGCTTCGATAATACCTAAGTTTTCAATAATCCAATGGTTCAAATTATTTTTCCAAGCATGTATTAATTGTGAAAATCATGCTAGCATGTTCTTATGCTTAGAAAATATGTTACATATGTTAATATGTCTACATTGATGATTTATTTCTTAAGCTAAGCATGTTATAAAATATTCTAGTGATGATCGAAAGTTGCTAGGGATGTTTTGATGATGGATTATTGATATATGTTGGTGTAGGAACCCTTAGTATTTATTTAGGAATTTTTGAATATCATTTGTATGATTTTTCCTTTATGACCGAGAATGCCTAGGTTGTATACCTTGGTGTATAATTTTATTTGAATGATATAGTAGCATATTGTTGATCTAGGGTATTAATTAGTTGATGGTGGAATTTATTAGAATTTTAAACATATATACCTATTTATTCTTGAAATAGCCGAGAGCTAGGGCTTTAGGTTTAATGGTTTATAATGTGTTATTATGTAATATTATGATGTATTAGTGATACATGATAGTATTTAAGCATAGGGTAATTTAATTAGATTTTATAAAATGTTTAGTGTAGTGAGGATGAAAACCAAACCTTTGAACATGAATCCTTAATGTAGAAATTGAATATGTTGGACTATAGGTTATAATTATGATATAGATCAATGTTGGGGCCTTGTATAATATAATTAGAATTTTAGGAAATTATTTGATAATTATTGGAGGATTTTCGAGACCTATAGTAATAATATAGGTGATGTCCAATTTTCCTATAGTTAATATTAATACATATTAATGATCCTAGTGTAAAATCATACACTATATGAATTTAGAAATTTTGGAACAAGTTTGGAATTTATAGCATATAGCCGTGAGCTATAGTGTATTTATTAAGGATTTTAAATCCTTTTTAATCAAGAGATAATACATTATATGTCTAAAAATTATTTTAGACATAATTGAATTTTGAGAATTTTTAAACATAGTATATTATGTTAGCAATAAACGTTATACTAAATAACGTTAGAAATATAAAATAATGCTTAATGTATTAATTGATTAATATTAAAGAAAATATTAATCAAGTTTATCGATTGCGTGAAAAATCGAATTAGAACTTTATGAAAAGAAATCGATTGAAAATCGATTTATATTAAATTAGATATTAAAATACAAGTTATTAAAGAATTTATAAAGAAAAGTCAAAATTATTGACTTTCGAAATTAACGATGAAATACGTTCGATAAATACGCTAATACGTGAAAAACGTATTAATTATATAAGGAAGTCTCGTTGGTGAGAAAAGATTTCAAAATTAAAATCTTTATATCGAAAACGTGAAAACACGTTGAACGTTTAACCTAAAAGGTTAAAATGAAATAATTGAACATATCTCAAGCACGAAATGTTTAGTTTGAAATCTGCGTTGAAACGACGTATTAAAATTTATTAAAGACTTCGAGTTATTATTTTATTTTATAAAATATCAAAGTTGAATAAACTTTGAAAATCTCGAAAAACGTGTCAACGTACTAAACGTAAAATTTTGTGTAAAGGTGGGACGTGAAGGCTCACAAGCAACGAGGAAAGAGCGCGCCGAGAATCAACGTTTGAAAGTAGAGGTGGGCTTTACTATACCGAACCGATAAATCCTGACACATGATTATTTATGATGCTTTATTGCAAGCAATATTTATGAACTGATTTATTTAATTACCTGCCCAAAATGTTTATGTTTTGTGTATGTATCCAATCCATGATATTTGATGCATATTGTTGGGTAGCTCCACTTTATGACATGCTTGAATTGTATCCTGTAAGTACCCACAAGGATGATGGAGAATTAGTATCTTGTCTTTGAGATGACAAGGTTTTGTGCACTGATTATTTGTGACTGTGTGCTGAAAGGGTGCTCGGCCGGTCATGGCGTCTGTGAGAGGAGGCCTCCTCTCCAGCGCGGGAATTATTTGTGAGATGAATTATTGTGGTGGATATGGATCATACATATGAGGAAAATGCTTGGCCAAACGATATTTATGGAAAATGACAGAAAATATTTGGTAAACACGAGTATTTCAAATTAAAACCTCGTGTGTTACTGTGATGGGACAGAGTAATTCAAAATTGAAATTATTTTGGCATGAGCCACTGAGTGCATTCTTGTACTCACCGCATATTGTTTTAAATGTGCGATTGGTGATGATGATGATGGAGGAGATGTTGAGTAGTCGAAGTCTTTTGGTATTATTATATTTTGAAAGAAACCTTGAGTGCATATCGTCATATATGCATTCACATGCTTTCATTGCGGTTTGAATATTATCAGATGTTGATATTGACGGTTGAATCATGTCCAAATTATCGAATCTTTTGTTAAAGGACTTGTAGCCTTTATATCTGTAAATCACTTTTGCCTTGTAAGTAAGGTTTGAATTCCTTAGTTCGATTGGTGTTACTTTGAAATCTTTTGAATATTCCTATTAATTGTTTGGTAATCACTGTTCCAAGTTCCAGTTCTCGCTAATCTGTCCTTTGGATTAGAGGGGCTGTGACAACCAGCAAGCATAGGAGGAACGCCAAGTTCGACGGGATACTGTAAAGCTACCTCAGTGTCTAGGTTTACTCTTGTACCCATAAACAAGACTAATCACAAGTTAGTGGATTGACTAAATAATTAGTCCTTGGACGTAGGAGTTGATCTCTCCAAACCACGTAAAACTCAACATGTCATTTACTTTCAGCACTGCTTTAAAATTACATGTTATTGAACTGCCATCAGCAATACACACCGGCACCTCATTGTTTTGAAACCCACTATTAGTATCAGTTCGACACTGAAGAGATATAAAACTGAAAACTAACTAATCAATATTCGACTAAGTGTATAATCAAGAGTCTCTGTTTTCTATAAGACAAATCCAGTAACCACCACATTCCGCACGTACATCAATTATCAGTCCAACTAACTTGTTGTCTTAGTAGTCATTAGGTTTGCTAACTGATATGACTTAGTACAGGACATTCCCTATCTGAACAGACCAGTAGTACTAACACCAATGCTGGACTACTAGCTACTCAACCAATTGCCATATGCAATCATTCAGTCTTGTCTCTAGAAAAAGTTTTAAATTTACCTAACTGGTGTATCCCCTCATACACCAGTACGTACCCAGCGGGATCCATCAAGGTTTTTTACTTTATACTTCCTTAGTCCCCTAATTTTCTTCCTTTGAATCTTCAGCATGAGTTTTAATAAAAGTTGTTGAGTGTATTGAGAGTGAGTGAGGATCCCACATTAGAGTAGTGTTAATTAAATTAGTGGTGGACCATGTGTGGTCAAATATATAAATAAGTGATGTTGTTGAGGGTAATAAGTAAGGAGTATTTTGCGAAATAATTTTCATAAATAGAACAGAAGGATGTTTAGAGAATGTATCCAAAAAAAACTATGAAGAAAAATGAGAACAAAGAGAATATATTTAATATAAGTTGTATCACAATTTTTTTCGACAAAAAATGTATTTGGAATATCTAGAGAAGAAAAGAATCAGGTCCATCAAAACAATCATAAATTAACGGCTCTTTACAGAGAATCTTAGAAAAATAAAACTTTAAATTTACTTTTATAGAATATTAGTTGAAAGTAAAAGGATTTTTTCCTCTTCACTTAATTTGTATGGTCGATATTGACTTTGATAGATTCAACTTATAAATCATATAAATGATTGTAAAATAGGCGTACCTCGTGATAATGATTAAGCAATGATTGTGAATGCGTATCGGAATGTCTCGTTGAACCGTCAGAATATGTGAGAATCGAGTCAACTGCAAAACAGAACTGGAGGGAGTCTTCAAATAGATACTCTGACGCTCAAGTCAATTATATGCTATGCATAAGGCTTGTTGGTAGCTTAAGATTACGTATTTGACCCTTGAATGGTGAGAGTATTTATAGGTGTAATATAGCTTGAAGTAAGGTGATCTGAAACCTTATAGGAATATGATATGTACAGATCTTCAGAGACTTGTGCAGTATATACCGCGGTAGATATGTGTGCAACAAGTCAGCTCCTATCTGGAGGCATGATTCATTGTGGTTATAACTCACTAGCACATACAATGTCGTTTACCACTCAAAAAAAGATGTTCTAATTACATGGAACATGGCACATGTCAAGTTTCTTAGGCTTGTATTCTTGGCCTGCTGTGCTGACTTGGCAACTCTGTGTCATGATATGATACATGTGAGCGGTCCACATGTACTTTTTTTATGAGTTGAAATAGTTTATATTTATTTCATATCAACTGCTTCCCCCAACTTTGAGAGATCTATCTATCAAGAGCTGTTTGTCGGAGTAAATTATATTAAGTGCCAGATTTGGAAGGCCAGATCCGATATTGCATTTTTCTTTCATTCTCATCGTGCATTAAATTCGTGAAGCACTTTTCGCAGCTTTTTGTAGAAAATAAGCTCGTTCTTACCGATATTTCGCCTCAACTCTTCACCTATATTTTTTGATCATATCCCTTGATTTTTAAAAACGCTTGACCTCCTATGATCTGAACCCTTTATTTTTCCGAGGGGGTTGGTATAAGATCTCCTAGGAAGTCATCTTCTTCGCTTTCAATTTTTTCACTTCGTCATTTTTTTAGAACTCCACTTCTTCATTCTCGCACGAAGTTTGTTCTATGTTTGCCTCTGGAGCTATCTGCCTTCTTTAGAACACCTTCCAAATATTTTATGTTCGAGTCATTTTCTTTGTCTTCTTCTTTGATTGACGTGTTAGAAGCAGTAGATAGATTTCATTTTAATTAGAACACTCGTAGACCCTCTAGGGAGATTGCTCTTATGGCTATCGAAAAATAGAAATTTAAACCTTCCTTTGTGCTTGGTAAGAAGTTTGATCAATTAATGGCGACTCTTCATTCCCTTACGGACTTTGAATTTGAATGTCCATCACAAGACGAGGGTCCTCTGGCCGTTGTTCCTCATACCATGACTTTCTGGTTCCATCAGGTCAAGGATGACCATTGCTTCCCCCTTTGTTCATTTTTAGTTGAGCTATCGATGCTCTACGAATTCAATAAATCACTATACTGTTTCCATATGCAAAGCCCTCTTCTTCCATATCATTATTCGCGAATATGGAATTTTCGATACTTCGATATTCTTCCACACCCACTATGCCTGCTCGTGGTATGTTTGATTACTTCTCGGAGAAACATTCTAGTCATTTTCATTTATATGGTCGAGATCCTAGTTTAGACAAAGATTGACTTCACCAATATTTCTTTGCTACCCTATTGGCGAGACATGGCCATTCGGGAGGTTAGCCTTCACGTGCGATCATTACGTGTACTGGTCCGAATGCGATTTCTCTAACATACATGAGGATTCTTATGGAGATTCGTTGAGATTTCGATCAAGAACATGATCATTGGCCAAAATAATGCATGATGAGGCGTTTTAATTTATTACGGCTTATTTCCGGGCATGAGTGAAATGACGATATGGGTAACTCCTCTAAAGTATACTATTTTTTGTCTATCTATTGAATTCAGACTTATCTAGTCTATCATTCTCTTTGCAGATATGACTTGGTGGGAGCATCTGTTGGCTTGTCGCTGATCTGATAAGCCACCGACATGGATGAACGCTTCTGCCAGCTCCTCTTGGGTTCCGACTTCTGAGGATGCTATTGTCTCCTCTGCCCTTCCTTCTCCCCAAGATTCTGCTGGTCTACCTCAAAACACTAGTTTGGAGGTAGAGATTACTGACCTGTTTGTGGATACTACTTCTGATCCTCAGCAGGGTTTTGAGCCCATCAGGACTGCAGACATCGACGAAGAATGGGAGCTGGTAGATGGACTTGAATTTGGTGTTCCTGTGGAGGCTGATTGGTCCTTCAAATGCTTGAGGAGGATTGCAGAATTCTTTCGCCACCTCTGACTTCGTAGCGGCCAGTGAAAGGGATAGTGATTCGTGAACCTACCGAATTTGTTCCTTCTGAGGATGCTTTCTCTAGAAAAGGCAAGTCTCATGTGAAGACAGGACCATCTGCTTCAGTGATTTTCTGTCTGCTTCTCGGGAAACCTGATAGATCTGATGTAGGAGCAGTACGGTGAACTACTAGGGAACTTGCGCACTATCGCAGATGTGGTTAGCGTAGCCAAATATTATGTCGATCAGACCTGTGATATCTTCTGTAGACATCTTCTTAGTGTAAGGATCATATGGATATTTGTTTTTACTCATATGTTTATTCCCTATTATCTTGTCCATTTTAGGTCATCTTGGGCATCCAAGCAGATCATGCCCGACTATTTGACTATGAATAGAAGTTGAGCCTCTCCCGTGAAAGGCATCAAAGCTACTTCTGGGAGTTTGAGGCCAAAGATCAGGCGTTGGAGACCAAAGATTAGGCATTGAGTCAAGTAAAGGCTCGAATTATAGAGTTGGAGAAACGTTTGGCTGATTCGGAGGCTGATGTGCGTAAACTGTCAGAGACCCTTGTCCACTCTGACTAGAAGCATGCTGCTGCTTTGGAAAAGTTCAAAGCGAACCATGACCTTGCTCTACATATTGTTTCTTCCAACGCTCTTCAGCAAGGTCGAGAGGAGGCGATCTTGTGGTTTGGCAGCTGGCATCAAGTTTTGTCGCCTACAAAGACTCGTGCTATTGGAATCTTCTCATGTGGATCATTCAATGATCATACTGATCAGATATTTTTTTCTTTTGAGGGGACACTTTCATCCCTGTCTCATCTGGTTGCCTATCGTCATTTTTTCGTTTGTTTTGTTGTTTATCATCCTCTATCAGAACATATTCTAGGAGTTGTCCGTTTTGGATAAGTCTCTCAATAACATCTTTTAAATATCGACATTTGTTGGTTTTATGGCCATAGCCAGTGTGATACTTGCAGAATTTTTCTGACCTGGGCCTCTGGGGTCTATCTTTGATGGTTCGAGAAAACCTGAATCCTGGCTTCTTCGCGGCTATTTCAAGCAGGGTTGTTAGTTCTCTCGTGATAGGGATGTATGACTCGAATCTCTCCAACTTATTTCTCTCTAGACTTGAGTTTTTCATTCTTTCTTTTCTTCCCCCATTCTTAGCTTTAGACGGTGCTTTAAGCGCTGTAGTTTCCAGGTGTTGTTCCAGAACATCATCTTCTAGGTGTATGAACTTATATGTTCAAGATAATAGTTTCTCCCAACTTTTGGCCAATCTTTTGATCAAGGATGAGAACAAAGGACCGCGCTTTAGGTTATGAGTGAAAATATCAACTTTTACTGTTTATCTTATGTCCGTGATTCTAGTACGATCGCATGAATCAGTGGGTATGATCTCAAGGTCTTCTCCTTTCCTGTATGATTGATCATAAATGATATGTTCCATGCGCGACCTCCGTGCATTCACGAATTCATTTAGGAAAACTACTTTTAGGTCCTCAAGCGGTGTATGGAGTGAGATGCCAACTGCTCAAACCATTGTTGCACCAAGCTACGAATGTTTAAAGACTTACACTTTACTTCATCCATATATTGATATGGCTAGGTAATATTTTCAAATCTTATCAAGTGTTCCTGAGGGTTTGTGGCCCCTTAGTATTCGTGGTTGATGTGTCTAAAATTCTTGAGTAAAGGATCTAGTTGTACGATTGTTGAGAAGGGGTTGTTAGGTACTATTTTCAAACCGTACCTGATGTCTTCAGCTCTATGGGATGATTCCCTTTTTTACTCATGTCCCATTTCATCTCATTTCCTCCGATAGATTTTAGAGACGGATATCTCCTCATGTTGTTTCCTAAAGTTGGCCAGCTCTTCTTTCATGTCCTTCATTTCTTGATACTACCAATGTAGTAATTCCTGTTGTTGTTCCCATATGCCTGGTGCGATGGATCTATTATATGATCCTCGTTGTTCATATGGATTTTCCTTAGCCTAATACTCTTCGTCACAACTATCTTCGTTCTCTTCTACAAAAGACAAGTGGCTGGTATCTACTCTAGCGACTCTATCAGGATTATACCTTACATCGAGGTTGATAAAATTCGGTTAGATGCCCTATTGTTGTTTGGGTCCTCTTGTGCGTTTTGTTGACGAGCTGTTATATTGGTGGTGGAAATCCTCGGCATTCGTGGTTTCTTCAGGAGCATCTTTATTACCGCCACCGATTTTGAATGTTATGAGGTAGACCCCTACCATGCCTAGAGGTGGCAAGTAATGGAAGGCCGGCCCGACCCCTGCTTTTATATTTTCCTGGTTGTTGGTAGGCCAAATTTGTTCGAACTGAAATATGAAGCCTAACCAACCCCGGTCAAGCTTTCGGTGCTTTTTTTAGATTATTTTTTAATTTTTTTTAATATATAAAATTATTATTTTAAATTTCAAAAAAATAAATAATTAAATTCATAATTAAAATCTCATAACTCCAACTTAAATAAAGAATCAGTGATAAGAACATATTAAGCTTACTTATTCTTATGATAATATTTCTTGTATATTTTGACATATTTATGTATTCATACGATGATATTATAATGCAGTATAATTTTAATTCTTTAATTTAAGGAGAAATAAATTAGTAATTACAAATCAAAGGTAAATGATATTATTAAACGTCAATTCCACTTATACGCCTAAAATAATAGAAAAAATAAATTAATTATACAATATATATTTAAGATCAATGATTCAAAATAGTTTTTACATATTATAAAGTCATTAATCATCATCCTATATATTTTTGGAGATCATTTCTTTTATGAATTATTTTTGAATGATTTATGAAGTTATTATTTTTTTAGAATTTGATGTATTGTAATTCAAAAAAAAAATATTTTCCTGACTAGTATGTGAATTAGTAAGAAACTTTTACAATATAATTAATATTATTAAAAAAGTAGAGATATCTATATTAAATAATTTATAAAATATATATATTTAATAAAATATTGGTGGCTTTTTAGCCCAAACCCCGGCTTTGCACGAGCTCAGTGGCTTGGGTTTTTTTGGGCGGGCTTTTAGGCCGGTTTTTCAGACCTTTAATTTTAAGCCCAAACCAACCCAACCCGGGTGCACCGGGTGGGCTTTCAGTAGGGCTCATTTTGCCTGCTTTACTTACAGCTGATTCTTAATTGATTATGAGGTTTGGCCACCTTGGGGAGTAAAGGCCGCATCCTTTGAATTCTTTCCATTTGGTTGTTCTCCGGCTATATTCAAGATTTGAAGCTCTTGTTTTTGTAGTATGGGTACATGTACCAGATGTCCCGTGGTGACAGGTCTTTGTCAGATCTTATAATATGTATCTAAGCATGAAGATCGGTTTATTCGCCATATTTAAGACCAAAGATCGATTACTACGATAAAGGGGGTTTTCATATGTATAAACACATGAATTTCTCGTGCTTTTGGAAATCATCAATGTCTTAGCTCGAGGTGTTTTCCCACAGACTGAGCTAATTGATAGATTCAACTTGTAAATCTAATAAATGATTGCAAAATAGGCGTGCCTCGTGGTAATGACTGAGCGATGGTTGTGAATGGCAGCCGGAGAGTCTCGTTGAACCGTCGGAATATGTGAGAATTAGGCCAACTGCAAAACAGAGACATATGGAATCTCTGGATAGATATCTCGACTTTCAGTCATTGATATACTATGCTTAAGGCTTGTTGGTAGCTTAAGATTGCGTAAATATAACATGGCTTGAAGTAAGATGATTTCAAACCTTATAGGAATAGGATATATCTGATCCTCGATATATCGTCGTATATTCATGACGATCTGTATGCAAGAATTTAGCTCATATCCGAGACAAATGGTCATTGTGGTTATAACTCACTAGCACATACGATTTCGTAAACTATTCAAAAAGATATTTTAATTATATGGAACCAGGTTTATGGATCCAATTTCTTGGGCCTGTATTCTAGGCTTGCTGTGCTGATTTGGCATCTTTGTGTCGTAATATAATACATATGAGCGATCCACATTTATTTTTTTTATGAGTTGACATAATTGATATTTATTCCATACAAGACTAATAATGAAGTGGTCATTGATTGTGAAATAATCAAAATAAATTAGGATTTTTCTTGGAGCATTAAATTTCAATCAAGTGTAATATTGTACTCTACGCATTAAATTAATTTTACCTATACTATAGTCCATATGCTATAAAAACAAAACAAAAATATACAATAATTTGACTGCAATAATAAATAAATTCGACTTGGGGTGTAATGAAGTCCTTGCTGTAGCAGCAGTAAGGCTACTGATCGAGTGACCGTGAGGATTAAAAATGGGAGGAAAAACAATATAAATACAGAAAAACTGAAGAAATAAATTAAAAATAAATAATAAAAAAACGTATTAAAGTGAAAGTGGTTGTCAATTGTCACTGCAGTTACACACACCACACACACTAAATTACAGATACACACAGCTTCACCTTCTATTCCTCAACTACCCTTTACTCCTGTCTCTCTCTCTCTAGATTGCATATTTGCATATAGTAACAATCTAGTTGGCTGTCTCCCTAGCTTCTCTCTCTAGTTGCAGCATCATTTTCTGGTCCAAGAAATTCTCTTCCTGTCTTTCATCTTTCACTTCTGTGAAAAAAAAATCTGCGAACTGTTTGTCAAAACCACACATTTGGCTTTTATTTCCATTTGGAGGGCGTATTTCAGCTCTGAGATTAATCTTATTTTCTCCCCTGGTAAAAAAAATCTCAAAATGGAAGCAAATTCCTCTGGAGAAGATTGCTGTGTGAAAGTGGCGGTTCATATCAGGCCTCTCATAGGAGATGAGAGGCTTCAGGGATGCAAAGATTGCGTCACTGTACAACCTGGGAAGCCTCAGGTACAATGTGATGTGGGTTTTTGCTGCAGAGTTCTGAATTTTGGTGTTATTTTGAGAGGGGAAGAATGTGTTTTGGGTTAATTGGGATGCTTTTGGATTCAATTTTTCTCGAAGATCTGACCTTTGGGTCAGTTTAATTTCATAACATTGGTTTTTGGGATTTTTGGAGGCCATGCATGTTGAAGTTTGAGTTGCAGTGTGTTTCTTGATCTGAAGTTTGGTGATTGCAGAGCTCAAGATATAGGAAAACTTACTTTATTGATTTGTAGTTGGATTTTAATTATTTTTGATTTATCATTTAGATTTTCTGTTTTCAAGGGAAAAAGGCAGATAATGGGGCTTCATGCTAACAATTTTGAGAAGGTTTTGAGATTTTCTACAATCTGGATTCTTGAAGTTACTAATTTGAGAGGAACAATTTTTTTAGTAATGCTCAATGTTTGATTTCTACTTTATTACTAGAGATGGCCTTGTTATATATTTCTGAAACTAATATTCCAAAAAGTTACCTTCTGAATTGATTTACATCCAAATTTCTTTCCTAGTTTGTCATTTTTCTGAACCACATGTCATATTTGTATCTCTAAATGTGCTTTTTTTTTCCATGACTTTCTGCTCATTCTGTTGCTTGTTCACATAGGTAATTTGTGAGTTCAATAAGCTGTTTTATGTAAATGTATATGCATGTGTTGCTTTGAGTTCACTGATACTTTTATATCTAATCTTGTTGATATTGGTTATGGCTGTGATCCAGGTGCAAATTGGGACCCATTCATTCACATTCGATCATGTTTATGGTAGTAGTGGCTCCCCCTCGACTGCCATGTATGAAGAGTGTGTTGCGCCTCTTGTTGATGGCTTGTTTCAAGGATATAATGCTACTGTTCTCGCCTATGGACAGGTATTGCTGAAAATCTATGGAAAGATAGTGCAGAAAACAGCTGTTATGTTAGAACGCCGGTAGCAAAATGATGAGTTTTCAATGTGGTGCAGACGGGGTCAGGAAAAACTTACACCATGGGCACTAGCCTCAAAGACGGAACCCACACCGGACTCATTCCCAAAGCGATGAATTCTTTGTTCAGCAAAATTGAAATGCTGAAGCATGAAATTGAATTCCAGTTGAACGTTTCCTTCATTGAGGTTTGCTTTATCACCTTTTGTTCTTATCCGTGATTTGTAGGCTGTCGTCTGTTACATGATGCGATAATTTTGTATTTGAACAATTGAAGATTCATAAAGAAGAAGTGAGGGACCTGCTCGATCCCACTTGCACTCACAGACAAGATATGGCAAATGGCAGTGCTGCAAAAGTGACCAGCCCCGGGAAACCCCAAATACAAATTCGCGAGACATCAAATGGAGTAATTACACTTGCAGGATCTACGGAGCGCAATGTGAAGACACTCAAAGAAATGGCTGATTGTTTGGAGCAAGGATCACTGAGCAGGGCAACAGGGAGTACAAACATGAACAATCAGTCGAGGTTGGTAATGCAATGCCAATTAATCTTCCTTTATGTCCTTTTAGAGAATGCTGAACACTTGACAATATGAGTATATTAATCACAATTAGTATTTAATTACGGTGGATGCACCGTGCATCCAGATGTATCAAGGTATGCCTCTCTTCGAAAAGCATTAGTTTTAGATAATTGATGCAGCATCAATTTGATGGGAGGGACAATACAACTCTTTAATCTTAGATTAACATTCTATAATCACAAAAGTCCTTATAACTCTACACTTATGTGGAAGAAGTTCTGAATTTCTTGTTGCTTATTCTTGTTTGAATTTGCAATTGAATCTTGATTTACACTTGAACCAGTGAAAGTGAATTGTGGAGCTTCATGACCATTTCAAAGGAAACTGGGATAGTTTTGTTTTTGTGTGTATTGATTACTTGCAAATTAAATTGTACAAGTTCAAATATTCTGATTTTGCTGGAGAACCTAGTTTGCATAATATAATTGGAAATCTCACTCAGATTCAGTCATTGATAAATGTGATATTCCTCTTTCTTTCAGCCGCTCTCATGCCATCTTCACCATCACAGTGGAGCAGATGCGTAAACTTCATCCTGGTAATCCTAATGACAGCAATTTAAATGACTGTATGACCGAAGAGTATCTTTGTGCGGCTGCATTTGGTGGATCTTGCTGGATCAGAGCGTGCGAAGAGGACAGGGTCCGATGGTCTACGCTTTAAAGAAGGTAAGCTGAACTGTTCCTGCTGTCGATTCTCCTTCTTTGTTCCAAAGGTTTGTAACACCTTTGGCACAGGAGTTCACATTAACAAGGGGCTTCTTGCCCTTGGCAATGTTATAAGTGCACTCGGTGATGATAAGAAGCGAAAAGAAGGTCTTCACGTTCCGTGTCGTGACAGTAAACTTACTCGACTATTGCAGGTTTGACATTGGCTCATTGTTAGTAAACCCTAAATTCCTCTTTCTTTGGCACTTGACTGCTCAATAAACCAACATTTGAATTAATAACTTTTGCTCCTCTTTGTTACCAAGTTTAACATTGTTGGGTGATGACAGGATTCTCTTGGTGGAAACAGCAGAACAGTAATGATAGGTATTGTTTTTCACTGGCTTCAAACATATGTTTTAGAATATTCAATGACAACTAGAAGACTACGAAGGGCCTTTTTCTTATATTTGAACTCTTTTTCTGCAGCATGTATTAGTCCTGCGGACATAAATGCTGAAGAAACTCTGAACACTCTGAAATATGCCAATCGTGCTCGAAATATCCAGAACAAACCTGTTGTAAGTTGTTATAGTCTTTGCTCGATTTCTCTTCCAGTTCAGCATGGCATTTCTCTTTTGTTAGACAGCTACTTTAAAAATCCTTTTTATTGAAATCATTTTCCTTACTTGATAACCAGGTCAACAGAGACTCCATATCGAATGAAATGCTGAAGATGCGTCAGCAATTGGAATTTCTGCAAGCTGAACTTTGTGCCCGTGGTGGGCGTTTCATTTGATGAAATACAGGTGAATTGTTAAAAGAAATTACTTGTGAATTAATAAAATCTTCTTTCAAATGATCCACAGAAAGCTACCAATGATACTTGTGAATTGTTTAAAGAAAGTACTATGCAGGTTCTGAAGGACAGAATTGCTTGGTTGGAGGCTACTAATGAGGAGCTGTGTCAGGAACTTAATGAGTTTCGCACAAGAGGCGGTTCAATTGAGCAATACACAGACAATGTTAAAGTAAGTAACTATATGTAAGAGAGCATATAAGTCCCAAAGAGTGAATGAAGCTATAGGATCACATTCTAACACTAAAGGAACTATCATTTGAAGGTTGGAACCAACGGTGCCATGAAAAGTGAAGGCCTTAAAAGGGGATTGCAAAGTATTGAGTCGTGTGACTACCAGATGAGTGAAAGCAGTATGTTTCTGTACTCGTACTCAGTGTCCCATTATTAGTAGTAACGAATTGGGGTTGACTAAAATTATCTCAAATCTTCAATCTTTTCTTGATTCACTCAAATTTTACAAATTGTGAATTCATGTTTGGCGAATTCAATTATCCATGTTTTGTAGGTGATTCTGGAGATATTGATGAAGATACAACAAAGGAATTGGAGCATACATATTTGCAGAATAGTATGGATAAAGAGTTGCATGAATTAAATCGACAGTTGGAGAAGAAAGAGGTACTCTTTTAAGTATGAAAATTTTGCTTTGATTGCGCCTACTAATACGAAAAGTACCTGCCGAATCATCGTTGATTGGATTTGTTTTAAAGCAACAATTTTGTTTAGCTTACATGAAGTGCATCTTGCAGTCGGAGATGAAACTATTTGGAGGATACGACACCACCGCTCTTAAGCAACACTTTGGAAAGAGATTAATGGAACTTGAAGAGGAAAAGAGGACTGTGCAGGTGATATACTTTAATATAACAAATAGATAAATATGATTATGGAAATCTGTAATAGCAAAATTCTCATCTTCATCTATTTATGGCTGCAGCTTGAGAGGGATCGACTGTTGGCAGAAGTTGAAAACTCTCTGCTAATACCGACGGACATGCACAAAAATGCAAGATGTCCATTCACAGAAACTAAAACTTCTCGAATCTCAGGTTTTCCTATTTTCCTTTTTCGTAATAAAATTCCAATTACTCTGTCAAGATTTATACTTAAAAATTATTTTCATTTATCCAACACCAGATACAAGATCTTAAGAAGAAACAAGAGAATCAGGTGCAGCTTTTGAAACAGAAACAGAAGAGTGACGACAGCGAAAAAGTTGCAAGACTAAATACGATGCATGAAGGCGCAGAAGGTCAAATTTCACTTCTCTTTGCCGACGTATTTTCCATTTCACTTCTGCATTGAAGCTTCTGATGTTTCTTTGGTCTTGTAGGTTCAACTGCAGAACAAGATAAAGCAAGAAAGTGAACAGTTTAGACAATGGAAGGCATCCCGAGAGAAGGAACTACTACAGGTGAATTTTGCTAATAATGAATTCCTTGTGTAAAGCTTTTTGTAACTTGTAAAACTGTACCAAGCAAGGAGATTAATTACTTTTTGAATATGAGAGTTAAGTATGTCTTTTTCATCCATATAAATCATAGTTAAGTTTTCTGGGAGATGTTTATCAGGTTGCATATCTTGTACTGAGTTTTTATCTGAACTGTTTGTATGCAGTTGAGGAAGGAAGGAAGAAGAAACGAGTATGAAAGACATAAACTGCAAGCACTGAACCAACGCCAGAAAATGGTGAGATTCTATGAGGAATTATGGTTTGGAAATTGTTAAAGATTTATGGTGGTTGCAAGCATGTCTTCCTCTTGTTGCACTTTCCCCTTGGAATAATTTTTTTGCATTAAACAAAGCTACTCCTAAAAAACTATTAATTAATGTTCTGATCACCTGGTGTTGGAGAAATGAAATTATTGTGTAAACAAAAAATTATTATTTGAATTCAGGTTCTTCAGAGGAAGACTGAGGAAGCTGCAATGGCTACCAAGCGGTTGAAAGAATTGCTAGAAGCACGTAAATCTTCAGCTCGTGAAAACTCTGGTAGGTGTTATTTGTTGGTTAACATACTATCTTACTGTCATTTCATTTCTACATATTTTATTTGACTAGAAAAATTGTACATCATAAAGTCATGGATTAAAATAACTTTTGAAGATTGATTTTAGACTCGATTGTCATATCAGTGGTTTACCTAAACGGATGTTTTTATGAAGTCCTCTATTTATTGTTTGATACTCATGTTACATCTCTTTTTCAGTGACAACCAATGGGAATGGAGTTAATGGGCAGGTAACGCCTTGCTCATCCTCATGCATAAGATGTCAATGTTTTCCACCTATTTGATCAAACCAACTATACTTAATTTTAAATTTTACAGAGCAATGAAAAGTCCTTGCAGCGATGGCTTGAGCATGAGCTTGAAGTTATGGTCAATGTTCATGAAGTTCGTTGTGAGTACGAGAAGCAAAGTGAAGTGTATGTAGCATTTTGATTTTGTTTTATTAGTCAAACTCATGTATGCGAGTGCATGTCTCTGCTCCCTCATACAAATGCTAACCTAGATATCTTTGTAAATCCTTGTGGGCTCATGTCCAGACGCGCTGCATTGGCTGAAGAGTTAGCTGTTTTGAGACAAGTCGATGAATTTGCTTGAAGGGAGTAAGCCCTCCTAGAGGGAAAAATGGCCTTTCTAGGTGAGCTTATTTCATTAGTTCTTTAGATGTGAACTTTACTAAAAGATTAGCATACTTACAAACCCATCTTACTTAATCTGTAAGTCGTTCATTTATCAGGGCATCTTCAATGTCACCAAATGCGAGAATGTCAAGAATTGCTTCTCTTGAGAGCATGCTGAGTATCTCATCAAATTCACTTGTCGCAATGGCTTCACTGCTTTCAGAAGCAGAAGAACGAGAGCGTGGTGTCGTTAATCGTGGACGCTGGAACCAGCTACGTTCTATGGGAGAGGCGAAAGGCCTGCTTCAGCTCATGTTCAATCATCTTGGCGATGCAAGGTAGGCAAAATCAGCAGCCGTTTTCCGTCTATGTATATAATATAAGCATTCTGTTTCTCTTTCAGGTAGTGTATTTAAGCTCCTTTGTCGCCTAAAGTAATGTTCTCATTTCCAGCACCTACATTTTGCTAATAAAAGAACAATATAGAATATAAAACAATGTCTAATCATTAAAACATGAACTGAGCCTTTTCACTTACAGAATAAAGAGTAGAAAAGTTAAGACTAATGATAACAAAATATCTGTGATACTAAACAGAATTTCGAGGTTGTATCTTTGGTACAAAATCATTATCTGCATTAGTAAAAACTGCTTTATCGACTTCATGCCAACGATAGGTGCTTACTGTGGGAAAAGGAAATCGAAATCAAAGAGATGAAAGAGCAAATGAAGGAACTCGTGGGATTACTGAGACAAAGTGAAGTCAGAAGGAAGGAAATAGAGAAAGAGCTAAAATTGAGAGAACAATCTGTTGCTACTACATTGTCGACACCACCATCCGTAAGATTGGTTTTTGTTTTTGTTTTTATTTTCCTCTTTCTTTATATACCCTTGACTTTTCTGCTGCTACAGGGAAACTCTCTCAAACACATTGCTGATGACATGAGTGGTCCACTGTCTCCAATTCCGGTACCAGCACAGAAGCAACTTAAATATACAGCAGGGATTGCTAACGGCTCATGTATAGAGTCAGCAGCAGACCAGACTCGGAAGGTTTGTTTATCTTCCCTAGACTTAATGTTGCTGCATAATGCTTTCTCTGTGGCTTATACCAAGTTTCTGGTGAGTCCAGATGGTGCCTATTGGCCAATTATCGATGAAAAAATTAGCCCTTGTCGGACATGGTGGGAAACTCTGGAGATGGAAGAGGAGTCATCATCAATGGCTATTACAGTTCAAATGGAAGTGGCAAAAACCGTGGAAACTCTCGGAGTTAATTAGACACAGCGATGAAACGATCATGAGAGCCAGGCCCCGTCCACAGGCTATTTCTGATATTATGTACAGAAACAGTCACTAGCTTATACAGCTCTATATTGTATATCCTTTACTCACACCAGCTCCCAAGAGATGATCCGGGAAATACATTGAATAAGTGAAGGTGAGTCCATTAAATGCATAATCTCTTAAAATAGACTTTAGAAAGAAAAATCAACTTATCCATCAAAGATTACATTTTCTTGATCTTTTGTTGTTCTTGACATTTTGTAGACCCTTTTGCATGTGGGAACATTTTCTTGTTCTATTCTCTTGACTTAGTCTTCCACTACATAAATGCAGGTCTAGGTATAAGTGGAGTTGGCGAGCTTTGTCTGTAGTGTAGTATATTGGTAGAGATATATGAAGTGGAATGGAAGGGTTGTTTAGAAGCGGAGTTTTGTAGTTATGACTTTCATCGTCATTGCGTCTTGTGGGATCGTTCACCTCTGTTATACTTGGAGGATACTGCGTTTTCATCGAGGATGGGTTTATTTTAGGCCTCTTGGTAGTCTTCATTGTTGTTGTATATACTTGTCCAAAGTTGATCTTTTTGTTGGGTTTTTTTTTTTTTTCTGCAGGGGTTTGTTTCTGTTTCACTTTTTCGGCTAATTGGCCTCTTTTGTATATTGTGTGTAAGCACAGTATCGGTTTTGTTTAGCAAGCACAGTCATTGATACTTGGTCTCAGATGTAGATCTACTATTGGGTTGTGCTTATTTGTTTGTTGTATATTTGTTGTGGATTTTTTCATGAATTTCCATTTTTTTCCTTTTCTTTTAAGATAATGTGAGGTAGCACCTTCCACTTCTGCATCTCTTCACCATTTTCATTAGTTAAATTGTGATCTTGGTTCAAAACGTTAGAAAACAACTAAAATTACGAAGATAAGATTTTGATTAGTTGAACTTGTTAAAACTTGTTTCTAACTCAAAAGAGGTCATACGATAAGCCAATTCAAATGTATATCTTTTTCGAACATTACATGAGCAACATATTAAAATTATAACACTACTCTATCAACCTAGGATGAAACTAATCATCCCTGTACCCTGATAGTTCCGCGCACACAACATAACAAAATGGATGGCCGAAACAGGAAATACCAAATAGTTCCGCGCTCTGTATTATGTTATCCAGCAAGTCAATTTGATGATACAAAGTTGAAAGATACAAGGTAATATTTCACATAAATGGTTTACCAAATTCATCGGTACCCTGATCCCGCACCCAAGCAAAGAAGAGTAATGAAATTGCCTCTCAAGGCACTCAAATGCTAGGGCATAACGAACACGACTAACCTTGACACAAAAAGGTGCAAGGCAAGCTCAGGCTTTGTAACACCAGAAAGCACAGTGCTCCTCTCTACGTTGGTTGCTAACAAGACCCCCACACTGCAAGCAGATGAAGCTGCTCCCATCAGAGAACGCGTCGAGCATGACCTGCTTCCTTCCTGTCTCAGCAAGGATTGACCTTTCTTGAGGATCAGGTTCGATTGGCTCCTCACTTACTTGTTGGGATATTTCAGGTTGCAAAGGGATGGCCTCCGCAATTGCGCACTCAGCAAATAGTGAAGCCAACTCATCAGCAGCAGAACTAGCTTGAATTTTATTCCTGTATAGTTCTTGAGCACGACTCAGACCTTGAGATACAGCTATGTCTCCACCTTGTATTTTCATTGCCATTATCACCTTCAGAGCCAGGATAGCAATATTCTTCAAATTACAAATGGTTACACAAAAATTTACTTTTATCCATATCACCTTCCAAACATGCACAATGGGCAAGAACCAAAAATAAAACAATAATTCAACATTAAAATTTTGGCAAAGTACCATCAAAAAATTGCAAGAAGAGAAATAACCTACTTAGTCTATATGTTAGTAGTCACCTAGCCTCCTACTCATTTTATGTTTGGCAAAAAAGCAATGGAATAAGATGCAATGTTTTGTACTCCTAAGCTATAAGGCTCAGAACTTGAAATGATGGTGGAACTCCCAGAGTTCATGCTAGTACCACTTAAGCAGATCGTGGAATGAAGAAGATGCCAATATTTTGAAGTTATAATCATATTGCAGTATGAAAGTAAAGACATCAATGATTTATCAAGGAAATAGAAAGAAAAAAATTGTTTATCTTACGAAAAGAAGCCTACACAGAATCAGGACATTGAAAGTCTCCAAATTGGACTCGCTAAAGCAAATACAAGAAAGAGTTAGGCAGATGAGATTATGGCACATATGAAGACTAACATGTGTTCTGACTTTGGCACAAACTAAAACCCTGTCCTTACACAGAGACCTTGGCTTTTTAACTCCTCAAGGTATATCATAGCTGATAAGTTAAAAATCCCACTTAAGGAAAGACCTTTAAGATGACTCATTTGAGACTGCCTTTTGTGGACAACTTGCTAGATCTCATAATTTTCATTAATTGGTTTCACAGCAACAGCATTAAATGGCGGGCAAGATAACAATTTAAGTCAATGCCTTGTTATAATAGATGCAAACGTCAATCACATAATGCTCAACCTACCAAGGGTTATATATCCTTAAAATCAAAACAATCATAGAAACATCATACACTCATAGAAACATCATATTAGGAAGATATATCGTAAATTAAAATCATATAAAGAAGATCTGCAATCAATGTACCCTATCATATTAGTTATCCATCCTTATCTTTTTAAGGATCTTGTTTGCAATAACTATATATTACTTTGGTAAATTTTATTTCTAATAAAAAGTATATCCTTCGAGTCATGACATAAACTTCGTCAACTCAAAAAGACATGTAATGCTCAGAAACATCGTTCATTGTATTTCTTAATCATTCTGACTCCCATGTCAGTTAAGTGTCCACTGTTTCTCTAGAAGTCACTGTTTACAAGATGAAAAGCTTCTACATGGCAAGATATATATATCTATATATATATATATATAACCTGTACTAATGCCTTTAATATGTCATCAGCAAGTTATTGGCAATTAAACTTGGTTTTATATATTTTTCCTTTTTAACTCACAGGGGTCACAATCTTGAGGATACTTGTGAAATTATGTAACAGATTACTTTCGCTATCTAACAATCTCCTATAGTAAAATAGAAGAGTTGGGGCGGTAAGGGGAGGCTCAACATACCAGGTAGGACAACTAGGCACATAACTCGATGAATGATTTTCAACTATCAATCCACTAAATTTGAACCACAAAAGATCATAAGAGATGAAATCTGCATTGAGAAAGCGTGCTCATTTAAAGTCATAACCTCATAAGATTACAAGGCAATGCTATTAAATTCAAACCCTGTTTCAGCTCATTTAATGCAGAAGTGAATAGAGAAAGAAAACTTGGATCCAATTTGAGTAACAACATGTCAGCTAAATGTTTCAGAAACGACGACCTACTGAATTTCAATTGTCTGAATCCAATTTTCACCATCAATAATCTATTACAATCATGTTCTCGAAGATAACTTCTTCACATTATTCCAATAAAAAAAAACACAATTAGCTAAAAAGTAACATAATCTCGGACTCAAACGCAAAGAAATAATGATGTATCTTATGTTCCAGCTGCATAGTCCAATAGATACCAGAAAGCATCAACGAGTTTACAACCATTGAAAAACATAAAAATTAGAGAGAAAAACAACAAATCATTCAACAAAAATATAAGCGATTGAGAAAGTAAATTCCAAAAATCGAACTGATCACAACTGCAATCAGACATGCCAACAGTCGATAGCCACTTGCATTCAAAATTAACAAAAAGTAAACAAAAGATTAAGCAAATGAAAGCAGACAGGGACGAAAAAAAACCGCTTCGAGTGCCTGGGAAGGCTTCCCTTGATTAATGAGCTTGCGAGCCATTGCCAGCAAATTCCTGATATTGTTAGGGTCGGAAGCGGTGTTCACCTCACGCGGCGGAGCCGGGGCCTCCGCCTCCATCATGTCGGCGTCGTCACCGCTCATGGCATTACAGTTCAGTTTCTCGATTACTCACTCCTTCACCGCTTTGCAATGATTTTTTTCTTCGTTCTTCTTGAGAAATATTTTTTCAAATGAATTGAACTAGATGTTTCCAGCAAATTCTACTTGAATTCGGTTTGATTCTGCTGATTTTAATACCTTTGGCAGGAATTTGGCCTGCTGGATCCATAATGCAATTGGGCCGGCCCGCTTCAGGTGAATTAATCAATCTCATTCATATTCCTTTTCGAATGGTCCCACATAACTTCACTCTTTCTTTTTAAAGAAAAAATTATCTATTCAAAAGATATGACTCTATCTATTTTTTATATTTTTAATCATTTTATACTATTCTCATAAATAATTGTATCAAAAAGAAATAAACAATATTTGGTGGGACCTCAAGAGTATAAATTTTCACAAAGGCTCATGTGAAGATGCTCGCAGTGTGCAGACGTCCTGAAGTGTCAATTATCATTAAGAAAAGTATCAATTATTATGAAGAAAAATATTTCCTTTATTTCATTTAGAATGTCTTATTTTCCTTTTAATTGTCTCCATTCCTTTTGTAAAATAATTATCTCTTTAAAATGTGTGAAATATATCAATTTTTTCACTTTAACTACTTTATATATTTCACCTAAATATATGCCTAAAAAGAAATGTGACACTTTAAATTAGGCGAAGTAGCATTTATTCTTTTAACCTCTAATTAGAAAATGTTACTTATCCTAAAGAAAAGTGTGAATTATATACTAAAAAGTGATTATGTCATGTTTTTCTCGCACTATACGAACATCCTCACATGAGTTCACCTCTTATATTTTTAGTAAGATCGCGATTTATATTCAAACCTTTAGACCTTAATGCATATTAAACTCAAATGTTAAAGCGTTTCAATAACATCTTAGTCTTTCGATTTTTAGTAAATTTATCTCTTTAATTTTTGCATGAGTTTGGAATTGAGATTCAAATGTAATCCGACGTCAATTTGAAATTAATTGAGAACTTTTGAAATCTATATCGTATCGTCAATTTTGCCGAACATTTGGAATTAAAACATAATTGTCGAGAAAATCTAACTCTCCCGTCATAATTTTTGACTCAATTACGCAGCCACCCAATTAAATTGAAGTTTAAATCTCAATTCCAAAAAAAATCGAATGTTCTTCAAAATCCTATTATCCCACTCTCACATAGACCACACAACTGTCATTGAAATAAATAACACAAACATAATATGCATCTTAAATTGCTACTCAAAATTAACCTCGACTTTTCAATGTTTTGGAGCATTTTATTTTCCATGACATGATGAACACTAGGGTTGAGTAAACTACTTGAAAATTAAATATTCGATTTGAACCAAATCGAAATTTAAAATTGGTTTAGATTTATCTAATTTTCGGTTCAGTCGATTGAATTTTTTTCTTTTCAAATTTTGAATTTTCGGATTGAATCGATTGAAATTTCTAAATATGAAAAAATTCAAAAACAAATTATATATAATTTATATATAATAATAATATTTTATTTCTATATTTCTAAACCTAATATAAATATATATAAGAATTAAAAAATTCTTTTGGATTTTTTTTAATTTTTGGATTTTATCAAAATTTCAGATTTTTCTGTTAAGTTCAAATTCTTTTATAAAAAATCATATTTTTTGATAATTCGGTTTGGACCGAATTTTTTTCTTTCAAAATTCGAATTGGTTCAAATAGGCAAAAAATCCAAACCGAAATTCGAATGCTCATTCCTAATGAACACAGTCGCTTTTGTTGAGATAATATTGAAGGCTTAATAAAACTAACTACTTTTTAAGTGAAGAGACATGTTTGCCTTACCCTGATGCATGATAGTGTGAATGATGTTGTTCAGGCATTCGTGCAGCATTGTTATATTCATGACTAGTAATTTTTGATACGATATGAATACACACAAAATTAATGGACTAGTGTCTAGACTTATTGTGATCATGTCTTTATAGTATTGACACGGTAAATAAATGATAATTTTGTGTCATGTTCGTATCGGATCCATGTCGTTATTGTATACCACATAATTTTTGTATCATATTGATGTTTGATAAATCTAGTATACGAGATTTATAAAAACAATAAAGAACACCAGAGATTTTTACGTGGTTCGATCAAGAATGAGATCTACGTCCACGGAGGAGATGATCCTCAAGATGTTTACTATAATTTGATTACGACAAGTCTCTCTAAAACCCAAGATTGATAATTTGCTAACCCTTTTACCTTCAATCTAACTCCTATTTATACACAAGCGTAAATTATATCCCACGAACCCCTTGATTGGCGGACCACAACTCTCCCATAACTGACCATGATCTCCACCATTATTACCCATGATTACTGCCGTTACCTCATTACCGTTACCCATAATTAGGGTTTAGGAATCGTCATTTAGGTGTAACCGAGTAGAGCAACATTGGGGGGCGAGCTCGTTTGGGGCCGAGAGATCGGGCCATATCCTGCCGTGGGCCTTCCTATTTGTTGGGCACGAGAGGTTGGGCCATATCCTATCATAGCCCCTAAAAGTCGAGGAATAGCCTTACCGAGGTGAGCGGAGAACGTGCTTTGCCGAGGTGGAATATTCTTGGTGAAGTTTTCTTGAAGGTTTGTTATTATTTGTATGACCTAAAATACTTACATTGATCCGGGTGGTCATATCAGACCAAATATTTCTCGGTATTAGGACATGGGCGAGTCCGATGTCCGAACTCGTAGTAATCATCACGCGATCGATGGCGTCTGCATTTTCCGGAGGTACGTCATACGCCAGCGATGAGTTGGGCACTTCAAAAGCGTGTGCGCGTCTTTCACACAACCAACGTAAATAAGCACGTGTAATAAGCGAACGGCAGATTTTGGCGCCATTTATCCTATAAATAGGTCTAAAAGAGGCAACTGTTCATTTTCTCCTTCGACGTTTGAATCCGAGAATACAACCTTAGAAATCTCTAATTCCTCTTTCACACTTTGTTGAAGAAATCGAAATCTGCCCGAGAAAAAGTAAGTATGTATTCTTCACCTTCTCACTCCTCTTCTCGCTCTGATAACTCTGGTTCAGCTTCGGGTTCTGGTCGTCAAGACCCCAATATAAGGGATTATATATGCCATAACCGCCTAGGTAAATCCATAGGACTTAGTTCTAGGGTTTCACCAGTGTCGTCGGTATGGGATGGCCTCAAGATTGGTGGGGCGAAATCAACCTTGACGATGGAGGAGCTTCTGGTGGTTGTTGATAAATACCACATCCCAGAGGATGCATGGTGGTGCTTGCCAAAACCCAACGATAGGGCGATGGCCCCTCCGGAGGGATTCATCACCATTTTTGTAGATAGCTTAATAGCTGGGCTTAGATTTCCTTTTGCCCCCATTTTCCTTAGCTTTCAGGAGTATTTTCAGATCCCTATATGCCAACTGACCTCCAATTCTATTAGGTCGACGGTGGGGCTAGGGTTGGCCTGTTATGGCATAGGCGAGGGATTTTCTTTCGAAGTCTTGATGCGTTTTTTTAGCATCAAGTATATAAGTGGAGTATATTACACATCACACCGCCTAAAGTTTAAAATTGCTTCCCGTCGAAGGTATCCCATTGGCAAAATAGATACTTCTTTTTGCGGGCTGAGGGGTATCCGAGGTATGAGTGGGGCCTGGGGTCGATAAAGGACGTGAAAATTAATCCCCTGGGCCCTATGGAGAAGCTGTTGAACGATATGGGTGAGATCCTATCGATCAACTATACTGAGGACGACACGACGATCTTTGGTACGAGTGTTTATAGGTCGAAGCTCCGATGTCGAGTCTCGAATTGGGTGAGGCAACCTTCATCTTTATTTCCTCGTTTGATTTTCTTTGTGCTAATGAAATTCTCATGTTGAATGCGGTGAAGGTTGACCCGACCGGAGAAGTCGATGTGTCGATCTCGTCGCGCCGCCTCCTCCGATCGAAGGGAGCCCATGGCGAAGAAGCGAACGGAGCGAGTCCACCCCACGACCGTGGTGGTGGGACGCCTGAAGACAGTGACCGGACCTCGGGCGACCTCGGGCCCGACGTTGGAGATCGAGGTCCATGGTCGCAATGACCAGTGCCGGCTTCCAGAGTTTCCTTGTCCTTCCCAAAGGTATAAGTCACTACCCTTCTCCTTGTAAGCTTGTTGTTACTTGTTACTTATTGTTCCGTATTCAGGATGCGGCCTCGATGGCGGGCTTATCGTTGAGGGCGCCTCGCAATATGAGGCCATGGAGAAAAGGTTAGCCATCGACGAGATCGAGGGTCGCGGTGAATCCGCTAGATCTTGCCAGACGGACGCCGAACTTGCCAAGGCGAAGTCAAGCAGCTGAAGTGGCAAAGACGGCCGCTGAGAGCGCCCTCAAGAAGAAGGACCGGGCCTTGCGAGTGGCCCGTGCAGAGGTGGAGAGCGCCCAAGAGGAGGCTGCCGAGGCTGAGAGGAAGCTCTGTGATCAGCGCCTTGGCGAGGCGAGGACCTATGCTAAGGGCCTCGCGCCCAGCCGATGATCAGTCGGAGAGTTTTCCTCGTTCATCTCCGACTGGCTGCGGTGATGAGGCCGCAGTGATCCGTGCCCACCTAGAAGTTGGCGGCGAGAGACCAGTTTTGACAAGGCCCAACACGGTTGGGTTGAGGTCGATCACCGAGGTATGCAAGAATTTGCAGCATAATCGCCTGGGCGACCTCGCTTTCCCGTGGTGGATGCCTTCGCGTCTTCATGTCACTCCCGACGGCAGTAGCTTCGGTCAAAGGAAGATGAAGGCGTGGAGCTTCAAGCCTTCCTTCTTGAGTTGAGGACCAAACCGGGCGGCGAGGTCAAGCTCGGGCGTCCTTCCGCAGATCGGCAACCGGCGGAAGAGCGTGAGCAATCCGGCGGGGAGGTCGGAGGGTCGGCAATCGCACCTAATGAGCACGAGGTCGGTGGACCCAATGTAATAGGTTGATTTGCCGGATCGATAGGATCCGGTGTTGTACAAACTTCCATTTTGAATAATAATAAACATATCCCTTTTTTAAACGCGCTGTCATTGTCTTATTCTTGAGTTCTTCACTTGATGATTTGATTTGGATCATGAATCGCTAACAAAACCGAAAGAAGTCCGAGGTGCTCGCCGAGAAGGATGAAGAGGTGACACCTTTGGAGGAGTCGGTGCGCCGACTCGGTGTATGGCCAAGCATGGATGTCGGTTCGGCATCGTCAACCGAATCAAACAAAATTGCATGAAGTCGATCATGAGGTGGCTCGCCTCCGCTGAAAATGAGGCGCTAAAGTTAAGGATTACACATCTCAAGTTCGGTGGTTGATTTATCCGCGAGATGCGATCCACGGACGATTGATGCATCTGCGAACAAGCTTGAGCGACAATGAGAAGGCGGCTCGGATCTCGGAAGAGCATGAAGAGTGCGAAAAGGTCATCCGCCGGACTGCGGGAACGACTATATCCGAAGCCGACGATCGAGTTCAGAGCTTGTTGGCGGAAGGCATGGTATTGAGGATGAGGAGGGTCCAAATAGCAAGAATTTTAGAAAGCGCCTCGACTCTATCACGAAATACATACTGATGTACGAGATCGTCATAACGACGATGCCTCCACCCCATCACGCGCATCTACGGTGAGCAACACCGAGCCCATAATTGAAGAGCACGAAGAGGAGGGTGGCTACGGCGATCACGCCGAGTGCTCCGTCAAATGGGTCCATCGACAGCAGAGGCGTATAGAGGGCGGCATTGGCGGTTCGGAGGAGGGCGCGGACCGCCTGTCGGCGTGGAAGGGCTAGAGCTCGGGGACAAGGGCATAGTCCGGTCGGCGTCGAGTTCACGGGTCCAGATGCGGCCGGGTGTAGGATTGAACTCCTCGGGCGACGCGCCCGCATGCCGAGTCAAACTACTCCGGAACAAGCGAGGTGGGACCACCCTCGTAGATTGGGTGGAAGGTACGAGTTTATCCTGTATTCATCACGACACAGGGACTTCGTTCAAAATTATCTCGGCTTTGGTGAGTCTCATGAGGTGGGCAGGAAATCCGAATGGCGTACATAGTGTAGGTCTTTGTATGTAGGTATACATGTATTTTAGACTCGTTTTGAAGTGTACGTTTTCCTCTTGAGAGGTATAAACATAGCTTAGGACTTCGTTTGATCGTAAATGTATGTATCTCGTATACTTTGCCATAATTTGGTGAGATCCAATATTGGATGTCTTATACATGTAGATTTTTCAACTTAATGAGTAATCAGATGTATGCATGTAGACTTTCAAACTAGTGAGTAGTGCGTATGCGTTGACCGAGACGCCAATTCAATGAGTAATCTACGAGTGCGGTGGCGCTTAGTGAGTACCCTACTTAGTGGGTTTTTATCTTCGTGAGGCGTCCCTCGTGAAGGTTAAATGCGTTATATCCAAATAGATGTTCAGATATGAATAAACGAAGTGAAATGAAATATTCATTGAAAAATAAATATTTTATTCAACACACGCACTGACAAGGCAAGTAAGGAGACTAACATGAAGTCGATCGAAATCAAAACTATGTAAAGTACCTCCTTAAATGAGAAATATGCCGAGTTAGGGATAAGCGCACCGGATAAGTGAGATAGCTTGAAGCCCCTTACCAAGGTTCTCGTGAACACGGTATGGGCCTTCCCATGTTGGATCCAACTTGAAGACCCTCGACTCTCGGCTTCATTATTGCGAGGACGAGGTCGCCTACTTGGAATGCGGAAGTTTTGACCCTTTGTTGTAGTCTGCGTGCGACACTGGGCTTTATACTTGGCTTCGTTTATGAAGGTTAGCTCGCGCTTCTTCGAGGCGTCAAGGTTTGCTCGCAAGTCCTCCTTGTTTCCGGCCGATCGAAGTGAAGAGTGCGTGGACTTGCGCGCCGATCTCAACCGGTATGACGGCCTCGATGCCGTGAGACCGGTGAAAGGGGTTTCCACGTGCGGCGTCGAGGTGTGGTCTGTAGGACCAAAGGACTTGAGGAGATTTTCAGCCCGGTCGCTTTAGCTCGGTCCAACCTTTTCTTCAATCCTTATGCGATTGTGCGGTTCGTCACCTCGGTCGGCCATTCGCTTGCGGTGTGCAACCGAGGTGAGCGATTGATCGATCTGAGCTCTTCGCACCACCTGAAGTTTTTATCAACGAATTGGGTGCCGTTGTCCGAGACCGAGATGTGCGGTATGCGAGCGGCGGACTATATTTTCCACACGATATGCGAATCCTCCGCCGCGTGAGGCTCGGCGGTGGCTCGGCCTCGACCCATTTTGTGAAGTAGTCATGGCTACGACTAAGTATCGGTCGACCGGTGCTCGATCGAGCGGACCAACAATGTCGATCCCCACCGCATGAAAGGCCATGGACTCTGCAGTCGCTTAGATCGATCGAGGCAACTTTTGACCGTGGAGTGAATCGCACCGGGCACTTTTGACGAGCTCGGCCGAATCTTGCACTAGGGTGGGCCGATAATATCCGACCTCGGCCTTCTTGAAAGAGCTCGCGACCGATGTGGCTTCCACAAGACCCCGGTGAATTTCGTTGAGCACATAGTTGGCTTCTTCCGCCCGAGGTATCTCGGGAGGGTTGAAGGTAAGACTTCCAGAAAGAGCGCCTCGTGCATGAGATACTTCTGGGATTTTGCCATCATCTTTTGGCTTCGAGCCGATCCGAAGGTAGCGTGTCGTATTCCGTAGGCCTTGGGAGACATCCGATTCGGCTCTATCTCGGTGATGATGCCGACGTGGGACTCCGCTATGCTCGAACGGATCTCCTCCTTTGGTGGATTTGTTGACGACGCAGCTAGCTTGTCGAGGGCGTCGGCCGCTGTTTTCCCTGGGAATTCGGTGGATCTTTGAAGCACCGAACGAGGTCAACATCTCCTTCGCCTTCGAGGTATTGTTTCATTCGGTCTCCTCCTCGCCTCAGATTTGCCTAACACCGGTTCACGACGACACGGGAATCGCCAAGATTTGGATCTCATCCACCCTCGCCTCCTAGCGAGGCGAGTCCGAGATTAGGCTTCATACTCCACCTCGTTGTTGGTGGTCGGAAGGTAAACCGAAGTGCGTGGGTGACTTCGCTTATCCGGGCCGAAGAAGAATGCCCGCTCATTGCCCGTTTGCATGAGGCTCCGCCCACGCACATCCGCCAAAGCAACCATCGGTGGGTGAGGGTCAGGTTCCTCCGTGCGTGGAGCTGGGATGACCGAGGTGGAGGCGTTGGATGAGCTAATCTTAGCGGTCGACCGAGCTCGAAGAACTTGACTTCTACCAGAAATCGGCGAGCTTGCCTTTTATGGCGGTGCGGGGAGTACGAGATATCGTGCTCGCCAAGCCCGAGGCCCACTGGCTATTCGTCCGGATGATTCGGTTTTGACAAGACTTGCCTCGGGGTAGGTCGGTCAAGCACTGGATGGAGTGAGCTTGAAAGTAGGGTCGAGCCGCCGCTTAGCATTCACCGCTGCAGTGCTACCTTTTCGGTGGCGTACCTTGTCTCCGGTCCTTTGAGTGCTCGGCCGATGAAGTAGATAGAAGCCGTCCGACCTCGTCTCGCACCAAGATCAGACCGATTGCCTGCGTCGAGGCGGCCAAGCTAAGGAGAGAGTTCGCCTCTTTTGGGGCGGTCGAGGTGGGCGGTCGGCGAGGTACTCCTTCAGTTGTGTGAGGAGGTGGTGCTCTTCCCGCCACGCAAAGTCAGGGGCCCTCAAGATTTTAAAGAAGGGAGCTGCTTCTCGGCAGACCGGAGAGGAACCCTCGAGGCGGCCGGGCACCCGTGAAGTTTGTGGACCTCGCGAATGGTTTTGGCACTGCATGTCGAGCACCGTCTTTACCTTGGTGGGATTGGCTTCAGTCCTTCTTGAGAAACCCAAGACCCCGTAAATTTACCCGTCCTCACCACAAATGTACACTGGGATTGAGCTTGAGGTTGGCCGACCGAGGCGAAGAATAGTTTCGAGGTCAATGGCGCAGCTCTCAGCTTTTTTGCTTTTGACTACTATATCATCGACATAGACCTCAACAATTTCTCCTATGTGATCTTTGAAGATCGCATCCACCATTCTTTGGTAGGTAGCTCCAGCGTTTTTTAGACCGAAAGGCATCTTTCGATAGGCAAAGACACCGAAGTCAGTAATGAACGCTGTTTTTGGGGCGTCTTCCGGGCTCATCAAGACTTGGTGGTATCCCATATAAATCCAGAAACCGAATACCTCATGCCCGACCAATGCTTCCACCTTCTTGTCAATGTCGGGAGGGATACGATCCTTTGGGCGGTGTTTATTGAGGTCGGTATAGTCGACACACATACGCCATCCGCCTCACGGCAACCACAACGGATTAACCATCCAAGTTGGGTATTTAACCTCGTCTGATTTTAGCCTCGAGTTGGGTTACCTCATCTCTTATGACCGCTTCGCTCGCGGCAAAACTTCTTTTCTCACGAACCGGTTTAGTAGCGGATCAATGTTAAGACGATGAGTTATGAGCTCGGGAGACCCGGTCATATCCAATGGAGACCACGCAAATACATCCCTATATTCCTTAGAAGCCGTATGACTGTTGTGAATATCGGTGAACTTGGGTACCAACTTTGACAACTTTGGAAGGGTCGTCGTCGTATAGTGAAGATTCTCGGTCGGGTCATCCCGAGGTGGCAACGGAGGGTTACGTAATTGCTAGGCGAGGCGAGGCCACATCACAGGTTGAGACTCGTAGGCATTCTTTAGCCGCCGTTTCACCCCGAATGCTTAACACTCCCACGGTGGGAATCTTAATGGTGAGGTGGTACACGCAGAGCGAGGCGGCTCTAGTTGCATACGCCCAATCTCTTCCTGGGATAATGTTATATGGAGAGGAGCTCGGACCAAGAAAAATTGAATGGCTTTAGTGACCGACCGGGAGCGCGCCTACGAGAATAGGAAGGGTAATAACCCCGGGTTGAACCTCTTGTGTAAAGCTCCATGGCGGGAAGGTGCGGGGTGTACCAATTCCTCCAACATCAAGTTTATCCAGCAGCTCGGAATAGGATGCTAACGACGCTCCGATGTCAATATAGACCGATGTACATTCTTGTTTCCCACCACGGCTTGTATGGTAATGGCATCACGGTGGGGCATGATCTTAGTCTTGGGTCGTCTTTGGAGAATACGATGTTTTCTCCATCTCGAGCCGCTTATTTTTGGCTCTTGATTGACCTCGAGCTTCATTTCTAGCGACGACCTCGTCGTACTAACCGGCAGCCCGGTTATAGCGTAAACCCGCCAATTGCATTGGGACCTTCGCCTCGTCATCTTCGTGTCGGGTTCTTTGTTGAGGTCGGTCCTGATTATTACCACCTCCATTTTTCCTCTGCGCTTTTTATTACCGTAGCAGATCGGCGGTGTATTTCTTGATGCTCCTTCCTTCACAAGCTCGTCATCTGTGAGCCCAAGGACTTGCAATCTTACGTATCGTGACCATACCCTTGGTGGTAGTCACAATACTTTCCGTTAACTTTTTTGGATCCTCCTTTCATAGGAGGAGGTTTTGGGAAGAGCTCGGTGTGAAGCTCAAATATTTCCGCCTGGATTTAAATAAAGGCGATCGTTATTACTGAGGTTTGGTCGAGGTCCCTTGATTCTCTTGGTCCCTTCTTTATTCTTTCGAGCGCACTTGCGTTCAAGACCTCGGCCCCTATCCTCCGGCTTTCTTCTCTCGATCCGCTCATCCCGGATCTCTTTTCTTCCGATCCGACTCGTCCCCTTTGACAAAGTTGTCAACTAGGGTCCAAAGCGACTAGTTGTCTTTGGTCATTCACGGTGATCTCCTTATTCGAGCTCGTGTCGGATCCCATTCTTGAATGCGTTGATGATGTAGAGATCGTTACTCTCATCTATTTTAAGAGATTCCATGATGAATCTGAGACGAAATCGACATTGTTTCGTCCGTCCTTGGCGGATTGTGCGGTCGGACGAAGGTTGTTGAGGTGGCATCTTCTCGTAAAACGCCATTTGAACCGATCCATGAGGTCTTTGAAGCAATGGATCTTTGTTCGCGAAGTGAGGTGAACCAACGTCGGCGTTGGAGACTAGCACCTCGGGAAAGACCTTGCACATATGGAAATCTTCCATCCTTGGTTTGCCATATTGGTGGTATAGGCAAATAGGAAGTCGGAAGGATCTCCAGGCCATCGATGCAAACAATATTCGAGCCCGGTATCGCTGTGGCAAGGGTGTATCAAAATCTCCTTGAAAAAGAGATAATTCGTCCGTGTCGGTCGAATCCGGGGAGTTCGTTACCATCCCTCTCCGGGGGAGTGGGAGATCGATAACGACGTCTGTCATCTCTTCGGGGAGTTCGACTTCGTCTTTCCTCCCTTCTTTCCCGTCCTTCATAGGTATCACGTCGAGGTGGAGAACGACTCCGCGGAGGTATGAGGACGAATGAACCCTAGTATCGGGGCGATCATTATGTCGTGATGAACGTTGATTGTTTCGGAGAGGTAAGCGACCTCGATTGACTGTTACCACCACTTCGGGCACTCTTGAGGGGCCCGCTCCATTTGTCCTCTGGTTGAGGAAAGTCTGGAATTGATCGAGGTTAACGTTGAGGAATTCGGACATCGCCGACCGAGGACCTCGTGGGAGCGGTGAACCTCACATTCACCGCATCGAGGTCGGTATCTTCTCTTCGTGGGGACGGCGATCCGAGGTGTATGGAAACATTTTCCATGTGACCATCGGTGTGTGTGACCGGTGGCATCCGCATTCCCCCTGCCGTTGTGTGACCACCGATCATCCTCCGCAGTTATTACCGACATCGCCAACAAGACTAGCATTTGCACGTGTCCTCGCCATTAGATTGTAGAAAACATGCCTTTTGTTCAAGAGTTTCCCACAGACGGCGCCAATGATAAATCTAGTATACGAGATTTATAAAACAATAAAAACACGAGAGATTTTACGTGGTTCGATCAAGAATGAGATCTACGTCCACGGAGGAGATGATCCTCAAGATGTTTACTATAATTTGATTACGCAAGTATCTCTAAAACTCCAAGATTCAATAATTTGCTAACCTTTACCTTCAATCTAACTCCTATTTATACACAAGCGTAAATTATATCCCACGAACCCTTGATTGGCGGACCACAACTCTCCCATGGCGACCATGATCTCCACCATTATTACCCATGATTACTGCCGTTACCTCATTACGTTACCCATAATTAGGGTTTAGGAATCGTCATTTAGTGTAACCGAGTAGAGCAACATTGGGTGGGCGGAGCTCGTTTGGGGCTGAGAGATCGGGCCATATCCTGCTGTTGGGTCTTCCTGTTTGTTGGGCACGAGAGGTTGGGCCATATCCTATCAATGTTCATGTCTAATCGTGTCATATTTGTATAACACGATAACATTCATATATTTCCATTTGTTATGCCTAATCGATGATTCGTTTTTTTTTTACTTTGATAGCATTAATATATATAGATATACTGGGTGATAGGTGATTAATTAAGAATGAAATAAATTTAGAAATAGAATTATGATGATAGAAAAGAAATTAAATAAATATAGATTATTTTATAGTTGATATCTACTATGAATACACTAAGAACGGAATTTGTCTATATATCAAATGAATATCTGCTCAGAAGAATTAGAAATCTTTGTCCATTTCAGAATATCTCTAGTATAAGTCATAGATTTTCCTTTTCTTTATTAATTTTTATTCTCATAGTTACGGAAAAATATTCAGTGATGACATTCTTAATAGAAGGGTATCTAGTTTTTTGTTTATTCTTCATCTTTTTTTTATTAATCCCAAATGCAAAAGAAGAAAGTTAAGGGAAAAAAATAGAACATTTACCACAGACGCATGAGCAGGTATACATAATAAAGGTAGTAATATATAAATTAAGCTTATTTTATATTGATAATATTGGCTCATGATTCATAAGAAAATGCTAATTTCTAGTTGAAGTGCTTTGTGATGATGATCTTCGGCAGCAGAATTCAGATTTAAATTTGATTATAGTTCCATCAATGATATATATTATCTACAGAATTTACACTAAATTATAATTAAATGTCAATAATATATCCTGCTCCAACCATCCCTCTCCACCAACCAAGCCATTACATACTGCACCACTCTCAACTCAAGACTACAAAAAAGTAATGATTCTCTGATCCGCCTTAAATCTCTGCATACATCGATCCATCCACATTCTTCCAAGCTGATTAAGTCAAAATGCACAACACCAAAACTGTCATCAAACTTCATATTATCATCGCCACAATCCTACTAGGCGGAGGAGCAGACGTGTCATTCTCGTCGGAAACTGACCTAATTTTCAGCGACCAAAGGCTGGCCGCCGTATTCCCAATCATCCAGAAGTTCAAGAGCCTCATAACCTCCGACCCCTTCAACGTCACCGCCACGTGGGCCGGGGCCGATGTCTGCGGCTACAAGGGTTTCTACTGCGAGAGCCCTCCCGACAACCGATCCGCCACCGCCCTCGCCTCCATCGACTTCAACGCCTTCCATCTATCCGCCCCGACGCTCGTCGGCTTCCTCGACCGCCTACCCGACCTCGCCCTCTTCCACGCCAACTCCAACAACTTCGGCGGCGCCATGCCCGAGGGGATCGCTGCGCTGCCCTACCTCTACGAGCTCGACGTCAGCAACAATAAATTCTCCGGCCCGTTCCCCGCGGCCATCCTCGGCATGGCGGGCCTCGCCTTCCTCGACCTCCGCTTCAACTCCTTCTCCGGCGCCGTCCCGCCGCAGCTCTTCGGCCGCGGCGACCTCGACGCCCTCTTCATCAACGACAACCTCTTCGCCACGCGCCTCCCCGACAGCCTCGGCGCCGCCACGCACATTGTCTACCTCACCCTCGCCAACAACCGATTCTTCGGCCCGATCCCGCGCAGCATTTCTAGAACCTTCTCGAACGTGTCCGAGATTCTTCTTCTCAACAACCTCTTGAGCGGCTGCCTTCCGTTCGAGCTAGGGTTTCTCACGGAGGCCGCGGTGATCGACGTCGGCCGTAACCGGCTCACGGGGCCGCTGCCGTTCTCTCTGGGGTGCCTGCGGAGCCTCGAGGTACTCAACCTTGCTGGAAACCTGCTGTACGGGGAAGTGCCGGAGGTGCTGTGCTGGCTGGGGAAGGCGGCGAACCTGTCGCTATCAGAGAACTACTTCACGCGCGTGGGGCCCGCGTGCTGGCGGCTGATCAGGAGCGGGGTTCTGGACGTGAGGAGGAACTGCATTCCGGGGTTCCCGTCGCAGCGCTCCATCGCGGAGTGCGCGGCGTTTTTCGCGCGTCCGAGGTATTGCCCGTACGTGCCCACGATGTACGGGCATATTCCTTGCCGCCTGCCGCACTACAAAGCTGCTGCTGCCGCTGCCGATCTGCCTCAGCTAGCTCCGTCACCGTCGTGATCTCCGCCTCTCTGTAATAGTCTGGAGTTGGATTCGTAAACGTGTATATTTAATTGTCAGATACTTTGATCAATGACAGTCAGGATTTATGTTTATTCTTGCAAATTTTGATCAATGGTATCATTGAACTAAAAGTATACAATAAGGTAATATTTACTGTATTTATATGATAAATAGATAAAAAAAATATAATTATTTAAAAATGTATATAATAATAAAAATATTAAATTAATCAATCCATTAAAATATCTACATTATTTTCATTTATTTATTCACTTAGTAAATGCTCCCTACATCGAGAAAGGGCATGCACTAATTTAGTCACATCAAATCACGCATTATATGATGGTATCGATCTTAACAAAATATTTCAATAATGAAAATCTTTTAAGAATTGTCACTCAAAAATGTCACTAAATAAAATTATTGATATTTGAGGATATATCAATTTTAAAGTAACAAAATAAATACCTTATATTTTCCTATTTAATAAATGTTTATAGATATATGTTGGATATAACAGAATTTTGTTACATAAATATAGCAAATTTTGTCACACATCTCTAGATATGCTAAAATTATGTTACTAATGGACAATTTTATTGTAGAGACTACAACATTTTCGATTGCAGCTACTGTACTATAAATTCTAATGTGACGAACTATACAGCAAATTGTTGGACATGGTTAGTGGCTGATGAAGAATCAAGGATTATAGATGTATTATCACTGCTCATTATATATAAGGGTGGGTGAGCATTCAATGGCTAGGTTAAAATTGAACCAAATATTCAAAATCGAATAAATCAAGTTTTCAAAATGTCAACCGATCCGATCAAATTTTTTCAGCAAAACCGAATCGAACCTATCCAAGTTCAAACTTCGATTTTGGTTCGATGTTTCTACAAAAATCTCATCAAATTAGCCGAAATTGTGTATTTTTTTTTTCCAAAATCTCATCTATTTTTTAGTTGTTTAGATTCTACAAATTAATTATTTAATAGATTAGTAATGGTATTAAAAAAATAAATCATTATAATCTATTATACTTAATAATTATTAAATATAATGTTATAAAAATATTATCAAAACTTCGATAATTTTGTTTGAACCGAAGTTTTAAAAGGTCAAACCGAATCGAACCGAATGAATTTTGATTTAAATAAAAATGATCCAAGATGAATCGAAATTTGTTAAAAATTGAACTGAATCGATCAAATTACATCGATTTGATTTTATTATTATGCGGATTTATGGTGTTGCACCAGTGGTTAACTGAGGCAAATTTCAATTAAAAGTAATGGGACGAAGAGTCTAGATAGTTCACGAGTTCTTCAAATCGAAATTATTTGAAATTTGTTGGAGTATGGAGAGCCTGAATGGACTGTACACTCTACCATGATTTTTGGGCTTATATTTTTGGGCCCAGGCGGAACCCTAATGGGCTTAAGGTTAGGGTTATGTTATTTCTCTATTTAATAGCAGCTCCTCATTGTAATTTGTATCCGAAATTCATATTGAAATCTCTGGCTTGGCATCGCCCCCAGACGTAGTCGCAAGACGAACTGGGTTAACAAGTCTCGTGTTCTTTATTTTCTGTCGTGATTGTGGTGTGTGTGTTTCGCAACAATTGGTATCAGAGCTTTAGGTTTGGAGGGAGCAATCACAACGATGGATGAGCGATTTCAATCGAGAAGTTTGATGGATCGATTTGGATTACGGAAGATGCAGATTGAGGATTACCTCTACAGAAAGATCGAGATCTTCCTCAAGGAAAATCCAAAAGATGGATCCGGATGAGTGGGGCTATAGGACGAAAAGCGAAGAGTGCGTCGTTTATCGTTGCTTGGAACGTAGCCTATCACACGTTGAAGCTAAGTCGGCAAGGAGATCTTTGGCGATTCAGAGCAGATGTACCGAAGCCATCAGCTGCGAACAAGATTCATCGATGAGATGATTATTCAACCTAAAGATGTCGAGGGTACGTCGGTGTAGCAACATCTAAACGAGTTCAACATGATCACTTCGCAGTTGAGCTCGGTTAAGATTAGCTTCAATGATGAGGTGCGTGCCCTAATTATGCTATCTTCTCTACCATAAAGTTGGGTAATAAAGTGGCGGATGTAAGTGCGTCATCGGCAAAGACAAAGTGTTGTGTTTGGACGTGCGAGATCGATGATTAGCGAAGAGGTTCGCGGAAGGAACTGGATCTACCTCGTGGTCGACCGAACACCAAGATGAGGCGGATCGAAGGGAAGGCGAGCAGGGAAGATCAAAATCTAGAGGCAAGAGTCAATTCGGAAGGATAAAGACTCGATCAAGTGTCGGAATTGTGATGAGTTCGGTCATTACAAAAGTCGGCACAAAGACCGAATAAGTACAAAAAGGGTCGAATGACAAGAAGACGACAAACGCAACCACATATGAAATTGGATATGCGTTGGTCTTGAGTGTCAGCAGTCCGTTGGAATCGTGGGTGTTGGATTCTAGAGCGTCGTTTCATTCGTGCAGTGATGCTGAGATAATGGAGCACTACGTCTCGGTGAATTTGGACAAGTTTATCTTGCAGATGACGAGCCCCTGAAGATCGTAGGAAATGGAGATGTCCATATCACCACACCAAATGGATCGACTCTGAAGTTGAATGGTGTAAGACATATTCCAAGATTGAAAAGAAACTTACTTTCAATCGTGCGCTTGATGTCAAGGATATTCGTAACGCTTGGTCGCGATGAGTTGGAAGATCACGAGAGGAGCCATGATAGTAGCCCGTGGTAAGAAAGAGGTACGTTGTATACAACAACTAACTCAAAAGAATGCATTGATCTTGCGGGAGCTGTTGTCGATCTTGATTTGTGGCAATTGTCGGATAGGCCACAAGAGCGAAAAAGGATAAAAGAGATGAGTTCGAAGGGTAGGTGCAGTCCGAAAGCTGCTGAAGTTGGCTTGTGCGAGGACTGTGTCTTCGGGAAACAAAGGAGGTGAGTTTCTCGAGATGGTGGACCTTTGAGAAAGCAGAAATTGGAATTGGTCCATAGTGATCTATGGGGACCAGCCCTTGTAAAATCCCTTGGTGGTTCAGAATACTACATGACCTTCATTGATCATTCCACTAGAAAGGTATGGACTTATTTCTTGAAGAATAAATCTGACGCTTTTAATACTTTCAAGAAGTGGAAAGCTCTTGTAGAAAATGAAATAAACTGAAAGTAAAGTGTCTTCGATCCGACAATGGAGGAGAGTATGAACTCCGTGAGTTCAAAGATTTCTGTGCTGAGAATGGGATTCGCATGGAGAAGACCGTGAGAGGAACTCACCAGCAGAACGGAGTGGCAGAGCGCATGAACAGAACATTGAATGAGCGAGCAAGGTGCATGAGACTGAAGAGTGGGTTGCCTAAGACGTTTTGGGCGGATCTGAGACAATACTGTGCATTCACGATCAATAGAGGTCCATCGGCCCGATGGAAAATCGAATACCGAGGAGGAATGGAGTGAAAAAGAGGTAAATCTATCTTACCTACGGATCTTTGGTTGTGTTGTTTATGCTCATATTAATTCTACTGAAAGAAGTAAGGTGGATGCCAAGTCTGTTAAGTGTACGTTCATTGGTTATGGAGGTGATGAGTTCGGTTATAGGCTTTGGGATGAGCATAACCGAAAAATTATAGGTAGCAGAGATGTGGTTTTCAATGAACAGGTTATGTACAAGGACAGATTGAAGGTGTCGAATTCTGGCAATTTTGAATCTCAAGAGGTCGAGTTAGACATCTCAAACTCGAGTGGGAGCAGGAGAGTCAGAATGAAGAAAAGGTTCTCGACGAAGAACCAAGGACTCCACCACCGGACGATCTGCTGCAAAGACCAGCTAGAGAGTGACGTGCACCTGATAGGTATTCACCATCTAACTATTATTTGTTACTTACTGATGGTGGGGAACCTTAGTGCTATGCAGAAGCAGAGCAGGGTGGTGATAGACCAAAATGGAGAGTTGCTATGAATGATGAGTTGGCATCTCTTACGCTAATGGTACTTGGGAACTCGTTGAGCTCCCAAAGGGAAAGAAGGCCCGATCGTAAGTGGGTCTACCGGATCAAGATTGAAGCGATGGTAGCGACGCTACAAGGCCGGTTGGTTGTCAAAGGTTTGAGCGGCGACACAAGATTGATTATACCGATGTTTTACTCTGTTGAAACCGACCACTATTCGAATGGTGTTGAGTATGGTTTGCCGAGAAAACTTGTCGCTACATCGATGGATGTGAAAACAACATTCCTTCATGGTGACTTGAAGGAGGAATTATACATGACACAACCCGAGGGATTCGTAGTAAAAGGAAATGAAGGACTTGTTTGCAAGTTGAAGAAGAATTTATATGGCTTGAAACAAGCTCTGAAGCAGTGGTACATGAAGTTTGATAGTTTCATGATGGAGATTGGTTATCAAAGATGCCACGCTGACCATTGTTGCTATTATAAGAGGTTCGACAAGAGTTACATTATCCTTCATTATATGTTGATGATATGTCGATCGAGGAGGTGACATAAACGAGGTGGACAAGTTGAAGAAGCGGTTGTCGAACGATTCTCCATGAAGGATCTTGGAGAGGCAAAGCGATTTTGGGTATGAGAATCGAGCGACAAGATGGTTGGAAATGTATATCTTTCACAAAGTAGCTACATTCGAAGGTCCGGAAAGATTCAACATGATTGAATCGAAGCTTGTGAGTGTCCCGTTGGGTAGTCACTTCAAGCTTTGGAGAAAGGAGTCGCTCAAGAGCAAAGATGAATGTGCCCAAATGATGAAAGTTCCTATGCTTCGTAATTGATAGCATCATGTATGCCGTGGTGTGTACAAGACCGGATATTGCTCAAGCGGTGGGAGTAGTGAGTCGGTTCATGGGTGATCCGCAAACAACATTGGGAAGCGGTGAAGTGGATTATACGATACTTGAGAGGTACCACGAGAAAGCTCTATGTTTCAACGGCAAGAGTGTCGTGGTTGGCGGGTTATGTTGATGCGGTTGGCATCAAATGATGCGGATGGAATGAGAAATACAACCGGTATGTCTTTACTTATGGTGGTACCGCTATTTCTTGGGCTTCTAAGTTGCGTAAAGTCGTTGCTTTGTCCACAACGGAGGCTGAGTATGTGGCTGTAACGGAGGCGAGTAAGGAGATGGTGTGGTTGCAAAGTTTATTGGGTGAACTTGGGAAGGAGCATAAGAGTAGCACTCTTTACAACGATAGTCAAAGTGTTATATTCTTGGCAAAGAATCCAGCGTTTCATTCGAGGACAAAGCATGTTGAGTTGAAGTATCATTACATCCGTCACCTGTTGGAGAAGAAAATCTTGCAGCTAACGAAGATCCTTGGAAGTGAAAATCCAACAGACATGTTTACTAAGGTGGTAACATTGGAGAAATTGAAGCTATGCATAGCTTCAATTGGTCTTGGAGCATGAAGATGAGGCTAGGCGATGGTAAGCGGATACAGGAATGAAAGCAAGAAGGTACGGTTACTTGGGGATTCAGTCTCCAAGTGGGAGATTGTTGGAGTATGGAGCCTGAATGGACTATACACTCTACCACGATTTTTGGGCTTATATTTTTTGGGGCCAGGCGGAACCCTTATGGGCTTAGGGTTAGAGTTATGTTATTTCTCTATTTAATAGCCGCTCCTCATTGTAATCTGTATCCGAAATTCATATTGAAATCTCTGGCTTGGCATCGCCCCCAGACGTAGTTGCAAGACGAACTGGGTTAACAATTCTCGTGTTCTTTATTTTCTATCGTGATTGTGGTGTGTGTTTTTGGCAACAAAATTAAGCTCTAAAATAATTATATCATGAAAAGGTTATATATGTTTTTTCTTTTTAAAACTCTTAACATTGTCAGGAGGCACTGTGCCTAATTAGTTTAGTGAAGTTTTGGAAGTAAGGGATAGTGGGTGACAGAGGTGGCAGGGATTATATATTGATGAATATGGAACTTTTTCAATGGTAGTGGAACCTCTTTTTGCCTTCAATTTAGGTGAAGACTGATTTTTCTTGGCATACCTGCATTGATTAATCGTATAGTGAAATTAAAATAATTGTATGTTACTGCTACTTTTATTGGATTTGCCGCATTGACTGTTAGATTTGTGCTATAGGGTGGAATATATAACACGTTATTATTGGTTGATTCACAAAAGGTTTTGACAACTGATTGGTTGAATCAATCGGTGAAACCCTTAATTAAGCCCGATTTCACGTAACTAATTGTTTTTCAAACATTTTCCATTAAATTTGGACACGACATGACAAATGTAAGTGTGTATGGCTGTTTTCATAAATTAACTTTCTTATATCCAAAACTAATCAAACGGTGATTATTTGTCTCATTATTACTTCACGGAATACATTATAAATTATTGTTGATTGAATTTAATAGATAGCATAACTGATTTTTGTACCATTTTAATAATAATCGATGAGTATATGGGAATATTATGATTGATGATAGTTCATGCTTAATGGGTTGGGTCAGCCAAGTTCCAAGGCCCAACACAAGGACTTGCTGAAACTAAAATAAAAACAAAAATTATTAACTATGGAAAGTTGCCAGGCCTAACCGACTACAAGTTTACGAGGCCTTCATTTTCTAATAAATTATAATTATTTCTAAAGTTGTAAGGCCTAAATGAAAAAGAAGACTACAAGTTTACTAGGCCTTCATTTTCCATTTTGTAAGCATACAAGTCCAAGCATCCTAATGAATCCATTATACAATATCTAACTGTTGTATTTTATGAGAAAATTTCGTAACAGCTGAATGTGACATATTCAGTCTAGAAAATATTAATGAATTCAAAATCTAACTATCATATCTTGGATTCGTGATCATGCTTGTGGCCTGTGGGTTACAAACTTACGATATGACTATTTCGTAATTATTTGGGAACGGCTAGGATTGGAAAATAGGTTCCATGATAGGAAGATTATAGATATATCCCATCATAACTAGACAAATAAGTTGTTTGATATTGCCAATTACTTTTTAAGGATTAAATTTTTTCAACGATTAATATATCGCAATAGATATATAATTATGTATGATTTCTCTTTTAAGTTAAGGCTTCAGGTAGATCCAAAAATCAAATCACATAAATGATCTTAAATCTTTAAATAGGCGACATCGTACCAACATGAAGATTGCCTTGAGGCAAGCTGCCAAAAAAATAAGTCCCACGTTCATTTTCTAGCTATGAGGTCTTTTAGGGGTATTCAAAGAAAGAAGAGATCTTGGCTAATTACCATAATGATAAAAATTTTGTTCGGAATTATAAGATATAATATTATATTACTATGGAAATCGACTAGTTCATGACGCCCCCAACAAAAAAAATGTTGGTAATTTGTATTTAAGTCATAAGATAACTTCAACTTTTAGTACAATATTTACTGATTCTTAACCAAATGAGTTAACTCGAGAGAATAAATAAGTTAATTTATTATTTTCCGGAGGAGAGGAAGTAAGAGCGGTGGAATTGACTGGAGATTTTTTCTTTCTTTACAGAAATAATTTATTGATTGAATCTTGCAACATACATACATAAACAGGAAAATGGGACCAAATTAAAAAAAAAAGAAAAAAAAATGTTGAATATGCATATACCACTAGTTTTAACTAATTGGAGCATTATATGAAATTCAGTGTCACTGTCCACTACAAAAGTAATTGTTACTATAAAATGAGGTCAACACCGGTGGAACTCGTGCCTATAAATTATTATACAACTCAATAGTATAAAATAATAAATATCATTTTATATCTTAAAGTTTCAATTTTTTCACTATTCTATACCAACATATTTGAAATTAAAAATTAATACTTATATTATAATTTTTATTAACAATTATATCCTACTAATAAATAAAATAAACTTTCTTTTCTTGCTTACTTCAATTCCAACAAATCCAATTATCAGCCACTAAAATTGAGATTACGATCAGAACTTGAACGATAAAATCCACAAAATGATTTTATAGTTTGACATCAATTTGACTCCGTCAAGTTAGGCTCTGTGATTATTGGATGTGGAATTCCGGCGTTGGGCCTATTTCCAAAACAGTAAATCTTTGTGGCCACATTGTGGCTGGTCACACACCCTTTTTCCACATATTCTGAAAAATATTAAATTATTAAATTTAAATTTAAGTTTAAAATTTTCATTCGATAGGTGCAAAATTATAATTCCATAAGATAGTTTTAATGTAAAACTATTTTTTTAATAGATCAAAAATTAAATAAATGAGTTTTTATTTAATAAAGTTGATGTGCTTACCACAATGCTACTAATAAAGATCACTCTTTCCAAAATTTATGTATTAAGTTTTTTGGGAGGGTGGTACCGTGGTGGATCTCCCAAGGGCGTGACTCGTGACGTAAGTATCCCGACATAGTACGACTGCAACATCTAAATATAATATTACTATAATAATGTCAAGGCTCCGACTGCTATAATATGAGTAATGTTTAAAAAACTAACTTGATGAAATAACAAGGTCTAATCTTTAAAATATTACAACCTGCAAAATATAATAAAGAAGTGGTTAGTGTTAGTCATATTGCACTGTGATGCAAAATGAAAAAACAATTCCAATTGTGATTTCTGACTCGAGTTCCCATCAGACCTGCGCCATTTGTGCTTACCAATGATCAACATTAGATCTCTAAAAAAAGTCATTAAGTCCGACATCCTTTTGATTTTATTCTCACCCAGGATCTTTTTTTAACAAGCTCGAATTTATTGTAATTTTAAATTAATTTGTAATGTATATCGAAGGTTGGTACGGTTTAATATACTTTTAGTGTCAATTAATTACTTTAAACGTCATAAGTTTATGTGAATTTGTAATTATAATATGAATTTTAAATTATAGCAATAAATTTTTCATATTTATTATGTTGTGTAAATATGAATAAATGAACAAATTGATAACACACATATAGCATATATCCAAAGTCATAAAAACATGTGACAGATACTCATTTATTAGTTAATAGGAATTTACCCTTACTTTTCAGTCTTTTTCTATTTCAGTGTGAATTGATAGTTGTATTTATGTTTTTTTTTGGGCTACCAAAATGTCAGTGATTTGATTCAACATTATTTAAATTGGAAAAATCGAAAAATTTATCTGATCGATTTTATGACTTTATTGATCGTTTTTCCTTAAAACCAGTCGGTTTTAAAGGAAATCCAATTTATTTGTCAATTTGGAAAATATTAATTCAAATTAAAAAATTACGTCGACCGATTTATACAAAATCTGATCGGTTTTACACAATTATTGACCAGTTTTTCTTTATGTCGATCGGTTTTTAATTTATTTTAAATTTAGAAAATTTAAATTATTTGAAAATTGAAAAGAAATTAATTTAAAAATAATTCCAATTGAAAATCGAAATCAAATTAAAAACCGGAAGAGAATTATAATACCAATCGGTTTTATGAAATAAACCGATCGGTATTATATATTTTTGAACGGTTTTTATTTTTAATTATCAATTATACAATGGTGACCGGTTTTATACAATTCTCGATCGGTTTTTGATATTTTCGATCGGTATTTATGGAATTATTGATCGGTTTTATACAATCCTCGATAGGTTTTTACGATTTTTAAGTTATGGTCATATTTCAATTTATTTTTCAATTTATTTTTCAATTTATTTAATTATTAAATTTATATTATTGTTATGTAAAATTTCACTGATATATGATTCGAAATATGATTCTTCTTCTATAATTTATAGTTTTGTTGTAGGCTTTATTCACGTGAAGTAGTATTGATTGATGATAAATTGGTACTAATTCACTATTAATGTCAACTGATATCCTTGTGATTTTACACTGTTTCACTCACAATTGATGTGAATCGGTACTATTTGGAAATGAAATTACGCTGCATCACTCACTATTATCCACTACTATCTGACATGCACTGATAATTGATATGAATTGATACTGAACACTTTTGTTGCACTCTCCTATCATTCAAACATTTGAATTCATAGTTGAATAATTGAATGAATTACAATCTATAAAAGAGCTACAAAATCAACATAACACAACACACATACAATTCGATACCAAGTGAAGACACACAAGCACACATATAATTCGATTCCAAGTGAAGACATTTCGGCATCAACATAATTTGAGGTAATAAATAGTTTTTATTTTTTTAAGTAATTTGAAATACGTTGATATCCGGTTGGATTTTCATTTAGAAGAATCTATATTTACTCCATTTTTTATTTGTTATAGATGGAGAATTGGAAATTGATAAATGTCAAATGCGGATGATACTTTGATGGGTGTATCTACCATGACGGTCTTGAGCACGTTCTTCGAATTCCTAATCACTCCATATTAAACCTCCTATACAATATCACTCACTTGATGCAGTCAAATTTCCTAAGCATAAATTTCCAAATATTTTATATATCTATGTCTCGATATGGTCGATTAGTAAAATCTCTATCGAGTATGCATAATCAATTGGCTCAATTGTGCGGTGAATCATATCCTACAAGATATATGGTTCACATCATTTACGAACAATGAGTTTGGATCATAACAAGAACCCTACGTTCCTTCGTTGATTTTCCTCACACTTCATCCTATGGAAATAGTGCACCGTCACTCAAATTGATGAGTCGATCGAACAAATCCAGAGGTTGGCGTTGTCGATTGGTTTGGTGATTCTTATATAGGAGATCAAAATTTTGCTTCGTGTTGTGAGCCACACAAGAAGAACCCACATTGAGTGCCATATGTTGTGCAACCCCAACCAGCGTCTGTCATTGAAACAAAATCAGATGAAAGTGGTTCAGATTATATTCGAGAGATCGAGACCGATTCAGACGCAACAGATGACGAAAAGAAGGAGACGCTTATAAAATTTACGTTTCTTGATTTTGCAGGTTGAATCCATCGAGAAGGTGGATTTGGAAGATTGATGTCGTTGATAAATCCCAGCAACAATCCAGATGATGATATCCAGATCGATGCAAATGAACTAACCAATTGGTTAGTTCCAGTTATTCCACTGGACGCTTCTACGTCATTTGTAGCTCGTGATCTGCAGTCAACAAGGGAAGGAGAATTGAGCCAAAATTCGTATTACTACAGCAAACAAGATCTATGTCTTGTTGTTGGAATTTGGCATATGTAATAAGGGGCAGAATATACAATCGAGCGTTCAGACACAAAACGCGTTACATTTCGATGCAAGCGTTCAGACATATGTATTTTTGAATTACGTGCCACGCGACATGGGACCGTCTGGGGAGTCCATAAATTTATTCCCGAGCATACATGCCAACGTGATTGAGTCGAGTTGCTCCGGTTAAGGTACATGAAAAGTGGTGGCCATTTTTTGCTAGGAAAATGCAAACGATGGTGAAATAATAAAGCCAAAGTCCATTATGGCGGAGCTGCAGCGTGATTTTGGTATCCTTATCAGCTACGATGTCGCACTACGAGCACAGAACACTGCTATTGAAATGGTATACAGTAACCATGATGAATCATTTCAGTTGTTGCCGAAGTATCTCTATATGTTGCGTGCAAGCAAATCCAGAACATTCACGAGATATAGATGTGGGGTCCGATGGTAGATCGAGACACTTATTTGTTGATCTTGGATCGCCTACGAGATATTTCTACTTTGGTCTAAGACCGGTGATCGTAGTTGATGAACTCACCTAAAAGGCCAAATAAAGGTATTTTATTTCTTGCTGTGACGAATGATACCAATGAGCAAGCTTTTTCGTTGGCATATGGTGTTGGGTCCATTGAAAATGATGAATCATAGATTTGGTTCCTCACGCGGGTTCGTAGAGCGTTCGGGGCGACAATTCCCTAATGATTGTCTCGCACGCACATGTCTCCATAGCAAACGCTGTAAGTAGTGTATTTCACGATGCTTTCCACGGCTTATGCTACTATCATCCGCTTGGCAAGATTAAGCATCATGGTGGTGATGTGGCGAGCATGTACCACAAAGTCGCATATGCATACCGGCGAATGAGAATATGAGCATGTTATATACATTATCGAAAGCATTAGACTATCTCGCTTGGTAAACTATCCTATATGCTTTACCATAGTCCAACGGCTTATCCGAGGTTAGATCGATATTTAGCTACTATGCTACCGTGACAGCAGATATCGGCCTCGTACATAGCATCGCATACATGATACTTCCTACTGGCGAAGTGTAAGGAACTTGTCTCATTCCTCTATCTCCTTTGTAGTCATAGGTGACTGCTTCTTAGATAAAGGAACACCATATCTGAAGGGTAGTAATTCTTTCTTGGCAGTCTGCATACTAAAACGAGTAATCACGGTATCTATGTAAGAAGCCTGAGATAAGCTCAATATTTTTCTCTTACGATCTCGGTAAACCTTGATCCCAAGAATGTACGCTGCATCTCCTAAGTATTTCATTTGAAACCGATCGGATAACCAACTCTTACGCCGATAACGACTTCACGTTGTTGCTAAGTGGAAGGATGTCATCTACGTAAAGTGCAAGAAATACCATGTCACCGTTGACATCCAACGATACACACAACTCGCTAGCAACTGGTAAATCCATGGGACTTTACCACCTCGTCAAACGCGTAAGTTCCATGATCGAGAAGCTTGTTTAAGTCCATAAATGGACTTAAGCTTCCATACTAGATGTTATTCACCCTTCATCACATAACCTTCGGTTCTGCATAGATGTCTCTACATTCTTTCAAGGTAATCGCTAGAAAAGCGGTTTTCACATCCATTTGCTAAACCTCGGTTCAAGTAGTGCTATAGCTAGAAGAATTATGATGGACTTGAGCATTACTACGGGAAATGGTCTCATGAAATCGATGCCCTCAACTGAGTATACCCTTTCACACAAGTATGGCTTTAAAAGCGAAACCTCCATCCGAATCTTCTTCTTGATACCCACTTACTACCTAGCTTTTTCCATCGGTGAGATGTTTTCTCGATACATCCATAGTCTTATGGACTCATTTCTAAGTCCATAGCGGTGCCATGATCGCATCTATGTCTTGTATCAGTATGTCCATGGGTCGACATACTGCTGTTCTCGGACTAAATCAAGATTCACCCACGAACATAAATCGCTGGGTGACGAACAACCCTTCCACTACGATGAGGATCGCAATGGTAATGCAGTGAAGTAACATGTGGTTTTCTATCTTGCACAACTTGTTAGGTAGGTGCCACTTGACGATCGGTATCTCCGTGAACTCGACCCACTTCAATTTTTGAAGAATCGTGTCGATCCTCCACTGACACCGACATCTAGTACATTGCCTAATCGGTTTTGGAATACGATCATCTTTTGATTCAAGTATGATTTCAACTTTGATTTATGGTTTTCATGTAGTCCTCTCCAAGAATCGGCGTTAGTGCTAATAACACCTTTTGATCCTTAGGACTATAGAAATCACCACTCGCTCCTCTCTTAGATAACCAATAAACAGCCATCATCGGATCTAGCCTCCAACTTGTCGCCTTCTTGTTCGACAGTGCTAGATCGCCCATATCTTATATGGCTTAAACTAGGCTTGCACCCAAACCATAACTTGAAGGGGTCTTATCGAGACTTAACAGACTATATTGAGCAAGTATGCCGTTGTTTCTAAGGCATACCCCGTAACAAATAGGCAATGTTGCATAACTCATCATCGATCTAACTATCTCTAAGAGAGTCTATTTCTTCGCCCGACACACCATTTTGTCGTGGTGTGCTGTAGTGAGTTGGGATGTAATCCCACACCGCACCAAATAGTCCATAAACTCAATCGAGGTATTCACCACCGCGATCGATCGCAGTGACTTGATACTCTTACCTAGCTTCGTCTCGCTTAAATTCTTTGAATTTCAAAGCATTCAGACTTGCGGTAAAGCAAAATACGTATCCGCACTCGAGTAATCGCAATGAAAGTGACAAAATACTGTATCCTCCACGAGTTGTGTGGACATCGGTTCACAAAGGTCGAATGGACTAGCTTCAACACTTTGGCTCTATACCACTTTGAAGGTCCGCTGACATCTTCCCCATACATGATTCACGATTGGAAGCGAGTAACCATAATATCAACTAACGCCCATTCTTAGCCGCCTTTGGATCATATTTAGATTGATGTGACCTAATCTAAGATGGCAAAGATATGTGGTGTCATCTCTAAGAAAACTTTCTCTTATTATGGTTTGATGATGCAGATATAATTAAAGGTATTATGCTTGGTAAATAAGTATAAAGCTAATTATATAAAGTACCAAAGATAACTTCGCATTTCTTATAATAGAAACACCACTATCAAAAACAATGAATATCCATGTATAAATAGTTTGGAAACCAAAATAAGGTTTCACAAAACCGCACATATAAAACGCTCTTCAATACTAAACGTCCTATCAAAGCATAAAGTAACATCTCACGCAACGCCTCGACTTTCACCGTGTTGCCCATGGAGATCGTTATCTCGCCATCAACACTTTTGTCCGAGGAACCGCAAGGTGTAACAAACATGATCACAGACCCTATCTACTACCCATGAATGAGTAGAATAAGTCTCTAAACATGTTTCGCACTTAAAGCTAATGATGTACCTGAGCCTGAGTACGGGGCACTTAGCCTCCAAAGCCCGTCTCCGACTCAAGCACCTCCCATCTCCTCTGGCTTTTCAGCCTCCGTGGTAACCATGTTTTGCTCCCACCGCCTCACTAGTTTCTTGTCTCTACCACCTTTGGCACCCCTTTTCTTTTCCACTTTTCAATGGAAAATGAGCCTTAGACTGTGCTAAGGCATGTGTCTTTTCCCATGACTCTTCCAGCAACGAGATCATGAGCAACCCATCAGTGTATACTCGCTTGCTCATGATCGCTTCATGTGAAAGTTCTCAAAAGACTTTAGCACGTGTTGAGGATGATATGACCTCGACTTCACCGTCGATACTTTCTCCCAACTAATCAAGCATCATCGATAGAGAGTCATGTTCATGGACCGAACTTTCTTCTTCCATCCTACACGCAAGATTTCTCTCATTGTGTGGAAGGATCGTCCGATCCGACGCCAAACTTACTCTCGAGACTTGACCATATCGCGATCTACCATCAATCGAACAAAAGTTGTTCCCTAACAAGTAAGCACTATTATGTTACATCGAAGTCAATCATAAGCGGGCATTGGGATATAATCAAAACACATC